>JAIFZK010000001.1:1602500-1765000 GCA_027481765.1 Tenualosa thibaudeaui | reverse complement strand
CCTGGTGTGCAGACACAGAATCAGTTGCTAAATGCAATACTTTGGACACAAGAAAAAACAAGAAGCTCCCTAAAAGAAGAAATCTGTCTCTTTGCTCTCTGATAAACTGTCTGTTTTCCTCTCCTCTTCCATGTGGAGAACCTGCCCTGACCTGCCCTTTGCATGGCCATTAGCAGTCTGCGGTATCTTAAATGTCATCTTTAATCAGGGCAGTAAAAGGCTTTACACCATAGAAAGTACAAGTCACATTATGAGAACAGTGGGCTATTACAGTGGCTCGTACCATGCTTTTAGCACTCCGCTGCTTATAAGCAGGCTCCTCGATCAAAGTTAGCCTACAGTGTGTGTGTGTGTGTGTGAGTTATAGTGAGTGTGTGATTTTCAACACCATTTGTTAGAAAAATGTCATGATACCATGAAAATGTTCCTGCTCCATTGTTCATTTTGCTCTGGGGATGGCGTCAGTGCAGCCTTGCCCATAGAGCCGTGTGGTTTATGACCCACCGATAAAACAGCAAGCTTTATGCTCGCAATTTGGAATAAAGAGTCACAGAGGGCCAGACGGCCATGCCGCTCCCAAAAAGAAAAACGAAGGGATGCCAAAGCTATGGCATCACACGGTCAAGTCCACACTGAAGAAAAAGGCCACAGCATTACCTTAACTATTAGCAAAATAATCTGATATACCTCAGCAATGTGGAGAAAGATCTATCTCAAAGGCTCCATGGAGACTCAAGTGCCATCATCCCAGTCAGCCAACAAGGAAGGCTTTTGCTTAACAAAAGAACCGCTTTTCCAACCATGGCAGCATGACAGCAGCCATGGCACAAATACAGATTTTTATAGCAGACATCTTATTACAATTAGAAATCATGACAAATGTCCTGGTCTGGTTTTAATCCAGTCTCAAACAGCAGAGACATACTAGATTCCATATCTTGGTCCTTGACACAGCAAATTTGGACAGAGCATAACAACTAGCCTACAATATAGACAACAGAGGGAATGGCCGAAGCCTCATATACACAACAGATTTTAGATTTATTACACTTAAAATGTCTAATTTTTGTACACACATCCCCTAGTAAATCACTTACTAGCAGTAAACTACTCCTACACCTTTTTGCCACACTTTATTCTTTATACAAAGGTTTCAGCTGTGGATTTTTGGAAGTACCAAAGGTGTGGGTCTAGTTTAGACCAATGATGACAATTTATTGAGCTTAAAAACCAAATAAAACTCTTCTCCAGGTTAAAAAAAATTGTTTTTCTCTGTACTAGAATAAATTAGAAAAAGAAAAAAGTGAAACATACATGCTGAAGTGCCCCCAATCATGGGGAGTGTCCTTATGAATTGGACTGCGATTACAACATGGTGGAGAACTGTGACTCCATTTTCTAATTAGGCCTTCCAAGCTGAAAATGTCAACTTTGTTTATCATCAATACAAAATTAATTTTCAACCAAGACAGCACATATAAATATTTATTGTGAATTTCTAGATAGGCCCTCCTGGGCATGATGTTAAAGATTTTAAAGTTTGTTAAAAAGGGAGTATTAGCTCTTACTTAAAAATGCAAATGAATTGCTTTTAATTCTTTATTACTTATAGTCCCTATTTTTACCATGGTAGGAATATGATTTGGCCTGTGGGAAGGCCTTTCTATTCAATTATTTACCAAGAAATCAAGGCATTAATACCTGAATTGTGAACTCTGACTCCAGTACGCATTACTACACTTAAGCACTATCACAGCGCATTACAACACTTAGGCACTATCACAGCGTATTACAACAGTTAGGTTATCATTACATTTGGAGAAATATTCTAAAACGTTCTATTTAATTGCTATTATCAAGTTATTGGAGTTGGTATAGCAGTACCAATATAGTGTGATGGGCTGTTGCATGGTCTGAATTTCACATAGCGCCTGACTGTCTCTTCAGCTTTTTCAACAAGCTTGCACATACTGATGTCCACGATATTTCTGTGCATTTCTGCAGGAGCTCCCTGATGAACCATACAATGTTATACCATGTGGGTCACATAGCGGCAACTAACCCTCCCACTAAGAGGAACACACAAAGCTCTCACTCAGACAGCTCGCTGTCCCAGACAACAAGACCTCCAGACCCCCACGGCTCCAGACCGCCTCCCCACCAGTGCTCTATAATGGAGGCAATCTAACAATGTCAGAACAGGAAGGGCTATTCTTAGCCTGGGACGAGACACCGCTCTCAATCACTGGCTGACATGGCTCACATGCAGACAGACACAAACCTTCAGACATACACACACACACACACACAAATAACCACGCAAAATACAACGCAAGCAAATACAACGAGACACAAATCCATCCCACACTAAAACACAGACACATACACACACTGACATACATTGTGTTGCACAGAGACCCCATCATAGTAAAATTTCATTCTGAGACATATGGTATTATTGGATTTACTGTAGTATTTGAGATTTGAATCAAAGACTGAAATTTCCAGGAAATTAAGGTTGGTCATTGAAACTAGCACAATATGATGTGTGGACCATAGAAAGCTCCAGCATTGTTTTTTGTTGTTGTTAAATATATATATTTAAATTTAAATATAGATATTTTTTAACACAGACATACCATACATACTCCGCACACACACATATACCATACATCCTCCGCACACACACATACTATACATACTTTGCACACACACATATACCATACATACTCTGCAAACATACACCATATATATAACATGTGTGTGTATACTCTGGTATGCAGAGAAGCAGCTTAGCCGTAGTAATAAAGTGGGACGGCCTTGCACTGGGCGACCCTGACCTCTGGGTGATAATACACACAGCAGCAATGGCTAATGGTTGTGCTGGAGGACTGCCATGCATCACACACAAACACAAACACACACACACAAACACCCGTGCAAACATGCACGCGCTCACACACACACACACAAACACCCGTGCACACATGCACATATTCACACACACACACACACACACACACACACAAACACACGCACACACACACATACATGCACGCACACGCAAACACACACGGTTCTTCCCACTAAATTATGCACAGAATGCTGCGGGCAACCTACCATAGGGCCTCACAGGCAGCCTGTGGGAGTGTCATTAATCATTATGGGTTAACTGAAGGCTCTCTCAGCTGCCCCTATGATCTATTGGCAAATTTACCACATTTGCAAGATGCCAGTGATGCCGCACTAAAGGATGAAACCAAAAGTAACTAATGTATGAGTAGCTAATGAAATAGTGTTTATCATCTTGTCAGTCGTCAGTTAACATAACTCATTGCTGGTTCTTATCCTTGGGTTTGCAAATAAATTCAAATGTATTGGCAAGACTTTTTGACATTGGTGTAAGTTACAAAAAGAAACAGTCGAACGGCAACAGTAGTGACCACAGTTAAAAAACCCCAGACTTGCAAAGGATACCTTTAAGGACCAAAACTCAACAGATAACAAAGAACCGGGTGAACTTTCATTTCAGTTGAAGAAAACAGGTACCCCAGTGAAGCAGCCTGTTTGAATATTAAAATAGATATGTGGAAACTATCAAAAAAGATGCACCACAAACAAATTAGTTTTCTTTTCCGGCAAGTCCCACCATACGGCATCTCCAGCACCTTCTCAACAAGATCAGGGAAATATTTGCCTTTTATTTCTGATGCCAGCCTATTTTGATATCAAATGCCTTTGACACATCACACCTTAACATTAGACAGCACAGCCGGGAGAGGCCAGGAGAACAAATGCACTGAAGGATAAGGTGCGATGCAGGTGTTAAAAAATATAAATATATATATATATAGAAAACTTTGGTCTCCGCACTTTTGTCATGCCTCATGCATGAGCAGTAATGCCTCATCTGTTAGGCCATCTGCAGTGGGAGCCGCTATACTGAGAGATGGCAGCACCCTGTGTCAGGCCCTGAACCAGGCAGAACCAATGAGCGAAAAAACAAATGAACGCAAACAGAAATGTAAAGACAGAACAGGTAAAGTAGCCCTGGCTGCACGTGTCCTGCTGTTTGTTTATCATGTACGGCCGAGAGGATCTGCTTTGCTTTTGCTGGTGGAGATCAACATGGCATGAATAATGCATTTACAATTTCGTCTCAATTTGTGAGACCAAGAGATGACCCGAAGAAGTGTGCGTGTGTGTTCTTGCATTTGTGTGTGTGAGAGTACGTGTGTGTGTGTGTGTGTTCACAAGTGCTTACATAAACTGTGCCTGTGAGGCTCCAGGGCTTTAAGGATGTTACAACTCCCACATCATCCAGGACAAACACACACACACACACAAATTCACATGTGCACACCCAAACACCAAACACACACACACAACCCTCTAGCGTCCCAATGTCTCAAGCCATTCGCCTGGGCAAACTGCATTTTTAATCTTTTCCTAATTATCCCACGAGTGGCTAAACTGTGTGAGCCTCACTGCTCTGCTCTGGAATAAATGGCTTACAATACCCTGCAGGCTCCCCCTGCCTTCAACACCAATGCCACAAAGCATTACTACATACATCACTGTACTCCCACACACACACACACACACACACACACACACACACAGACACACACACACAGACACACGCTGACACACAAAGACACGCACACACACACAGACACACACACTGACACACATCCAGCCCTTGGTTCACTGGTTAATAAATATTTCTGTGTGTGGGAGCTGTGTGGGTTGTCATGCACAGAGCATGCAGTGTGGGCTTTGAAGGCGGGGGTTAATTCTGTAGGTGGAGGGCAGCAGGATTGATGGCTTTGAGGGGGTGGGAGTGGACATTCTATATGCACAATTTAAGGCTGTTTGAGGAGAGAGATTGAAGTATCAGCTGAGCTGAGAGATACTTTTTGTTTACTTTATACAACCTCACTGTTCAATGCTGTCTCAATGACTATCTTTACATGCACTTAAGTATCCCGAATATGATTGGGATATTAAGTATCCCAGCTTTGTATTTACACATGTAACCACCTTTTCACAAATTCAGTATCCCAAATAAGCCCTCATCCCGGTTTCTGAGAAATCGGAATAAGCTAGGTGGAGTACTCCAAAACAAACCAGGTTACTGTAGCAAGTAAACACTTCATCCTGATTTCTGACAGTTGCAGAGAAAGATTCTAGAGTGCAACATGCGAGATGGAATGCTGATAAGGAGAAAAACAATGAAGTGGCTCAGTGATTTCTTGGTCAAAGAACGATATAATTAGTAACCGGAATATTAGTAGGCTAATGCAGATATTACTAACCCAGTTTCTCTGCATTCACGTAAACACCTTATCCCAAACATTATCAGAACCTTGATAAGCCTTATATTCGTGATACTTAAGTGCATGTAAACGCAGTCAATGTTGTCACGATTAATGGTACCGCATGCTCTACTGAACACCGCTACATTTATCATGAGTGGATTCAAAGGCAGACTGGGAGACACAACATAAGCATTATGACTAAGATTTAAGGTTAAGTGTAAATGAATGTCATTGACAATACAATTGCAGCACTGTCCACATGCATCACAGTCGAAGCATTACGTAAAATCCAGTACCACATAATTAAACAACTTGAAAACAAATGACCCACTTTACAGAGCTAAATGTGTTACTGCTGAATAATTCTCTACAACAATTAATTAGAGGAAGCAAAACAAGCAAGCAATTAGGACTGTGTATGTGTAAGCTCTATGTGTTTGCGCAGACTGTGTGTGTTTGTGTGTGTACCAGCAACCACTCAGCAAAGGTTCTCTGAAGTCATGCTCTCTCACATATACAATCTTTTAGGGAACTGATATTTGGTATCTGATAATGCTCTTTTGCATACAGTGACCCAACACTGAGAAGTAGCCCAGGTAATTGAATGACGTTCGATCATTTTGTAACTTCTTGTTAGAGTAGCTATTTATTGTAAGACCATATTTATTTGACTCCAATGGTTTTACATGTAATACGCTCACATACTGGCTGTAGTAGCTATCCAGGGCACAAGCAGATATAAGTAGTATGTGCAAATGAATATGAATTTGTATATAAGTAGCATGTGCAAATGAATATGAATTTGTGTATGGTTTGTGATGTATAAACTCTCAGCTTCAGTGAATTTGTGTATATCTTTCTAGGTGTTTGTGTGTATGTGTGTGTGTGCTTGTGCCTGCATGTATGTGTGCAGCGGCTTCCTCCCGGTAAATGTCAGCGATGAGGTGGACGCCTTTTGACTCAACAGACATTACTGCAATACACCAGCGCTGGACACACATACAAAGGGGCCTGGCTGAGGGCACCTCTCAGCTCTCTGACTCAACGCTCTCGTCCTGCTGAAGCAACAACCACCCACAGCCTCACTGTCTTCCTGTATCCCTGTCATCTGGACTACCACCACAGGGGACTGCTCAGCCACATACCCGTCTCTTCCCTCCAGTCGTCATGTACACTGCTCTCAGTCAAAACCACCATAGGCCAAGTAAAGTAACAAACACACAAACACACATCTTGTCAGCAGCGCTGATGCTTAATGAGAGGTGAACTGTGAACCCAATGCCCCAGCTCTGCCATAGCTCCCCCCACCACCCCAACACACACACACACTTGCGCAGCTCAAAAACCTGTGGAGGCACTTTAGCAAGATGACAACCTCCCACTGCCTCGCTCTCCCAGCAGGATCACTGTACACACACCTGTCTCCTCTTCCCCACTCCCCTTCCCTGATTCTGACGAGCAAGCCAGCAAGGCTGGTGTTTTGTTTAGCTTTTGCTGACTGAGTGGCTGTCTAATGCATTGTCTTACAGTGAGCCAGCACTGCGTGCATTAGTGCCGTGCATCTACTGCTGAGGAGACGAGGGCTCAAGTTGACATGGAGCAGATGCCCCCGGCTCAAGGCACTTAGATGAGGAATCAAAGCATCTGTGCTGTCAGAGCAGGGCAAATGGCCACTGTTCTCGCGAGCTTACTCAAACACACTATGGAGTTTCCAGACTGTAACACAAGATGGGCTGGGTTGTGGATGGATTCTCTCTGATGGAATGGTCTGTGTGTTCTCCAGGTGCAGGGATCAGGGGGCACACACTAAAGACACACACTGAAGGCTGGAAGAACACTGGAATTCACAGGTTAGAGGAAATGTAATATCACACTGAAATATCACTCTAAATGAGCCTCCCCTTCACCTCCACCCAACCACACACACACATATCTTGGGTGAGGACCAGGCAACTAATCTCTCCAGTAGAGAGTGGTAAGGGGTGACGTGATGCTTGTTCCTGGCGCCCCCATGCACAGACAAAGCGCACGGGTGTGACATCATGTCAGCGAGCACTCAGGGGTGACTCATGCAAGTATTTGCTAAATAACCGACTGGTGCGATGACACGCAGGTTTTAGATGCCCATAAATCATTGCTCTTAATATCCTCCGATATTCATCATTCCCCTGCTAATCCCAGGTCAGATTACCCTTTCAAACTACATGGGTTTCCATTCCATTAGTGCTGGGACGCAACTGCACCACAGGCTGCGACACCTGATATGACTCATCTCACTGATTCAGCCAGTATATGGGTGATTCATTTCAGGGTTTTTTTGTTTCTTTTTTAACTTTTTGTGCAAAGAATTTGTCTTGCTTCCCCCATGATGGCGGGTGGATTGTATCTGTGTGTGTGTGTGTGTGTGAGTGTATCTGTGTGTGTGTGTGAGTGTATCTGTGTGTGTGCGTGTGTGTGTGTGTGTGTGTGTGTGTGTGTGTGTGTGAGTGTATCTGTGTGTGTGTGTATGTGAGTGTATCTGTATGTGTGTGTGTGCGCGCACGTGTGTGTATGTGTGTATTTGTCTGTTTGTGTGTGTGTGTATATCTGTGGTTGTGTTTGTGTGTGTGTGTGTTGAGGGTGGTGGGGCATTTAGTCTTTCTGAGAGACCTCAAAGCACTCCACAACTCATGACTGACATGCTCTGAGAGAGCAGTGTGGGAGAGCCATGTAGGTAGCAATTTTCTGCCTCTGGGGACATTTGCAGCTTTGTTGTCTGGCTCAAGGATGATCTCAACACCAGGCAAAAGGAAAGGAGATGGCCAGAGAGGATTCCCTGTTGGAGGATTATCTGTTGTTTGCAATAATAATCAAGAACAATAAACTATATTTGTGAAAAGTTTTTTTAGTCAAAGCAAACATAATCCAAGCACGCAATGCAAACACAATCCTTTATTGGACTGAAAACTCAAAATGTTACACAACGCAGAATAAATAGAACATAAAGATGCCTCAGAATCATCGTCTGTTTTTTTCTGATAACACACTGGTAGGACTATGCCACATTATGCTCTTCTAACACGACTCATCACACATTATGCTGAGCTGAACAGGGATATTTATATCACTGGAGTACACTCTCCAATGGTTTACCGTTCCTTTGACTATCAATGTACACCCCTTCCCTCTGGCCTGACATGCAAAAGTGAGATGTGAGGAGATGGGGGGAGGGGTGTGTGTGTCTGCAGCCAGGCAGGAAGGGGGGATGTTCTCCTCCATAAGAGTACATGGAGGAGGGGTTGGAGGAAAAAAGCACGGAAGCCGTCACAGATGGCAGAGATGCTGGGGTAGGGGTGGAGGGGTGAAGAGAGAGAAAGAGAGAGTTAAAAGATATAAGAAAAAGGAGATGGAGGGAATGTACTGAAGAAAGAAGAGAGGAGATGAAAAGAGAGGAGAGGTGTGAGTAAGAGAAGGGAGATCTAAAGAGAGGACACGCGTGTTAGGAGAGGAGAGCACACCCAGGGTGAGGAGACGAATCCACAGGTGCAAAGCGTGACGACCCAATTGAGTGGAAAACAGACAAGAGCGAGAGAAGAGAGGTTGGGGAGAGAGAGAGAGAGAGAGAGAGGTCTACTCTGGTCTACTTTGGTCTACTTGCCTATCTAACTCTGTACTTGCCGAGCCAGAGCAGTGTTGCGTAAAAAAAAGCTTTTTAGCCTGCCTCAGGGCCACAGGCAGGTCTGGGCCCACACTGCACCACACCACACTGGACTCCGAGCCCACAGAGTCTAAATTATTAAATCAGAGGCTGAAAATAGGAACCGATTGTTGTTTTCCACGTGGGCAGCAAACAAAATGTAATTGCCATTTTATAACCGGCATGATATGTTAAGTTTCCCCCAACAACAGTGGCAGTACAGCTGGAAATCACTTTGCATAATCTGCGGTCATACGAAGCCAAGTCGGAAACAAATGCTACGAGCGCAAGACATTATTCAATTATCAAATCATGAGCCACGAGAGGCTTACATATACACACACACACACAGGCGTGCATGGCAGGTCTGATTTTCTGAGGGCAATTGATGTTTTTGAATGGGCGTCCTTCCTCCTCTGCCATCACTATCCTCTTCCTCATTCCCAGCTCTCTACCTCACACCACTGCAAACAGGGCAGCACTGAATGGATGATTCTAGAAATTACTATAAAATGGGGGGGTGTCTGAATGTGCTTTGTGTGCATCTGAGTGTGTGTGTCCTTTGTGTGTAGTTGTGTGCAGATGTTGGTAGGAGGCAGAGCGGCGTCATCTGGCAGTGAAAAACTCAGCACACCGCCTGCAGCCATAGATCACAGAGCCTTGGCCTACTAGACTAGCCGGAGACCTTGAGGTGACATTGGGGGAGGGACTGGCTGGCTTGTGTGTGATTTCCATGGAGTGATATTGTGTAGATCTGAACTGGTTTCTGTGTACGCTACCTTGTCTGTGCTATGTTACACTGCATATATGTGGCTAAATCTGTGTCTGTAATGTGCGTGTTTGTGTGTATGTGTGTCTGAGTCTCTGTGCTTGCATGAGTGTGTGTGTGTGTGTGTGTGTGTGTGTATCTGCTTCTGCGTGTGTGTGTGTGTGTGTGTATCTACTTCTGTGTGCATGTGTTTGGCTTTATGTTTGCTTGCCTAATCTGAAGGAACATCACCGATTGTTATTTCCACACAGCTCCTCTCTGCCATGACGTCACAGCAAGTCACAGGATCATGGAATGGTGGGAGGGTAAGGCAGAGTGGGATGGGGTGGGGTAGGGACTGTCAGCACCCTGACGATGGAAGCTCTCAACCATAATGGCAGATCTGCCTGTGACTTAAGGACACTAAACCAACACATCCTTTGACTATCCATGTACACCCCTTCCCTCTGGCCTGACATGCAAAAGTGAGATGTGAGGAGATGGGGGGAGGGGTGTGTGTGTCTGCAGCCAGGCAGGAAGGGGGGATGTTCTCCTCCATCAGAGTACATGGAGGAGGGGTTGGAGGAAAAAAGCACGGAAGCCGTCACAGATGGCAGAGATGCTGGGGTAGGGGTGGAGGGGTGGGAAGATCAGAGAGGGAGATGGGAGGAGAACTCTCCAATAAGGAAGACCAAACCTTTGACTGTTTAGATTCCCCTTCAACAGGGAGCACATCACCGAGGCAGAACACACAGTCATTGTTCTGAGGACAATTCCCAAGGGTAAGACCCCTACCCCCCCCCCACTGTCATCAGAGAATGAAATTCTATCCTATTGATTACTGAAACAACTCATGCCCCATGTGGAAGCAACCTTGCCTGACATTGAATTACTCTCCTTTACTGACACTCCATGCTGTCATTTAACTAATAGATCCTTCAATTAACCTAAAGAGATTTTGCTTCCAAATTAATCCCTTGCCACTTCAAACCGCAGTCCTCTCCTCAGTTCAACAGGAACAAAGGGGCAGACATTTATATTTGGCACAACTGCAGGAGCAGATGTGTTATTTTGATAGACTGAACCACACAGAGAATACATACAAAATGTGCATACATGTAGACAAATAGACCTCTATAAAACTTATGCCAGCTATAACTCCACACTATCATAGAAAATCTGGACTTGACGTAATGACGTAATAAGGGATGTAAATTACAAAGCTTTACTTTACAACTTCTTAAAGTGGGCGACTACTATGTGCTACGTGTTATGCCAGAATTGTTTTTGCAGAAGAAAGTAAAACGGAAAAGTGAGATTTTTATATCCCCACGGTTAGCATGCATTACATTTTCGCTAAAGGGCTGGTCACACATTTCCTTTGGCATGATGCTGTGGGAGAGGATGGATAATGGCGCTAAAGGTCAGTAGGAGACAGCACTCTTCCGCTCAGCACCTGACTGTCCACGCCGTCACCAGCCCCACCACCGCCACCACCCTTGACCACGACAAAGACTTCCTGTACTGGATAAGGCTCTCCTCAACCAGGAAGTTAACTTTCTGCTGACTTTAAGATGCTCAAGATTTTTGTTAGTATGGCATATTTTAAAAGACAACTGTTACTACTATTTCAACTATAGCTTTCCAATTTCTAGAATAACATAATAATATTCGAAAGATCTAAAGGCATGATCTGTAAGATTACACGTAAGGTTACCCTACATGTTGCACTGAGTTTGTGAAGACATTTCTTGTTGTTTATTCTGACATTAGCTTCTGACCACAAAATGTAGTGTTGTAGCTGTCTGACCAGTCTCACCTATTGTAAGATAGCCCCATAGCACACCAATATGATAATTATTATAATTATTATTTTATTATATTATTAAACCTGCTGGAGATTTTTCAAAATGTCTGTCAGTGGTCGTGCCTGAGCTGGGAAGATGCTTGTGAGTTTGTGAGTGAGCCTTACTGGTAGACTCCCAGGAGGTGGCCAGCTTCCCCTGTCACCAGTGCATGGGCAGATGGATCTGGCTTTAAGTCTGCATTTGAGTGTCTATGTCTTTGTGTGTGCACGCACATGTGTGTGTGCATTAGTGTGAATGAGTAAGTGAATCAGACTAAGTGGTTTTTGTGTGTGTGTGTACATGTGTGTGTACGTGTGTTTGTGTGTATATGTCTGTGTCTCTGTATCAGTGAGTCTTCCTGTGCTCTCTGTGATAAGTATGGTGAGCTGTGCTCAGCTCAGTACATGGCAGAGGTGGTAGAGAACCAGTATGTCCAGAGATATACCACCTAGTCCTCTGTTATCAGGCCAGAGTGGATGAAAGGTGAAACATCTTAAAGCTCCAAAAAAAAGTCCAGTTGCATACAACTTAGCACTTTGACTAGACGGAGACATATCAGACAAATCAGACATATTTTCATATTTCATATTCAGACATATTTTATGTGGATTTTGTTCAATTTCTGAAACTAAATTGGAACAACTGGCATGATTCTCTCGCGCTCTTTACCTCTGCGTAATAGGCTGGCTTTTTCCCTATGGTTTGTAAAAAGAGACAAAAGTGCTGTCTTGGTGGGACAACCATTAGCGTCAGGAAAACGTATGAGCATGAACACATTGGCAAAGACCAGCCCCTTTTCCCCTGCTCTCTGCCTACAGCAACTCAGTGGACCAGAATACACTACATCAATTCAGGTCAGAACACACTGTTGTCAGATCACTGGGGTTCGATCAGGTATGTGTGTATGTGAGCATGTCTGTGACCGTGTGTGTGTATGCTTGTCAATGTGTATAAAGAGAGCTCTTCTCAACAGATTGATTTTGACAATACACTGGCACTTTGCTCTGTTGCAACAGCTGAGCCAACACATATAGGCTAGAAAAAAAACACAGTATGTCTGAGCTCCAGAGCTCGTCATCACACTGAGGAATCAATGCTGTCGCCCCTGACCGCTCCGCATCGGGACTATCACTGGTTTCCATACCAACGCAGCGGCCATTAATGTTTGGCTAACACTCACAACCTCATTAAAATTCACCCCTGCATTTTTTAGAGGCTCCACATCATGCGTTGTTAAAAACAAGGCAATGGAAATGTATTCTTAGTACCAACAGCAAGAAAACATGCAAACATCCTTTCCCCCATTTTAATTGGTCTACAGCCTGAGGGAAAAAAAATCCTCTATTGGATGTGTTTTTTTTTTTTGGTCAATTTGCTGCACTGACCTCCTCACAAAATTAGCTGAGTCACTTATGAGTCATTGCCAAGATGGTCAAGCTAAATGAAGCCTGTTTGCAACAATCCCCATGAACTCTGACTGTCACAGACTCTGTCTAAACTCAGTCACATGTGTTTTGACTGCATGAGAGATGACAGTCTCTGATATTACACAGAGGTGTAGACATGGAATCTTCCTGGAATGATGGAATGGTTCCATGATTCCATGGAATCTGTTTTATTCCATTATTTGGGTTATTGAACATTTGCAAATGTTTGATTTACTTTTTTTTTTGTCATAAAAAAAATCTTGAGAAATGAAACTTGTATATAAGAATTTTGTCTTTTCTTTATTTGGTGAGAATTACAGTAACTTTGACTCAAGAGCAAAAATAAGATACATGTCAAACTCTTTTGTTTGCATACAGTACTTCACCATTCTTAATGACAACAATAAAATATCCTCCAAGAAGGATTTAGCTGAAACTCAAAACTTACAAAGCAAAAAACAAAAAAACTAACAACTAACCATGTAAGACCTAATGTGGTTTGGATTTCCAGAACCTGCATGCCAGGGTTGTTTGAGTCCAGATTTTACCGTTTAGGCAGGATCACGTTTCCAACATGTTCTCCACCGCGCGTGTGAGTGAAGCGAAGCCTGTCGGATGCTGACAACTCAGTCCGGGTGCTAAAGGGATAGCTCAGCACAGCTAGACCCTTAAGTACATTACATGACTCTTTATCTGTGTTGACACAGATAGAACATCACTGGGACCTATGCCAGCCATAACCCCAATATACACACACACACACACACACACACACACGCAGACACACCACCACATGGACAAATGCAAATGTGCTAACACATTTAAAAATGCACACATACACACACACACACATAACGGGGGGGAGTAGACAAGATGAGCCCGCACTCTGAAACAAGCACTGGTTCGACACAAGGTATGTGTATGTGTGTGTGACAGGGGAACTGCTGGCACATACATCAACAGGAGTTCACAGGGGAAGCAACCTGTGAGCTTACAAATTGCTCCCTGAGCGCTCAACGTCCCTACCAACACACAGGTGAAATATGACAAGCTGATGTATTACTATGAAAACTTAAACAGCGTTTTAAAACACACTTTTCAAGTGGATGCTGACAGTTACATGGCACTAAGTGTGTTTTTGCATTGAACTGAATCCCTAATATCTGTAGAAATTTTAATCTTTGGAGAGTGATTTAAATACGATTCAGATTGCAGAAAAAAATACACCCTGAACTGAAAAAATACACTTCATTACAGCTAAGTAGCAGCCTCTTTAAAAAAAAAAACGAAATCTGTGTACATGCACACCATAACAAAATAACAGCGGGAGAACTTTTTTCATGGCCATAAGCTTGCTAAAATGCAATCAGGAAAACATTGATTATCATAGTAAAGACCTGTTTTGTGTTTTGCTATGTTAGCAGCTTTTGCTTATTGCTCCCCAGTAAGAGGCAACCCAATTCAAAACCATTGATTAGACTTTATTTCAGAGGCAAAACCTACCATTGGAAACCACTCAGGCTTAACTTAATCAGGACCCAGAGGCAGTTAAAATTAGATGCTACCAATGTAATTCAAAATAAAACAACACAGCCTGCCCAACTGAGTTGTTGGCTTGCTAATACAGACTCAGGGGATCTCGATGCTCATTATGAAACAACACAAACATACACTTACTCAGATAAACAAATCCCAATAGCCAATCTATTCAACACTACAGTTTTAACAAAATCTTGATTCAAAATTGTGGACACTTATTCCTCATTTCAAAAGAATTAAAAGCACTTCTTCAAATCTTACAGGCCTACTACTAGTTTGACAGACTCACTCACAGACTTCCTACCAGTTTAGTGTGTGTGTGTGTGTGTTACATTTTCTACACCATTCACTACAAAACACCACCACATACACACTCAGTTGTAGGCCTACCTACTCCCCAAAACACAACTACCCAAAACAGAACTACCCACACACACACACCCAGTCAGTTGTAGGCCTACTCCCTAATCTCCTAAATATTCCATCTCCCCCGCAGGTGACAGACTACAGGCCGTCCTCTGGTATCCTTGTATTATATCAGTGGCCTGGCCTGCTAAAGCCATTCTATCCATTACAACGCTATCTTCACATTGAGATTTTAAAAAAAACCCTATCAGAGATTCGCCGTTGCCAGGAAACACAACGGGATGCATCCCTAACAGGTTTAGCGACAGCCCTCTGAAAATCCACCCCACCCCACATCCCTCTAGTGCCTCTGATTATCCAAGCGTCTGTTTTGTGCCGAGTGGATCTTCCACCCATCCAGAGCAGTTCACTCGCAAACTCCGCAGAAGCAGGCAGGGAGGTGTGCTTACACTGAGAGATTTAAACTGGAGTTTATGATGCAGTGTGCCGCTGCTGTGGCGGAGGCCCGAGGTTCAGCCTTTGATGGATCAGCCTCTAGTCCTGAGGCAGCTGTAGCAGCAGCATCTTTTTCCATCAAAAAGATGATTAGTTTTAAAACGATGCACATCAAAAGGCTAGTGCAACATACGTGATGGAAAAAGAATTACATTGCTCTAACAGCGATTTTGTCAAGCTGAAGTTAATGGAAATCAGTTTTTTCCACTTCTAATGGCGCTAAAATGTATTCGACCTAAGAACATCTGATGGAAAAGTGTCCTCTGTCCCAACACAGTCAGTCATCTCCCAGCACAGATCCTTCCAGGTTTTGCCCAACTGTACCTACTGTGCACATCTTAGGGACAATTTCAAGAGCATGCAAAGGGCTTTTCAGATCTAGTCGCTAAGCCCAGTGAATGACGATTCACAAAAGAAATGAAAGCCACCGGGAAGAATCGAACATTACGCCACTCATTACCAATCCAATCACTCGCATTCCCCTTATGTATAAAAAGGCAGTGGAGGCAGGTTGTGCAGTCGAACTCAGCAGACTGATGATCTGACACAATGCCTGAGAGAGCCCAGAAATTGCCCACATCAGTTTGCCTTGGTATGTACGTTACCTCAAAAGCCCCTAGCTTTTGTTTTTTGTTTTTTTATAAATAACAAAATGGTAAGTGGGTTAGAAACAAAACACAGTATCAATGAAACAGATTCTGGAAGGACAAATTGCAGTCACTTATGACTTAAACTGAGGTGATATTTACTGATACCTGCACACGCACAAACACACACACACACACACAAACACACACACACACACAAACACACACACACACACACACACACACACACACACACACACACACACACACACACACACACACACACACACACACACACACACACACAGCAATCACCCGGAAACCTTACCTTGACATAAAGCTGCTGGAACTCCTCCAGGTTGAGGCGTCCGCTGGGGCAGTCCTTGAGGAAGCCCTTGTACCACTGTTTGAGCTCGTGCTCGTTGAACTCTGTGTTCTTCACTAGGTCCTCCATTACCTCAGGGGTCAGCTTGCTGTTCTGTTTCCCCATTGTGTCTGTGGGAGACAGGAAACAAGCGCACAGCACACATTTACAATAAGTAGCTGAAGAGGCGACAGAATGTGTCTGCAGGGTGCAAAATGAACAAAACGAGCTGGGGGGGACCTCAGCTAAAAGGTCAAAGGTCATTGGTTTCCGTGAAAACAGGACTTGTGAAAATATTATTTTCTGTGAATACAATATCTTCATGTTTTCCTCAAAATTATCATCATGTACATGACATTTTTGCCGATTATGCTACAACATGACCTCAGATGTTTTTACGTGTGCTATTTTTGCTGAATATTACTTGTTGCCTGCATCAATGTACAAATGTCCACCAACCCTATAAAGAGCTTCCCTGAAATTCACGGCATAATTTGCATCCTGGGTGTGTGTACGCACAAACAAGATACACACACACACAAACAGAAATACAAATGTACCAGAACTAAAGTCACATGTTACATCCCACAGCCCATGTCAGCACAGTGCTCTGCTGATTAAGCCTTTTTCTGTCACAGTCCCATGTGTAGCTAAGATGCTACATTTACATTTATGCATTTAGCAGCACTAGCACTAGCAAGATGCTAGTGAGTGTAAAGGGTGAGAAGTCAACATACTCATCTTTCTAACCATGATGAGGGCACTGCCCACTGGGGTGTATTGCCATTCTAAGTGTGAGTCCGTGCACTTCTGCACTCAAATTAGGAAGTGTAAGCACAGACGAGGACAAATCTAAAGGCTGTGTTTCCTCCTGAAAGCAAGCAATGCTCGTTCATTCACCACATCTTGCTCAAGACAGGGAAACCGCAATGACCAGCATAAGAGAGTGACAGGGAAAGAACTGGAGTCTCTGTGTGTGTGTGTGTATGTGTGTGTGTGTGAGTGTGTTCATGCCAATATTGACTGAGCATGCATTCCACCAAGATACTCATGGACAGGCCCCAACAACTTGCAGCGATAGGTGTCTTTCTCACAAATGCAGTAGACAACGCAGTGCTTTTCTCTGTGCTTAACTGGGTTGCTACCAGCTTGGAAACTGCAGCTAACTAAATGGCTCTGACCTGCCAGTGACGCAGCTGCAGCTGAAACCTGCACAGCACACACACACACACACACATATGCAAAAAAAAAAAAAAAAAAACACTGGGGACATGTATACTTTGCCATTATGTTGGGGTTCCTGCCGTCTTTTCGTGTTGTGTTTGTTTAAATGGGATACTGGAATTCTAACTTGTAATCATTGATTGGCCAGAACTGGGCAGAGTTTTAGTGAGGGATAAATTATAGCAGCATGAATAAAATACAGAAACAGGAAGCAGAACCATGCGATCACTCCGTAGTCATTCTGTGAAATGCAACATCAACAACAAAAGAAAGACTGAGAAATGGCAAGAAAAAAAAGAGAAAGAAATACACAGAGCAGAGCGAGTGAGCATGAGGGGATAAAATGCAACTGATGTTGTTTGCTGGGCTGTAAATGACTCATGAGAGAATTAGTACATGCAGAGTTCATCTCGATATCAGCTATTCGCTCAGAGCCAGAGGCTGATGTGGAACAATGGTAAATCTGCTCAGAAAGGTCACTCACCGCAATTAATTTAGACCTCTATCCAGACACTGACAAAAATAATGACAAAGAGCACACACTGAGATGAATCTCTGGATAGAGAAAAAAGGTTAAGAGCTGTGAGTGAAAACAATTTTCATTAGGGAAAAATTATTATTTTTTACTTTTTTTTATGACAGAACTACTGGGTGATTTCAAGAAGAGGGGAAATGCATTATTTTCCTTGCTGCACATTCCATTTAAAAAAAACTTCAATGAAACAGTTTGCTACAAATATTTAACCTTCTCTCAAGTTAAGCATTGCTTCCAGCACAGTTCATAATATGAACATCTGTCTTCTTAGCACTCAGTATTATCGTAAAACGAATGAGTCCCATCAACTATTTGCCAGTTCCGCTTGACATATTTCTGCTCTTCCTGACCAGAGGACTGTGTGTGTTTGTGTGCATGTGTCATCAGTGAATGTATGTGTGTGTGTGTGTGTGTGTGTGTGTGTGTGTGTGTGTGTGTGTGTGTGTGTGTGTGTTAGACAGTGTTGGGGGGGGGGGGGTCTATGATTTTTACATGGCTCATTAAAACATGACACATCCTCCGCTGAGCAGCCCACAGTAAGTCATGTCATGGCTCTCTACTGAAAACATCTCTCTCACTCTCAAGCACCCCAGACCAGTCTCCTAAGACTGCAGAGCGACAGTAGTGGAATCCCGCCAGTCTCTCTCTGCCCATCTGTAATGGCAGGGCTACAGAGAGAAAAGGCTTTAAAGACTAAATGCCTGAAAGTGCTTCAGTGCCATCTGTAGATATCATATGAGCTGAAGACCAAAGGGAAAAGGAGGTGTGAATCACATGGGGTTTTTACTGTCTGTGTTTGGAGCCAAGAGGAAAGAAATCAAAGAGTAACTTAGTGACAGCACATTGTTAACGAGAAATTATTCAAAACCAAGCCTGAGATAAGCAGAAACAAACACACAGACACAGACACACACACACACACACACAGAGAGAGGCTTTGGTGAATGGCTGCCTGCTACTCTGCACCTCAATGTGTGTGTGTGTGTGTGTGTGTGTGTGTGTGTGTGTGTGTGTGTGTGTGTGTGTGTGTGTGTGTGTGTGTGTATGTCTGTGTGTGTGTGTGTGTGTGTGTGTGTGTGTGTATGTCTGTGTGTGTGTGTGTGTGAGTGTGTGAGACTGCAGTAAGCGCCTCCTGTGTTCTGGGATCATCCCTCCCTCCAGGCCCTCTTCCCATGGCGCTTCATAACCTGCGCCATGCTGCTGCACATAAAGCCCCACATAAACAGGGACAACTGTACTGCCACAAAGATCCAACCTAATGCCTACAATGTGATTAGGCTGGACTGGACAGATGTATAGATATACGTGCCCACAGATTGATAGGCAACAGAAGCAATTTCACAGAAAAGCCAATCCTCCATGTCCACAATCATCTGAGCAGAGCAGGTCCACGTCATATTACATCCACCACAGTACATCAAAAGGGAACTCTGGCATATGGATGTCAATGGCATAATCTTTGTTAGGGTGTGGTGGTCCTTGCATGCTCTGCTTTCCAAAAAGCAGTCCAATTATGAATAGTAGCTACTGTTTCATATGGCCTCACGTGTGTGAACCAGAGCATTCACAAAACAACAGTAGCTTGGTCATGGCTGCCACTGAATTGGCATCTGTGCCGAGCTGGCAGAATACCGTTACCCACCTGCTATGCAAAAGAGTTAAAGGGCAACACTCCATGGCCAATCTAATGGGATGATAATTATTATGTTTGGCACTGCCCCCCTCGCCCACCCCCAAACCCCCCACCCCACTTGTCCAAGTCTGTGACAGCCAAGTTATTACAATTAGCTAATTAAGACCTCGAGACAAGGACCAATTAAGAGCCAGCCTAGAGCAGAGTGTTCTTTTTGGAGAGAAATCACTAGGCTCTTTTTGTTGATGTATAAGGGAGGCAGCAAGGGTGGGGATAAGGTCCACTCCATTTGGTCATCTGCCCACTGACCAATGACAGCCCGTCAATGTGCAGGAACCAATGAGCATCCCTGTTTCTCAGAAAAGGGGCACACAGTGGTGACACACAGCAGCATGTTCCAATAAAACAGTAATGCACAGTGTTTGTTTTGTTTTCAGTCCACTGTGCCCAATTTAAATAGATACAAGTGTACAAGGAAATCATCAACAGTTCCTCTGTATCCCAGTGTCCTCTTATAGCAGTAACAGGGAGGAAGGAGAAGAAAATTACTTTCAACTGACAACCAAGGGACTACAGCCCAAAAGCCATCCTCTGCAAGCTAAAACAAATCCTATGATGTTGCTCTTAATAAGCACTGAATGAAAGAACGGATGGCAAATGATGAGCAAAAACAGTCACCATCAATACATCGCTGATTTAAAAAAAGACAACAGTAGAGCTATTGACCTACAAAATTAAAAAAAGTTGCAAATAATACGCGTTTTAGATGCTAGGTAACTCAGTTGCTACAATCACCAGCTTACTTGCGATGTCAGTGCGTCATGTATTTGGCTGAACGAAATCGACGAACTGAGGAAATCTGATTAAGCTACTGTACCACGCATATATTTTCCAGTGTGGTTTGACCTCGGAAAACTAGAATTGTGTAACTGTCTTCGTATTATTACAAAACTGGCAATGTACTAGTTGACTGCACCTCGCGTCCGGCGAATGGTTAGAGTTTATGTGCGTGTGAAAGTGTTAATTTCGAACAAAAGAGCAACAAATATGGAGCAACAAAGCTTAAGAAAATCTGCGTGTTGGCATGATTATGCTTCTTCTTCAGTCTCGTTCAGTGTTTTCAGTTTTTAACATCATTGATGTAACTGGTCCCAAATTACATTAGTGTGCCACAGCAGACGTGAGGCAATTCTCAAATATCCTAATAGTCCTAATTCAACGTTACAATACTACATTCAAATGCCGATTTGAACTTCTAAAGAAAAATGTGTGCACTATGATTAGGCTATCAATGTGCGCTAACTTGTAAATGCGTCTTCCCAGAACATCTAAATGCGCATTATTCCCTCCAACGTATTTTTCTTTTTCTGGATTCTTCGCAGACAAAACACAGTGATCCCTAAACTCAATGTTCATCACGATCGATTTGTGTGTAGCCTAATATGGTGAACAACTAATTTTATTAACAGTATATATTTTTTTTCTTTTAAATAAACAGGTATGGTGCAATATTTTTATTTCGCCCACTACACTAACCTTCGTAAGCAAAGACAGCTGTTTGTCGTTAACATAACAGAGATACAGCCTGGGTTATTCATAAAACTACAATCCAAAAACGCAATGGTTGCATGCTATAGTCTACCTATCCCATGTCTGTCTTTAACGTAGCCTATTCTTTCAGCATCTGACCAGATTAAACCTTTCATCTGTAATTTGTTATGTAGTTGTCGGATTTGTTTTCAATTGTCTTACCTTTGCGTGTGTGCGAAGGTTGTGGAGGTCTGGTTTGCGCTCTGAGACAGGGATCTCTCTTTCAACTACTGCGTTATGCCTGTCTCGAGGTGAGAACGGAGAAATTAGCCAGGTCAGAGCACTGGAAGGACCGTAGAGTCTCGGCGCAGCAAATGATGTGCCGCTAAACGATACAATGAACGGAAACCAGTGTCAGACCGTGCGCATCACCACGATGTATCTCTCATGCAGCGTGTCTCTGTTTTGCATGGGTCCCTGCCTTAGAGCTGAGCTCATTTGAGTTTGCGCAAGTTTCACATCTCACTCTTCCAGAATGTTGTGCGTCCTGCTTACCAGATAAAATGACATCAGCAGACTAGTTTAATATGAGGAGTAAACACGAGCTCTTTGAACTTTGGGGATATGGGTTGTAAGCCCTTTTTTACATTTAATTGTGCCATTAGAACTTTTTCATAACTTCAAATATGACATGTTTCAAAAATTTGGGTGCGAACTTATAGTATTTGAACTGCAGCGCGAGACAGCGATGAAGCTTCATCCTGATGCTGTTAGTAATTCGCGCCATTGATGCTCATTATTCCAGAAGACCTGGCACAAGACCAGATTAGTTTTTCAGCACTCATATGGTAAGAGTTATTATAATGTAAACAATTTATCAAGTTGCCTTTTCCTGAGATACAGGCTGCCTATGGGTGTGTGAAGTTAGCTAGCAATTTATCAGTAGCCTATACTGACATGGAAACAAAATCTGCCCGAGGCAAATTTGCCTTCCCTAACACTAACTATCTACTATACAACCGTAACAAATAATGCGCATTTAATCATTTGATAGTATTACTGTAATACTCATTTAATATCAATCAGCCTAACTCAGGCCAAGACTCAACACACCAGAGCTGTAAAGCTGAACGTTAGCTAGCTAACTACTAGCTGTCATTAACTGCAACCATGCAAGTGTACTCTACATTAGAAACAGAACAGTGAATTCTCCGATTTATATGATATGGCCCATTATTAATGGTATGACCCAGTACTAATGTCAACAATTAACAAGACAATGGAATAGGTTTAAATACAGACAGTGACAAAACATGTAAACGGTTAAAGTGAGCAAAGTAGCTTCAGCTAATATCACCTGATGCATGACTGGTTTTCAATTCCTTGTGAGAAGATTGAATTACGTTAGTATCTGCTGCGTGCCAATACAAGCTCAGTGAAGGCCTATTTTACCATGAAGTGGTGGACCTCTATCAGCTAGTCACAACAACCATGGACGTTTCAGTGTATGATGATCGCATATTGACCATGGAATTACACAAAATTGTGTTTGATGTTCCGAGGCCATTTTGCAGAAAAAACATATCATTACATATTTAATTAAATAGAAAAGCAAACCATTTTTGTTTTGTACTCGAGTATAGTACATGGATTTTTGTTTTGTGCACAGTAGAAACAAATGCATTTGTCAGATTGAAGAAGACATTAAGTCAAAGTAGATGGTAGATGATGTAATGGTTTGGCTGAACTTATGGATTGTACTTTTTATTAATGGCTGGAAACTAAAAACAGACATTTTCACAGGTATGAAAGAACTGCATTGAAAAAATGGAGGTCTTTGGCACTACTGGAAACATTTCTCAAAAACTGACCAGCTCAGATGTCACTGATGGTGATTCTGCAGGAGCTGAAATGAGTTCTGCCTGTCATGTCAGGGTGGGTAGTTCATTTCAGAATGAAAACTTCACAGCCCCAGTGTCACCTAAAAGAATGAGGCTTGACACAGACAGAATAGAACATCCTGCAGCAGATATGCCTTTCTACACAAACAACAGCAAAACGCCACTCAGTAAAACTGAAAAAGAAAGACTGCTTGCACAAAGTTGTTCTCTGCCACACTGCATTTTACAGGAAAGTGACACCACAAAAAAAACATTTGGAGTGAAGGTTGAGGCAGAGGCAGAGACTGCAGAGTTCCCTGAGGAGAGCATTGTACACAATCAAGAGTCTGACAGTCACCCATTGTGTTCTATGAATGCCAAGGAGACTGAGAGTGATGCTGAATGTGAGATCACAGAAAGTCCAGGTCTGTTACAGGGTGTTGAACATGCTGTGAAGTCTCACCTCATCGGAATCACATTTGATAATATGGATGCTAGTGCCTTTGAAAAGTGTGCAGTGGGGACATATTTAAGGAGCAGATACCGCTGTGTCGCAGTTTCAAGCAGTGTTTCACTCAGTGATGATTTTCAGCAAGAGTATTATGGTAACGCTGATAAAGAACAAGGGACTGAAGAGTACTACATTCTCACAGCCTCTCATTCGGTATCTGACTCATCTCCCTCCAAGCCTGGGAGAAACTCTTATGGGACCCTATCAGGCTATGGGGATGCGGTAGGAAGTCAAGACAGACCCAGTGTTTTTATAGAAGATGTGCACGCTAGTGATGGAGAGACAAAAGCCGGCGTTAATGAGGAGCGCATAGTGTGTGACGAAGAGATGGCTGATTATGCAAGCCCAGGCTCAATCTTTTCTTATGATGTCTCATTAAGTGGTGATTTGGGAAGTAATGAGCCCAAGATTAGTGTGTCTCTTGCTCTCAGTGTTCCTGGTGAAGCACCCCTATGGCTCTCTAGTGGTACAACAGAAGATGCTGGAGCTTTGCACAAGAGCAATGAATACACAGCAGTTGTCGCACATTCAGGCCTTAGTCAAATGCCAGCCAGTGTGTATAATGACATGGCAGCTGTAACTGAGATGGAGGCAGGCCATGAAGTTAATGGGGCAGATGAAGAGAATCACAGCATCCCCAAACAAAGGCATCTGGGGGTGAACTCTCTGACCGGTGATTCAACATGTGTAACAGTTTTGCCCTGTGCCTCTGACGTATCACTGAATGACACTACTCAATGCTGTTCTTTTCCAGAGACCTGTGTGAAGTCACCCCTTGTGAGGGGTGTGGTGTGTGAGATTTCTGACAATCGCTGTGCTTTTGTATTGCCCTCAAATTGTGACGCTGAGAACCTAAATATGGAACCAATTCCAAGAAGTCTACCTGAGGATGATGAACAACTTGTGATTAATGACATCGGTTTGGATGCATTGTTGCCAGCATCTAATGGCCTCTCAGGGGAGGGACTGACCACAGAGGATGTGGTGAGTATTAATCCCCATGGATCAACAGCGTTTGTGAGCTTCACCAAAGATGCAGAGAGTTTTGACACTGGTGCAGAAGTGATTTCTGATTCATATGCAGCAGGGACTAAAACTGATTTGTTTGTTCAGGCAAGTCTGGTGTCTGACTCTGTGGACCATCACAAAAGTAGGTTGGAGGCAGCGGTGTGCTCATCTGCAGACAGGCCTATGTCCATGGGAATGGAGGTGAATTTTTTTGACAGAAGCCCTTCCCCAAGTGAAATGGGACTCTGTCTGAGGCTTCTGTCTGAGGGCTCGGAGGAGAAATCAAAGGACCTCTTGCGTGGAGCAGCGGAGCAACAACTAGTGTCCCTGCCTGAGGAGGAGAAAGCAAAAGCGACTGATGCGTTCGCCCACAATGATACCTCACATGAATACACCGTCAAGGACATGCCGCCATTCACCCTTTGCTCTGACGCAGTTGTGCCTTTATCACACGTGTCTCCCGCTGAGGATGTGACAGAAGAGAGGCCAGTGCAGCATGTTTTCTCTGAATGTGTACCTCTAGGTTTCGACTCATTTGAAAAAGTACAAATTTCTCCTGACAGTGATCTTGAAAACAGCCCACTCCTTCACAGCTTACCCATGCCTGTGGCTGCAGCTGCCATCACACATGCTCTCACAGTTCCTCCACCTGATAATGGCCCCGCAACACTTGCACACACAGGGACTTATTTAGACGAGGCAATTGAATTAATATCACACCATAAAGAGAATTGTTCTGCCTATTCACAGGACAGATGCGCCAGATGGGAAGGAGAAAAAAGCCAAAGGAGGAGCAATTCTGCTTCTGTTGCTTCTCTTCCACTGAGTCTTTCTCCCTTTGAGCCTGAAGAAAGCATCCACCCATCAAACAGCATCACAGACCCTGATGTTCCTCTGTTTGGAATGAAAGAAATGTTTGATTTAGTTATTGAAGAGTTGCGTTTGTACTTTGAGATTGATCAAGAAGAAGAGGAAGAGAAGTCAGATGAGTTATCTGCCGTGTCAAGAAGAGGGACCAGTGCCCTACGATCCAGTCCAGTTTCAAAATCACAAGATGTTATTGTGTCAAGTGACTACATTCCTGAAGCTGAACAAGAGGAGGTAGAATCTTCAGATGTTCACAAGGTGCTAGACTGTGAACAAGAAGTTCCCCTTGAGAGTGGCCATCCTCTTCCTGAAGAAGACTCTATGTATGCCACCATGAACAGCAAAGGTGCATCTTTTTACATTATTGATTTACACTTGAATAAGAGGTGCCTTTTCTGTTATACCATGTGTTCTATTCTCTTTCAGAACTGAGAAAAAATGACAACCACATGCCCTGGTCTCCTGTGTTCCTGACTGTACCTTTCCTTGAACATCTTGGTGAGAATGAGCTTTTAAGTGGCACTTTTTCAGTGCATTTATGTCACTGTATTGCTAAGAATAGTTTCTTCAGTTCAGGGAAATTATAAAACAACCTGACTCTAATCACATATGTTGGGTAGTTATGACAATTTTGTGATAATTTTGAACACTTGAAAAAGTATCCATGTGATTCAAAAGTATCCATGTAATTCAAAGCATCCCTATAATGACAAAGCAAAGTCTACTTTAGAAATTAGCCTAGTGGACAATGAATAGTATCATTACATACATTTGGTGATTGTTGGACATCTTTCTCAGAAGGAAGTTTATTTTCAGTCCTCTGTGTCCACATGTGAAAAAGCTCTTTTGTAGTGCTGCCCACAGATTTTCAGTTAAAGTGAAACACTGGCGCTGAAGCTATTAAGGCTTTTTTTCAGCATGTACACAAGTCAAACTTTCGTTTTAAAACGAATGACATCAGTAGCTGGGTTTTGCAGAGAGCTGGGTCTGCAGAGAGTTTCAATGAGTGCACCAATGCCACTTGGCCAGATGTATCCAAATTATTATTATTATTATTATTATTATTATTAAAAAAGGCTCAGCATAGCAAGACACTTCGGTCGTAGCATCATCAGAGTGCCTACAAATTAACTCTAGCATTGAGAACATTATTGGTGAAAAAGTTTGACCCATAAAAAAGACCCATAATAGCTTCAGCATTGATGTTTCACTTTAACTCAAAGGACCCCCAGGAAGAGTAGAGGCGCCACCAAAAAGACTCAAGCCTCTGAAAACCTGCAGCCGCCCAATCCGAGTGGGACTCTCCAAGAGGGCCAGGACAAAGCAGCTGCATCCTAACCTGAAGTAAACCCAGTCCAAGGTACATAGAGGTCAGCTCAGGTGTGAAATATGGCAACGCATGCTGCAGACCTACATATTGGCACTACAAGAGCAGGCCAGGTTCCAAAGACTCTAAGGTACGACAATGTACTTAATTTTTTTTTTGCGTGGCCTTATTGCACACGTGATATATTACTTTTTCTGTTATTAATGAGCTGCCCTATCAACTTTCTAGTATTTATTTTATATATTTATGCAAATGTTCTTCAGTCATCTTTTGTTACTGCAAATGTTCAAAATGTCAAGTCTGGGCTCAATACCAAGGACTGGTGTCATTTGTACAGCAGTTAGCTCAAACAAAATTGAAGCTGTTTGGGGCAGTTGTTGTTTCGACGCCCCTATGTACCTTGTCTTTTTAACTCGATTTGTGTGTTCTGACTTCTTGGTTCTTTACACTGCATTAGCAGTATTTCAGATTAGTTAGACAGTTTGCGCTGAGGTTATGAAACTTTAATGTAACATGGTCTTTTCATAACAGTGTTTTCTGTCCAGTGAGCCTGAGGCTTTGGGAAGGGCTACAGATGACAAATAAAATAACATATTACAGTGTAACAGCTTTGACTTTGATGAGAACTGTGTATGTAGTGTGATAAAAGCAGCAGTGGTGCCATTCTCCTAATAGACCATACCATAGAGCATCATATTAAGGGGATGGCATCAACAGAGACACAGGAAGGGAGATACAGAGATTTTAAAAGCTCCCTGTTGTGCCGTTGACTGACCTGTATAGTAATAGCTTCTAAAAGCTCTGTCTTGCAGGAAGGATTTATTTTATAAGAATCCCTGCCAAAACACCAGGAACAAAACCAGAGCTCTACTCTCATTACTCACTGCCTAATAATTTTCTGAGGGACAGAAAATGGCAGATAATGGTGAGATCATTGAGATTTTTGGCTCCCAATTATATCCTGGTTGCTGAAATGTTTCTGCCTGCATAATTTCATTCAATTAATTGATGTAATTTGCATTTGGACAAGAACACACTGCATTCTCTTTAAGTGTGAGGGCGCTAAAATATATCAAAGGCTTTCCCATTATCTCTAATGGCTGCAGTGGCCTTTAGGAAACATAAATATGGAAAAACAGTCAAATTAGACAAGTTCTGCCTATCTCTTCTTTTTTAGTTTTGGAATAGGGTCCTGGGATTGGATTTCAAATCATGTAAAGTACATATTTTAAGATGGTTCCATTCATTGGTTTGGTTCTTCATGCTGTCTCTGAATTTTAAGCCTTATTCAACCATGCCTAAATGTTAAATTATCCAGTGCACTTTGATGGTGAAGAGATTCCAAACAGCCATCTTTTTTTCCAGTCCTTATGCAAACCTTATTTCATTAGTGGTCAGGTTGGGTGGTTTCTCCAAAAAACAATTAAGCGTTTCTGTGACATGAAAGAGAGAGCACAGCTCAGACCGTGGAGACATCAAAGCTCTGGACAGAACCAGAAGACCTTTATTGAAGTTCTTAAGAAATTACTCTCTGCTAGCCGACTACATCATTCTTTTAACTACAAGCACAGTAACAGGATCCAATAAGCGTGTGTGTGTGTCTGCGTTGTGTGTGTGGTGTGTGTGTGTGTTTGTCTGTATTGTGCTACTGTAGTGTAGGCAAAAGAGATCTATGTACTGAATATATTGCACAGCTTTTGACAAGTTCATGTTATTCTCTCTTTGGAAGTTGAATATCTAAGAAAATGTTTGGCCTTGAAATTCCATAGGGTACAGAATGATAGTACAAATACAAAGATAGTATCTGATAGTACAAAGACAGCACCTTATAGTACAAATGCTTGTCCTGGTAGCTTACTTTTACACTTTTGTGGTGGTGTGGTGAAAACTGGTGTGTTCCGTGGGTCTGTGTGACGATTCATTTGCAATTTCAACAGCCTGAAGCACTTTCAGCCCTTACACACTTGGAAACCAGAGACTCATATGTTAGAATGCTGTTCATTGACTTCAGTTCAGCATTTAACACAATCCTCCCTCAGCAACTCATACTTAAACTACACAGGCTGGGAATCATCACCTCGATGTGCAACTGGCTGCTGGATTTCCAGACAGGAAGACCGCAGACAGTATGGGTTGGCAGCAACACCTCCAGCTCCATCACACTGAACATGGGGGGTCCCCAAGGGTGTGTGCTGAGCCTCATCCTCTTCACTCTGCTGACCCACGACTGCACACCGTCACACAGCTCCAATCAAGTTTGCGGATGACACAGCTGTTTTGGGTCACATCAGCAATGACAATGAGACACACTACAGGAGCAAGGTGAGCCGCCTGGTCAAGTCGTACAGTGACAGCAACCTCTCCCTGAACGTGGAGAAGACAAATGAGATTGTTGTAGATTTCAGGAGAGCACACACGCAGCACGCCCCCCTCACCATTAACGGGGCTGCTGTGAAGAACGTACGCAGCACAAAGTTCCTGGGTGTGCACATCTCTGAGGACCTCTCTTGGTCAAATAACACTGCATCACTGGCCAGTAAAGCCCAACAGCGACTCTATTTCCTCCGTAAGCTGAGGAGAGCCAAAGCCCCAGCTCCCCTTATGAGCACTTTCTACAGAGGCACCATAGAGAGCATCTTCACCAGCTGCATCAGTGTGTGGTATGGCACCTGCACCGTGTCCTGCCGGAAAAAGCTACACCGAGTAGTGAGAGCAGCTGAGAGGATTGTGGGTGTCTCTCTCCCTTCCCTGCTGGACATTTACCACACCCGCCTCACTCACAAAGCCCTCTGCATTGCGGGTGATCCAACCCACCCATCCAACAGCCTCTTCAATCTGCTGCCATCAGAAAGGAGACTGAGGAGCCTCCGGGCCAGAACCAGCAGCTTCATCCACCAAGCTGTCAGGATGCTGAACTCTCTCCCGGCCCCTCTCCCCCTGACCCCCACACTTACCAGTTCCCTCCCCCGCTGCTCTTAGTGTAACTGTCCCAGTCCAGGGAAACTTACCTAAGGCACATCTTAGGTCTGACCCCCACACTCACCAGTTCCCTCTCTCACTGTTCTTAGTGTAAGTGTCCCAGTCCAGGGAAACTTACCTAAGGAACATCTGGCCCCTCCCAAGAACTCATCAGATATCTCTCTCCTATAGAATTCCTCTCTTACTGCTCCACAGTAATTGGATGTACAGTAATTGAATGTACACTTCTTTTTTGCACGACAACAAATGACACTGCTGCTTAAATGACACCACTTTGTGCAAAATGTCTGAAACCTGTCAGTTAGCATGTATCTGCTCCACAGTGGGCAGACACTTTCTGCTTCAACCAATCACTACTGTTTGGTCGTGACATAGGTTCATGCGCTTATGTTATGCGCACCCAGCTCAGAGCCTGGCTCCCTGACGCAGAAGCACTAGGCTGCGCTTGCCTGACCAAATAGACAGCAGAGTTTTGATAAAAACAATTCCCAGCATTGCCAACGAAAGAGACAGAAGTACACTTTTGTGGTGCTACAGATTTGACAAATCTACGGATAGCACAGACAGGACAAAAGGAACATATTGCTCATTAAGCTGATGGAAGGAGTTAAAATATGTTTCCCATTTTAGGGCTCTGTTTATAGCAGTTAATTGTGGGTTGATTCCATATTCAGTCTAGAGGCATATGGGACTCTCATAAATGCCACAGCTCCCAAAGGCACAGTATCCATTACTGGTGAGAATCATTTACCATTTGAACTGCACTCAGTCAATCACTTGATTGCTTGGACAAATGGATTGTTAATTTTTGTGATCAGGATTCCAGATGTGACTGTGTAATTCTGACCTTGGTTCCAGTACTCAGTCAGAGGCTGTGTGGGTTCAGAAACAACGGTAAATATTTTTTAATCACAGTGGAAAGCAGTGAAAGACACACTAATTGCAGCTGGGCCACCCACATCAACTTAACTTAGCACCATCGCATACATACTTCTGCTCCTACATAATGAGCGTTTGTGTACTTAATGCCTGCACGGTCCTCCCACTCAGGCAGACGAAAAACCATTAGCAGAGAACCGTGTGGAGATAACCATCTCCAGAAGTTTCTCTACCAATAATCATGAATCCACATCGGATACAGATAATGCACTATTGAAGTGGTTATGTATCTTGCGGCTTGGATCAACATGAATCATGGCTTGTTAGAATTTATTGTGTTTAATTAGTGATACATTTTTCACCACCTCGGTTTTCTTTTTTTTGTAATAGAACAACAAATATTTAGAGACTGAGACTCTGACAGAGAATGATGAAATTATTTACTTAAAACTAATTAAACACAACAATGCATTCAAATATGGCATTAACTACTAGCATTTATAACATTTAATGTGTGTTAATTCTTAAGGTAATATTTGATAAATCACAACCACAAGATATCTGATAATCACTGGCAGCATACCAGTGTAATGTGTTGACACTGAATGTTGTGATAATTAATGACATTGTGACAAGGTGTTACTGCAAGGGAAGAGGTTATTTTATAACAGTAATGTATGTCACAGCATGTAGTTATTCATTAAATCAACAGTTCAGCTCTGTCACCAATGCAGTAAGTTATAATAGTTATAGTAATATTATATTAGTTGTTCTGATCATCCACAGCCAACTCATAAATTATCTAGGCAGAATAGTTTTCATACCTTGACTGTGATATTAACATCCTGACAGCAGCTAAAAATGACCTTGAGGGGTCATTCTAAGGGAAGCTATGATGACCAGATTTTGAACTTGAAGAAAGGACCAAAGAGTTGTTGACACATTTTACATAACCCAAATGCCTTTAAAGAAAAGCCAGAACCACAGAATGAAGCTCATTGTCTTAAGTAGAAAGAAATGTTTAATGTTTAATGTTTTTTCCATATTCATTCTTAGCTATTGAACAAAACAGGAATGGTGCAGTAGGATTGTATTTTTATGAGACTAGTGACAGTATATTGACCTTGATAGAATCCTGAATCCCCTTGGATCCACTAAATTGAACATGAAGGCTGCTTACATCCTGGAATTTCATAAAAAAACATAAGTTGGTCATGTTTACAAAAGATTGGCAAACAATACCACCACAACGCTGTCTTACTCTTTCTCTTTGCCTTATTCACAGAAATGATTGAGTTTGCAGCAGTTGCCCTTTCCTATCAAACTGTACTGTAACAGACAGAAAATAAACCTGACTGCCTTATTGAGCTGACTGCAGACTCTCTCTGCCTCTCCCCCGCTCTACCTCTGTTGTGGTCCCCTCGGGGGAGTTGGGTCTGGAGTCTGGAGTCTAGGCCACAGCCAGCAGTCTACAGCAATCAGCTGAAACAACACCACTGTGTCTCTCTGGCCAAGAGGCTAACAGGGCTTCACAGAAGACACTCGGGGTGGCTGGGGACAGTTTTGTTCAGGCGCACTGAGACTTCAACAGGTTCTATGCATTTATGCATGCAACTGAATTTTCCTGCAGGACCATAGCTTAAGGGAATTGTAGTTTGTGAGTTCATAAATAAATGCATAACGAGGCAACTGATAAACAAGGCACTGCTTCTGTTACGTTCTGTATCTCCAACTCCCTCTCAAGAAACCAGGGACCACCAAGAACAATCACAATATCTTCTAATGTCACCTAATTCAAGACTACTGTAGAAACAGAAACAGTCAAATGTACAGAGGTTAGAATGCATCTCAAGACTACTGTAGAAACAGAAACAGTCAAATGTACAGAACTTAGAATGCATCTCAAGACTACTGTAGAAACAGTAACAGTCAAATGTACAGAGGTTAGAATGCATCTCAAGACTACTGTAGAAACAGAAACAGTCAAATGTACAGAACTTAGAATGCATCTCAAGACTACTGTAGAAACAGAAACAGTCAAATGTACAGAGGTTAGAATGCATCTCAAGACTACTGTAGAAACAGAAACAGTCAAATGTACAGAACTTAGAATGCATCTCAAGACTACTGTAGAAACAGAAACAGTCAAATGTACAGAGGTTAGAATGCATCTCAAGACTACTGTAGAAACAGAAACAGTCAAATGTACAGAGGTTAGAATGCATCTCAAGACTACTGTAGAAAGAGAAACAGTCAAATGTACAGAGGTTAGAATGCATCCCAAGACTACTGTAGAAACAGAAACAGTCAAATGTACAGAGGTTAGAATGCATCTCAAGACTACTGTAGAAACAGAAACAGTCAAATGTACAGAGGTTAGAATGCATCTCAAGACTACTGTAGAAACAGAAACAGTCAAATGTACAGAACTTAGAATGCATCTCAAGACTACTGTAGAAACAGAAACAGTCAAATGTACAGAACTTAGAATGCATCTCAAGACTACTGTAGAAACAGAGAAATGGTCTGATGTACAGAGGTTAGAATGCATCTCAAGACTACTGTAGAAACAGAAACAGTCAAATGTACAGAACTTAGAATGCATCTCAAGACTACTGTAGAAACAGAAACAGTCAAATGTACAGAACTTAGAATGCATCTCAAGACTACTGTAGAAACAGAAACAGTCAAATGTACAGAACTTAGAATGCATCTCAAGACTACTGTAGAAACAGAGAAATGGTCTGATGTACAGAGGTTAGAATGCATCTCAAGCAGGATTCCAAATGTTTCAATGCTGTAAGGTTAGTACTAAGGATCAGTTGTCTCTGGTTTGCTGTTCCGCCCAGCCCCCAGCCAACTTTCCCAAAGACATCACTAAAATCTGATGATTGATTGGCAACACTTCATGCAACCCCATATTATGCCTTTCTCGCTTTTTCTGTCTGTGTGTGGAGTCATTGGCTGGGCTCTGAACATAGCCATGTATTACACCTTGAAATGACATTCTGACAATGACTTGTCAGATTTTTTAAATTCCTCTCCAGTGCCTTTTTAGTGCATCAGGGAAGAGCTGTGATGGAAAAATTGCCAGTTTACCTGGGTCTCTCAGTATAGGGTTGCCTTCAAAATTTCAGCTTCTATTTGACCCGGATCAGACAGTCTGTCACTCATTTCCGGCGAAACGTTACTGTATTGAGGCAGCATATTCAGTTTTGTGAAGTAGTAGTTAGATAGATATTAGGCATACGTTTATGTATAGTGTAGTTATACTAGGTTAATATGCAAGGTAAGTGTAACTAATAGTTTGATAAAAGCTCTTGATGTTACTCAGATTGCCAGTTCAGGCTTAATTTCATAGTAAGCTAGTAGCCAGCTTCATTTCATAGTTACAATTTTTACCAATGTAGCATCGTAATTATGAGAAATGGCCGGGCTGTCTTAAGTGACTCCATGCATATGAGCAATTGAGCAAAGTAAAGATTGTTATGTGCCAGTTTGATTGCTCTTGAAGACTGAGAAGCAGTTAGAAGGCAAACCTTTCATGACTTTGTGCTGTATCAAATCAAATATCGAAGGGGGGGGGGGGGGTGGTATGTGTATGTGTATAGGTGGGTGTGGTGGTTGTAAGAGGATGAATTAGTCCATTGCCATATTGAGTTTAGGTGTATGTGAGAAGGCTTCTTAGGGCAAACTGGCTAAAATTCAGTTGCCCCAAAAAGACATTCTGAACACATCACTGTTAAAGATCCTAATGTAGGTTTGTGCATTGCATGATGGTGCACTAATACTTGTGGGAGGAGAATTGCAGCCCCCCCTCCCCCGCCCTCATGATGCTAAAGTAGGTGGCAATGGGGTGGACTGTGGGTAGAGAGGTTGTTGATAGTATATTGATCCGGGAATCATTTTTCATTCCACGCCGACGCAGATGTGCCGCAGGCTGCTCTGCTGTCTGCTTTTATCTGTGAGCTGCCACTCAACCTGAGATGGTAGGGCTCCTTTTCCCGCAACCGCATAGCGTCTCGCTCTGACAGAATGAGAAATATTCAATCATGCACTCATCGGCAGGAGGCTCTCTGAATAGTTTGTTTGTTGTCAGATACAATTGTGCCAATTACCCCAAACACAATAGAAATGCAGAACAATCTTTGGAAGTGGAAAGAATGTATAAGTCTAGCTGAAGACTCTTAGTTTAGTCAGGTAGATATCTAAAGGATTTCCCCCAAGGTTATAATACTTGATTGTAAAACCACACCAAGGCAGGTTTAACTCAGCTCTCAATGCAGCCGGTTTTACAACAGCACACAGGCATTAATTCATCAAAAATTCAGCAAAATATCAGCAGCAATTTCTTTCCTTCTTGCCTGGAGACAAGAGTCCTCTTGACTTGACTACTTGAGAAGTCATCTGTGTGGGTTTCCTGCCCTTGGAAGACCCAAGTGTGTTTGATCCAAAATCTGTGTTCACTAAAGTCACTAGTAACTGCACAGCACTTTGAGTTTGCCATAGAGTCTCAGTTAGGAATCTACAGCTTCCGTCTGCCTTTTGATTTGTGGCTATTAGCTCATTTGGTGTCATTGTCTTTGTTATCCTGGGATGTCTCTGTATCAGATTCAGCCTTAGGGAACGGCTGATCAATGTGTCACCCCCAGTATCACATACTGTATTTCTCTGGGCACTCTATTGCTCACTGGACAATGTCTGACTAACTGCTTCAGGAAATGACAGATGCAAGAAGTGTGGAGAGAGAAATCATATCAATCTTCGCTTCACCGACCACAAATTCCTTCCCTCTCAACTACTGTATGTCGTCCAGATTAAGATAAATCCCCGCTGGCTGTGTTTTTTTGAAAATACATCCGCTTCCATGACCAAGAGGTTTGTTAAGGACACTGATCTATACCGTGGTGCATTTAAAAAATAGCTACTGATCTTATATGAGGCGCATAAAAATGCTTAGCATGCACACAAGGAGAGAGACATGCACACACGCACACAAGGAGACAGACAGACAGATCACGCACACACACACACACACACACACAGCATTAGTGGCACAGAGTTGACAGCATGCATTGCATAAGGCTGACCACAGGACAGTGAGAGCGGAGACTCGATGAGGACTGTTTATTTCACAAGTTTAAGCGCCCCTCTGTCGGACAGCAACGGATTATCTCCAACCCCCACCCCCACCTTCCCTCCATCCCTCCACTCCACTCCACCTCCCCTCTTCTGACAAGAGCTAGCAGGAAGGGAATGAATACTGCATTGCAGCAAAACTAATCGTGAGAATCAGTTAAGTGCTGCTGATTGTAAAGAGTTCTCGGCTCCTTTCCACAGTCACTCTGAAAGCTGATTTTTTCATGGAGGTTTCAGGGAGGGAGGAAAAAACTTTTGGTTTGCGCAGTCGCTGACAGAGTACACATAATGGATGGCTGGTTCATTTTCCCTAAAAGGGGTAGATGAGTAGAAGCATGATTAACTGCAAATAAAAAAACGAAAATGCTTGAAGTATATATGGTTAGACTATGGGGTTACCTAAGTGTGATGTTGTGATGATTTGTTCGCCCCAAAGAGGAGCTCATGCCAAGTGCACAGGCACCATGGGTGTGCATGTGCATGCGTATGTGCATGTGCATGTGCATGCTTGTGTGTTTGTATTTGCATACAGGTGGGATATCATTAAATGTGTATATGGGTAGAAAAAGGCAGGAGAATTGTCTACAGCCCTCAGAGGATAATATTTCATGAATGATCCAGACTGCAGCTTGTGTGGGCACATGTGGGTGTACACGTGGATTGATGAAAATCTTCAGCCAAACTACACAAACTAAGACAGTACAACAGACAAAGTTACAACACAAACATATAAAAAATTTAAAAAACATTTGGTGGCTTTTGAGTAGAGCTTGTTTTTTTGTTGTTGTTTATTTTGGAGAGGTTTTAAGAGCATTCTGTTAAAATCAAGCATGCTTTGTTCAACTTGGAGAAAGTCTTAATAAACTCCTTGATGAGGATGTGGATGCCTTTGGCCTTTTTAAAATTTCAGTTATTTGAGAAAAGAAAAGACATTAGTAGAGCCTCCCACCTCCCACTCCCACCTGACTTCACCTTCTCCTTCTATTTCTTGTTTTGAAATTCCCTGTGGATGCCTTTTCGGATCTGTAATTGGTTGTCATCAGGTCCTTAAAGAGGAAGGTCAGGGATGGCAGAATTGAACAACACGCAGATGTGTGAAAAGTATGAAGCTATGTTGTGTGGGCTGAGTGTACAGCCATTGCTATGGTAACAAGGAATAGCAGGCCTTCCTTTCTACTGCCAACATTCTATGACTGCCGTTTTCTTAGTCTATTATTCAGTATTACCCACACACACACATAGGCCCCACAGACAGGACACAGACACACAGTCATACATACACACATACACACACACACACACACAATTTTGTACTTCATATTCACACAGCTATCTTCAGCTGCCTGACAGCAGACAGAAGTCTCCTGTGGATACACCCATACATACACACACACACAACCCTCATCAATCGCACACAAGCTCTCTCTCTCTCTCTCTGTCTCTCTCTCTGTCTCTCTCCCTGTCATGACATGCTTCCTCTTTTTCCTTCTCACCCTGTACCCCCTTCCAATTTCTGCCTATCTAAGTACCTCTCTGAAACAAACACACACAGACACACATAAAAGAAAGATGCAAACATCAGACACTGCCAGCCCATCCTCTGACCAACAGCATCCTGTTGATGTGTCATTCTGGCCATTAGTATTCAGCTCTCCTCATACTCCATACACACATTCATTTTTAAAACACACACACACAGCCCTGTCAGCACGGGCAATCAGCGAAGGGTCATGAACAGCACCTTTCCCGCTCAGGGTCTTCCCTCACCGAGAAAGGTCAGCCTGACCTGGGTCAAAGCTGTGCTTGATAAGTCAGTGGCATTATAACAAGCACAGGGGCTTAAGGTTATGTCATTACCATGACAGCAATATACAACAAAGTGATCCTTGCATTATCCATTGTTCTGTCTGCTGATCGCTGTAAGCGTTTGAAAAGCTAAGTTGAGCAGGGCAGACTGGTTCAACTCTAAAAAGTTATTAGAAATAAGTTATTTCTAAAAGGCCATGTTAAAAGCAGTCTCTGGAAAAGTGCACCACAAAATAGCACCAGGTCCACAGCATCTTCTTCATAAAAGTGTCAGGAGCCCTGGATGAGAAGACCTGGGGATAGGGTGCAGGGGTTGAATTTCTTGATGATCCCTGTCTGTGCTGAGTGACGGCCCTTGGAGAAGCTTGGGCTCAAGGAGAGGTGGAGAGATGGAAAGACATTAATTGTCTCCAGCAGCAAGTAAAGGCCAATTCCTGACCTTTTGAGAACAGGGACACTCGCTAAGGTGGAGAATCCGCACTGCGATGGTTCATAGCCACAGGACAAAATGGCTGCAGGAAATGGGTGCTCACCTGAGGGCCGCTGAGCAGACGAGACATCACCTCAGGTTATTGTTTCTCTCCATCATTGTAAAAAAGTAGAGCCCCCGTGTGTCCCGAGAGGAAAAGAGTACATTTGGGGAAATCAAAGATGTGTTCTCTTTGCAATATGGGGTTGTCTGTAATGTAACTACTGAAGACATGACTGTCAGATTCTTTCTTCTCGCTACACTGAATTTTTGAATACAGCAAAAATAAGAATTAAAGGTGGATGACAGAAAGTGTTTTTAAGAAAGGATAGAAATCGTGTGTTCATTTTGAGAGCTATGGGTATTTATGTTCTGAAAACAGTAGAAGCTGTACTCCTTGGCACATTAGGAAAATCTTGGGAAAATCAACACTCAGTGCATTTTTTCACTTGCAATCGTCATTATTTTACACAAAATACAAAATTTTTGCCTTGTACTATGTGCCTAAAGCCCCCAAAGCATCACAGTGTTATTTTTTTTCTGCTCAGCTTATATATGTGTCTTCTCAATGAATACATTGTTTTAAAAATATATTGTGAGTTCAGGCAAAGATATTACAAATTGCAAGGTAACACAAAACTATTGCAGTGGAAAAGAACTGAGAGTGAGCCAACATTTTGCAGGCTGGCTTGCAGCCTTAATTACAACAGATGAATAACAATGCAGCACCAGTGCCAGCTGTCACACATGTTTTGTCAGTACTTCAAAAGATACATGCTGATGTGAGCCAACATATGAACTGCTTGCTGAAAGAGGCTCACAGCCACAGCTAGACTTTACTCTGAGACTTTTTATTCATTTGTTATTATTATTTGTTTGTTTTTTAATAAAAAAAAGTAATAGTAAAAAATCGTAATAGTGTGACTAGTCCACGATGCTTATTAGCTGACGTGTGTGTGAGGGCAGTCATTTAGCACAACACTGACAATAAAATAATAAATAAATAAATGTGATCATGCCAACCATCTGGTGTTTTGTTTGGATTGCTGCAGCTGTCAGACAAGCTAAAAATGTTTTTACTGTATGGTGGGTAACTTTCTGTGCAGTAAGCTCCAGTTGATATGACCTCTGTTCTCTGGAGTTTTGGAGGTTGCTGTGGTGTTCTGGCACCTCGTGTTTGCCTTTATCCTGGAGCAGAGAGGGTGTGTCATGAGAGAGATGGGCTTACGTAACGCAGGTTCTGACAGACATTAGGGCCATACCACGGTAAGTACTGCTGCAGAGTCGTGACCACAGTCAGAGTTGAGATATCGCCCCCTCCTCTCACTCCATCTCTCCCTCTCTCTCTCTCTCTCTCTCTCTCTCTCTCTTTTATATTCTCTCCCCATCTCTGTCTCTCTCTCCCCTCTTCTGTGAATTATTTATCGGCCTGTTCTTTCAGCATCACGTCCAGAAGAGGAGCACTAAATCTAACAAAAGTAACATTACACATGCTTGAGTTTTCTTTAGTTTCTTTTAAGTGTGTCTTTCAATCATTCAAGGACATCTATCTGTCTATTTTTCCTTCAACAGCAACAATCCACCTCCATCCATCCCTTCATCCATCGCATCTTTACCCCTCCCATCTATCTATCTATCTATCTACAGTATATGTCTACCTCCCTCCATCCCTCCCTTTATCTGTGTATTCCATGTGAAATATCCTGCTAGGGCTGTTCTGAGGGCAGGCCTGCTCCCTGCACTCCATTGAGAATGTGCATCATCACGCTGCCCTCCTCTTCATGCAATTTTTAAGGCAGCTGGGAGCCCCATGGTGTTCATCGACTGTACTCACTCAATGTGTGAAAACAGCAGAGCCCTTTATAAGTGCCATAAAATAGCAAAAGGGTCTTTTGGGTTCCATTTTTGTCCAGGAAGTAAGTGTGATGACGCCACAATGTTTAATTTCAGTCGTAAAAAAATGGAATTAAATTGACTTTTGTGTTGAGAAAAGCAAATCATTTTCCAATGAGGACCAAAATCTGTAATAAAACCCATAGTTATGGATGTTATATTGTGAGTGGAGTGAAGTGGTGTATATTCCTGGTCTAATGCCAGTGTGAGCCTCTACCAGGTCTCACACAATACAAATGGCCCTGAAGGTGAGGAGACCTTTTTAGCCACCACTACAGCCCTGGTAGGCTTCTCCAGAGGGTTCACTGGGCAGAAAGAACCAAAGTAAAGGAAGACAGAGAGAATCCTCATCCCTTCTCTGGGTCTCAACACACTGCCTCTCTTTCATTATTTAGATCTGAGGTGCCAGAGACGTTCTGAGGGCAAGCACACATAGTTTGCTGTCAGCAAGGGCATTAAATGTTATATTAGTCGTTTCTAAGAAAGTGTTGGCCCACAGCAGTTGAAAGCATTTCTGTGAACTGTGCACGTTTACAGGAAATCATGTCCTCAGTCTGTTCTATCTTCTACCTGAACCACGCATTATACATGAGAGATCAGACCTCTGCGAACTCATGTGTTGATCTGATGTGCCTCGAACTATAAGCCTAAAGGTAGCATGTTTTTGTCAGGCATGAGTTGTGTGGAAAGCCATAACAAGAAGTGTGTGCTTCACTTGAGGTTTTTCTTCAAATACCCCATTCGTGTGTCAAAAAAAGAACATGGAAACTAAGTGTGTGAGTGTGTGTGTGTGTTTTGGAGTAATTGGAGGAAACCAGTGCAAGACTTCACAGTGTTTAGTTTCCATGTGATTCTGTCATACTGCTTTGCCATGTGAAAACTCATCCGCTCAAGGAGAAAAAAAACAAAAGTTCAGAGTGTCTGATGTGCCAGCATTAAATACAAATCACATTGGGGATATCCCCTCGTACATTCTGGCATAGCCATGGCAACTAATGACTAAATAGCGCAGTGATGTGCTGCCAGATCCCGTTACCCTGCACTTTGATAAGCCGTCGAAGGCTCCCTGGCAGGCGGCGTGACTCGTTGGACTGTCCGGGCACATTCAAACAGCTGTTGTCACTGTCAGCGTCACCCTCTCTCGATCACAGGGGATGGAGATTAAGATGGTGTCTGGTCGAGGTCAAAGCATTCATTAAAAGCCTGGAATGACATTGAGACTCATGCATAAGCCATTAGGTGAGAGACAGATATATCTCCATAGATGTGACGTTGCAGCCTCAGCCATTGTAATATACCCAGAGCCACACTCTCACCTGCTCTCACATCTCCCCTTGCCAGGGCCGGCCCATGGGATCCACAATAGGCAATGGACTCTGTGATTTATGAATGCATTTTACAGACAATGAGAGGGAAATTGAACTGGGAATAAATGGTGTGAAAGTGGACTGTAGATGTGGGGATGGATATTTTTCTGTCCTTTGCTGATGATGTTATAAAGTAGATGAAAATGGCACAGCTATCCATGAGAACCAATACAACAAACACTCGCATTGGTGTGTTTGTTTGAATCCAGTTGGACTGAAAAGAGGTTTGTTCATTTTCGTCAAACATCGGAAACGCTGGTCAGCTGTCATTGTAGTTGCAATTAATATATATTGTTCAATTCAGCTGCAATTAATATATATTCAATTCAGCTGCAATTGATTATATGTAAAATCTATGAGGAATTTCAAGGCAAATTTGCCTTCTTGAACTCTGATCCACAACACTGAGCCACTGTTCCCATTTGCACACTGTTTAAGCCTACTTTATACAAGACAAATTGCTGGCTTATTACAGTGCATGATACAACTGCAGAGTGGGCCTGTGTGCCATGCAGGGGATTTATTTAAAGGATTTAAAGTATTAAGATATTATATAAATTCAACAGGGAACATCTGAGGGGGGGGGGGGGGACACCTCTCTACATATTACCAGAAAACAATGTATCCGACAGAGGGATAACACAGGTAGATCCAAGGTGTTTCCGGTCAGGATTTCAGTCCAGGAGACCTTTGGGAATAAATAGGAAAAGGGGATAATTGGGACTTCCATGCCTCAAGGTTCAAACTGCAAATAACCCTCTGTCAAACTCTGGGCTGCTTATATTGGCATGCTTTTGCAAAATGACACTGAGAACCTTTTTAAAGCGGAACCCTGTAACACACAGCCATAAACCATAAATAACACTCGTATCACACACTGTCTCACACACAAAATTACATACACACACACACACACATGCATGCGCACACACACACACAGAGTACCTTGATCCACAGGGACCTGTATGTGAGACGATCAGATCTGATGTGGTGACAGATGTAGGCAAGAAGCTGGCTGAGTTGATGCTGAATGGAAACTTGCAGTTTGACAGCAGTCACTGACTGAGAGTGACTCACCCGGCACACATAATAACTCTGCTGATTAAACATGGGATGTTAGAGTGAAACAATGGCATCTGCCCTGAATGTAAATTAAAACAGAAAGGCCTATTTTTCTGTGACAATGTATTACTATAAGATTGTCATAGAGAATATGAAAGAGAGTATTTCATTACGTGAAAAGTGAACAAAAGTGCAGTTTCTATCTGTACAGTGTGTATTGATCTGTGGTAGATGTTTACCATTTTAATATTGACATATTGGATGAAATTATTTCTTTTATGAAAATAGAACAAAAGAATAGTATTTATACAGTCTGTGTATAAGGCCTATTGTATGGCAATAGATGTTTTACAGTAAGAGTTAGTCTAAAAAATGGTTTAATCAATATTAAACAAAATCAGAGATCATTAGAGATCATTGGATATTGACTTTTTCCTGGAAGTGTTTTCAACCAGAACCTAGAAGGATGAAGGCTGTTGTTACGCCGTTTGCTTTGGAAAATGAGGTGTAAGAAAATGGTGTGACGAACTAATAGAGCAGTTTTAGTGGCAGTCCACCTGAGGAAGGGTTAAACGTCCTTAAATTCAACACATTTCTACACAACACAACATCTATCACATTTCTGATGATAGATTTCCTAAATACTATGGAGGCCTTATATTCTACCCTGCTATTTGCTATTTACCTCATACAGTTGACAAGTTCTATCACAATTGCTGTATCAAATTCTTACTCTCAAGAGCACTACTTAGACTGCACTGGATTATAGCCCATTATGATATCTTGCTATAATAGTCTGTGCACAGACTGAGGAACTGATGGAAATTATGAATTGTAACATAATGGAAGTAGTGAGCTGTTATTAACTCTTATATTAACTGTGTGTGTGTATATATATGCCTGCCTGCCACTGTCTATAGTGTATGGTTGCTGTCAAATTATATGTCATTTGATATAGGCAAATCTACAAAAAAAAAGTAACAGGCAAATCTCAACACAACACTAACCCAAATGCACCTTAAAATAAAACAACTCCAACTGCAAGCCACCAGTGAAAGCACCATGTCTGTGCAAGCCTAAATCAGGAGTGGGCACAAGTAAACTCACTCAGCAAGGATCCAGGGACACATCCACAGGATTCTGTGCGTCTGAATGGAGGGGAGTAGGGGCTATGACTCACCACCTCCAACATTTGATTACAGTTACAGTCTGAACCTAGTGGCCAGGCCCTCATGCCGTAAGTCACCATTTCTCCCGCTGTGATCTGCACAACAAGATTTATACTTTTCCGGCAGCTCCAGACAGAGAGAGAGAGATGCTGTTTGAGGGCACAACGACCACTTTCAATGGTTCTGTGAAATTATACATCAAAATAACAGTTGCAAAAAGGCACGCTGCGCGCTGGCCAGGATGAACTGAGCTCCACAAATCAGTGATGAGCAAGAGCATCATGTGACCTATGGGGTCATGTAAATTGCTAACATGTTATGAGTTACACAAGATCCTTCAGACACCATGGTGATTTGGAGGGGGATGCCAAAGGTGCACGATCCCTCTGGCAACTAGCCGAATTTCGAATTGCACTACTAAGTGCTTTTAATTTTGTCTGTATTAGTGTGTGGATAAGTATGTGTGAATAATTGTGTGTGTGTGTATTTGTGTGTGCGTGCATCATGCATGTATCAACAACAGTCCTCATAATTCAGTCCCCCTTTAGGATTGCAAAACATCTAATATTTGATTATGATTCATAATTGTATGGTTTTTTTGTGTGTGTTCAACCTAAGCCTAACAAGGCTTTATAAGTCTCATACAGGTGTACCATCCAGATGTATCGGGCAAAATAAAAATAATAATGTAAATTAAAAATTTGATGAAATATACTGTGTAACCAGTTCATTGAAAATGCAGTTCATTGAAAAAGCAAACCAGCCAAAGAGGAAGGGCAGACCTACACTGAAGCCTTTTGACGACATTTTGTGCTTCCTTGTACCGTAAGTTCCCTGTCATTGGTCAATGACTATGAAGAGAGAGTCTATGAAGACTTTAAGGAGAGCTGCTTTCCTGTAATGTTGGCGATGTTGGTGAAAGCCGCTCCCTCACTGCTCTGTGTGTCCCTTGTGGTTCCCCCTCCATAACGTTCCGCAAGGCTAGAGGCCAACTTTCACAGCTGATTGACCGCGGCCCATCCGGCAGTCCCTGTGCTGTTATCAGTGTTGGCGAGATGAGATACCTGTCTGTCTCAGCAGGAGCTGAACTGAGGGAGGCACACGGTCACTGTCACTGATACTCACATTCCTCTCTGGTCTCCAGGCAAACACACTCTTACTTATGAACACACACACACGCTCACAGAGAAAGAGAGAGAGAAACTTTCAATAGAGCAGGAACTGTGCTTGAAACTATGCTTACACTAAAAATTTGTTTACCTCTGAAGTTACACAAACTTTTTTTTTCAGAACAGGAGTTGTAGTGATGGATTAGTTTGTACCCCTTTAAAGAAAAGGGGACATTTTCCAGGGCTGTTTGCAATGTCATCCATCTTAGGACACTTGTTTCTGGCTAAAGGCTGGATCAGCTGAATCTCGAATTCAATTACATGGGCAATGAAATGGTTTAACACAGTTTAGACAGTTATTGGAGCAACATCACAGACTGAGTGCTTTCACTGGACTCAGAGAAAAGCTCTCCACCCTTCCCTCTGCCATCTATGGCCAGCACTGGGAAACTGCTCAGGGACACACAGTAGTTCAATCCTGTCTGTGGTAAAGATGAACACGTCAATCAACAGACATCTTTAAACTGTGGATGATTCACTCACACAGACACACTCAGTTGTTAATAAAGTTACTTTGTGTTCATTGTGTCGTGTCTGTGGTGTATTCCTCGTTGGATGCTAGCACTGTTGGCATATACAAAGCAAATTTTGTTATGCTTTCACAGGAGGGGGATACACACACACACACACACACAAATGCAATGCACGCCACCATCCTCCGTAAATCCCACTCTGTCCAAAGGACGCACAATCAAGCCTCCATAGTGCTTTGTAATTTCATTATGGGGCACAGTCTCCTAGTGGCAATCAGAGCTGATAGATGGAGCCCCCATGTGATTTATGACAGTGTTGCACTGCCATAGGAATATATAGCCATCCGTCTGGACTTTGACTGCAGTGTAAATCAGCCAGCGGGCAGCCCTGTAGGCCAGGTGCCCACAGAAATATGCAGCAGGGAGAGACAGAAAGAACTTACTCAAGCTTCTCGCCAAAATGAGAGGGCCTGTGATGACCAATATGGCTGTGTGTCTGTGAAATTATGTAAACTAGACATTCTTATAATGTTTGTCTGGTTAATGTTTTTTCATTTACATTTGGTATCGTTGATGAGGTTGAAAACGGTGATGATGATGACGATGATGATGATGACGATGATCATGACGAAGATGATGATGGTGCTTACAGCTTAAGTATTCATAACAATGAATACTTAAAACTCTGCTTTCAGGAAGCTGGCACAATTGACTTTCCTCTCCACTTCGATCTTGTACGGCATGGCAATTTCCATGGGCCATTCCATTACTGCAGACGCCCTCCTCGTAGTCTCCATCCTACCAGCATCTGTAATAGCCCTCATTCCCTTTAGGTCAGGCACTGATTATGACATTCTGAAAGGACCGGAATCACAGATCAATCTTCCTGTTATGAAACACTGACAGAGGAGGGCTGGGAGCTCCATGCTGTTGCCCTGGCACTAGAGACATACACACACACACACACACAGAGCATCAGAGTGAAGGCATTCTTGAGACATGTTTAGAGTAAATCTCTGGCGTAACAGCGGTAACAAATCAGGTAAGCTCATGAAAACTTTTTTTTTTTTTGGTGGGCGGGTGCGGCTGTATCCCATGAGTGAGAACAGAGGTCACTGGCACAGCTATTGCTGTCAGTCTGAGCCAGGGCTGACAGCATGAGCTTTGACCAATCATGTGTGTGAACTACGCATGGTCCAGTGTCCCACAGGGAGCCATTACCCAATCAGGTCACATTGATTACTGCCAGCGCTACTATTCATGTGATCCTCTAGAACCACAACTCTGGGCTGTGGAATATCGATGTGTGTCCAGCATTCACAGGGAACTGTTAGTCCAATACATGTTACATGGGTGTGTTCATGCTCTGTTAAGCATTAACAGTATTTGTAATCATTAATTTACTGTACATAAGAATATTTACGTACAACCTAAACTTACATAAGAATATATACGTACAGTATGTACACAATAATTTCAGATTGTCCCACCACAGCATGCTCTTCTGTGTGGCACAGCTAGAAGCCCTTCTGTGGATCAGTTGTATCCGCATGTGTTCACTAATGTAAACTAATGTGATTTTTGTACAGCTTGACATATCTTGTCAACAATATCAGAACACACATGATAGACATGTGGATTGAACAGTATGACGTGGATATTGGTTTCTCCTTATCTCTTGTATCCCATGACAACACACATTGATGCCTTAAGATAAGGCCAGGTAACAGTTATTAAACAGTCTGACGTCATCATGTGGGGCACCAGCAATATAGGTGCAGAACAATGGCTGTCAAACCTCTGGTGGTGATAAGCCTACTTGAGTCAACAGTAGTGGGTATACAAAATAAATCTGTGAATGGGTTCTCAGCTTTTACCAGCATAACAATAAACTGTTTGTGGACAAAGACAATTTCACACAGTTATCTCCAATACAACTCAGTTGCTATACTACATTATTATGCACCATATATAATATTGTTGTTATAGCATATAATTTAATATATTGTGTATTCTTATAATATTGTATATTGTATTGTTGGTGATGCAGGGGGTACTCAGCAGGATGTAGAGCAGGGGAACACAAAAGTTAAAACTATGGGAACCACTGGTATAAGTGATAGGAGAATGCCATACCTTTTTTCAGTAGGGTAGTCTAAGGCTGGCCAGCTGTTTCAGGTATATCCATAGATTTCCTAGTAATTACCGAGAGGCAGTTACTATTGGGTCCTGCAGCAGCCAGGGGATGTCTGTGGCCATCTGTGCACCAAAGTTCAGATAGAGGACAGCACCACAAGCCTCATTCTCTTTAGAGTAATTTCATTTTGATGAAATACAGTATGGCTCCTTGTCAAACTTACTGAAAATACTGTGCATGGAAAATATAGAACATCCCACAGATATGGGAGGGAGTTTGTTTGAATGTCTCTCTGGGAAATTGACCCATGAGCTACTGTCTAGCTTATGTAGGCTATCGCTGCCTAGAGCTTCATCTCAATTTCTCATTAAGCTTCACCACTGCATCAGGGATCTATCCATAAGCTGAGGTTTCCACCAACTCTGGATTTTGCGGACCAGCGAATCAGGCTGAATGTGAAGATTTTGAACTCAAGGAATGGGTTCCGGTGCGTAACATACGCCACAACCAAGCGGTAGCGATTGCGAAGCAGAAAGTATCTGCCCACCGTGGAGTGAACGTATGCCAACTGAACAGTTTCAGGCGCCTTTCACAAAGTAAAGCTATGCTGCAAACAAACAAGGTATTACTGGTAAATGTTGGACCATAATGGCTTTTCAAAAATGTAATTATGTTATAAAACAGACATGCAGGAAAATGGAAAGATGCAATAAAGGTAACTACTTGCATAATTTGTAAAAGTGAAATTATCAATAACAACCCTACTACATCTCCATACTGGTGTATGGGAGCATATAGCAGGGCAGCATACTTCATGACTTCATACACGTTGACAAACACAAACACTCATTACAACACTGCTGAATTGGCTAATAGATCTTTCAGTGTAGTCTGAACAATCTGGTGAAATTATTTTGTGCAATGGGAATTTCATTTACAGAAAATAATTATATTTTTATATCATAAGAGCACAGTTTGTATCACATTGTATAATAAGGATTAAAAGAAAGTGTTCCACAGTCTCTGGACCGCTGGTACATGTGCATGTTAATCTCATAGGTTTGAAGTAGCACAGATAAATCTTTGAAACACCTGCCAACTGTACCACAGTTCAAAGCTCTGTATTGGAGCATCAGACCCAGGCTCAGATAAACAAAGGATGTGAGACAGAAGAAGGGACAGAGGAGGAAGAGAGGGAGAGGCACAAGAGAGAGAAGAAGAGAATATTAAAGAGAAGATGAGAGAAGAGATGAAGAGAGAGGAAAACAGCGCAGAAGTGGTTTGTTGTGCTTTGGCGTATAAGGAAAACATTTAATAATAATGACATTTTGTAAACACAATGGCTGCTATCTACTTCACTGTAATGTTATGGGCATCTAGTTTGTAATCAAATATAACTCAACAAGGCTCACATAACCATTTGAACAGTCACATCTACTGTAAGACAGCCTCAGCAAGGATGTGAGCATGTAAGCTCCAATCAATTGTCATTATCACTGAGAGTAAATAATCATCATAATAATCAATCCTCTTTTGTGCCTGTGAGGGAAATTTGGTCTCTGCATTTAACCCAATCATGAATTAGTGAAACACACACTCAGCACATGGTGAAGAGAAGTACACACTAACCTAGAGCAGTTGACTGCCTGCTGTAAGAACAGCCAACTGTGCCTTCCCAGCACTTCTGCTTGATTACCATCTCCCTACAGTTCTAGTCTGGATTTGATCCCATTGAGTTCGCTGTCTGAGACGGCATTTTAACCTGTCCAACCACTGAATAGAGGGAGGCGTTGTGAATGCAGAGCTAGAATGCTATCAGTCAAGGCAAGCTATCAGTCAGGGGCTGATCAAATCTTTTTAAACACCTCAAGAAAGCAATCAAATCTCACTAAAGAATGTCTAGACCCTCTGTATGAAACGAAAGTGTAGAACGAGGGTCTGGTTTTATTATTAGGTTAATGATCTACCACCGTAGATCATACTATATAGCAGTCCACAAAACTGAGAGAGAGAGAGTGAGTTCAGTGGGGGGCTTATGAGTCTGATGATGAACTACACCTCTCTGACACAGGGTGTCTCTATGGGATGAACTACAACGTCCAGGATCCATATGTAAAATAGTGTATTTAGATGTTTCTAAGTCATGCATGATTTGATTTCACAGAGCCCCAGGGAACCTAGCCTTCCCTGCCTGTGTTTCCTACATGAGCCTCTGCTGTTGTCTGATCCAACTTTCAGTTGTCCCTCCAGAGTAAGTCAATGCAAAATCATTAGGCCATGGATCGTATGGAGCTCATTTCCTACTAGTCTCCTTACCAGCTCTCTAAGCTTTAAATAGATATGGCCAAAGTGGCCTTGTGTTTTTTTTTTGTGATCTCTTTCTCCCTCACCCTCTCTCTCTGCTCTCCAGGACCTGTATCTGGAGATATTTTTGGGTGCCCTGATGGAATATTGATTGGTGTCAGGGTAGCAGGCACACGAGCTGATTGGCTAATAACCAGATTGCTTGTCTATCCACTAGGTGCTGTTTGGTAACTCTGAGGTACAGGGTCAGGGCTTGTAAAGACTGGGGGGAGGGTAGGGGGCAGGATGAGGGGTGGTGATGGTGGGAGAACCAGGAAGGAGAGGAGAGGATGGGGGCGTGGGGGGGTTAAGGTTTGACAGTGACTGACAGCGTGTGACCAACGGCGGCCCGAGTGCTCCTGACAGGCCGTGGTAGAAAACCAAAACAGCTGATGGTGAGTCCCAATCTCATTACCCTCCTCGGACTGGTCTGGAGTAATTTGATGAGGAGTAATCTGGAGGGAGGCCTGGCCATCGCTCTCTGGGCCTCAGACTGAGAGAGCTGGATTAATTACCACCAGTGCAGCTGCACCCCCCTGAATGATTGCACATTGAATTTTCCCAGTGGAGAATCAAAAGAAATAAACTAATCTCATAATTATTATGTTTTTGAGGTTTCAAAGTGATGTATAAAGAAAAGAAGAAAAGCTGTTTTCAAATTAGGAGCGTTAGAGTGGGCTTAAGAAAACAGCAGCTGGATTTGACCAGAACGCATCCCATCTGAATGACAAACGACAACAGTGACATTTCCAGAAAAATTCAGGAGTTAAAAAAAACACTTATCAACAATAAGCAGTCATTTATAATGACTAGGCAGACTAGGCAAATAGCAGATTTTTTACTCCTTTTTTTAAAGGTCAGCATTTTAATCTACCATTTTGCCCCTTATATTCAAAGTTAATGTATTACCTGTATTCAAAGGTAATAATTAAGGCACAAGGGAAACAGATCATTTTGGCTGAAAAATAACATGAAAAATCTGAGGCACTCAACAAAAGATGCATGTGAAACTTCTTCAGCCATTTTAGCAGCGTGCTAAACAGCGCACTAAACACAAGACTATTTTAAAAGTAATAATAATTACACAGGATTAATATAAATCCTCTCTCTGGTGCTGGCACTGGCTCTCTGTGTTTGTGGACTATGAAGCAACAGGACATTCAAACAGTCATCTCCAGGGTCATGAAAACAGATTGCACTCATAGCAGCAGTCAGGGTCAGTTGCCTTTCAGCCAGGCCTCGTCATCCTCCCCCTTCCTCTTCCCCTGCAGCATCCACACCACACCATAACCCACACACACTCCACTGGTTGCACAGGCCATTACACAAGGCTACAGAGATGCAGCGCTGCTAATGGGATGAATCTGCACTTCCAACACACTGATCTCTATATTTTTTCACTTGTGTATAAATGAAAAATATTCTTCATTCATTGAGTATTCATTGTGTATCCTAGTAGCATGGCCAATAATGTCTCTGGGATAAAAATCACATTCTGCTAGCTATGGACTGTCTCTTACCACAAGGTCTTTTGTGTGCTGTTGTTTTGCGACTTGGAATTATTTGTTTTGGACAGGAATACAAAATAATTATTGCTGGTCCATCTAACATTTTCTCAGTGAGAATGGTTTCTAGCGAGCAAATTCAATTTCATTTTATTTTTCGTAGTTTTTTTCTTAATGCTGTTATACAGTCTTATATAATGTGTTGTTATTGTAAGCATAGGGGGTATGTGTGAGCATAGTCTTGGTGGTAATAGGATGTTAAAACACCAAAGCTATGTAAAGAAAGGATCAGTTTCACAGCTCTTTAGAATTTGGACCGACTAATATTCAGAAAGGGTTATAAGACTATAAGACTACATATAGCCAGCATAACATTGGCTTACATAACAATAGTTGTCTGACATCCAAGCCCTCAGTCTTCTGTGTTCAGTCCTGATGCAGCCTACTGAGCACTGACAAGGCTTTCCCTAGGACTACTCCTGATGTAATAACAAGATAACATAATAATAATAATAATAACATAATAAGAGTCAAGGACATCTCTCAAGCCAGGCTTTTATTTCAAGGCTTGCAGACTGAAGGAGGCTTTTGGTTCCAAGTGAAGTCATTCTCTTTTCTTCATCTTAAACACACACACACAATCACACACACACACACACACACCACACACATACACACACACAGATGCACTTTGGGGATCTAAGAGAGGAAAACTTTAATAACAGAAAATATGAAAGTACACATCTTTTTGTCTTCATCGTGGATGAGAGCTTGGATAGTTATTATTTTGAAGGAAATGCTGTGTAATATAATGGCTTTCATTCTGGCATTGTAATTGGCAGCTCAAGCATGAAATCCATTACAAGTGCCCCATCATAGTGTCATCCCCAAGAGACCCATCATATATTAGGAGATAACTGAACTGGTTATGCTAAGTATTCTCTGTCTATGAAAAGGATTTTAACATACAGCGTACCAGACAGAGCTAACCTGTAAAATTAGTTCGGGTCTCATCCTATTGGCAATAAGTGGTCCAGGTCATAGATAACTAATCCATCACAAAGTTCACTTCAAAACTGACTAGCTTGAAAATCACTTCAACAGCTACCACCTCAAAGCATTACACATTAGAGTTATCACTTTAGTCTTCTGTTCTAACACACTCAAAACTACATAGATTAAATACTTTTGGTGGACATGTGAGTGGTTGAATGGTGAACTGTTTACTATCCTTTTTTATATTAACATTATATCCCTCTTTTGAACTGGATGATAAAATGGTGATATGGTGATGATATGGTGAGATGGTAAACAGAGACTGGACTTGAATAAAGCATGTGTGATGATAATGGAATGACAAGACTATCCTAACTACTTTTTTTTTTTAACTTTTTGCACTCGTACCTCGTACTCGTAACCGTGTTTCCAGTATAATCCCAAACAAGCTGTGATGTATTGCCTGCATGGATATTGTAACAGGCTCTAAATTGTCATTGTTGTTGTTGATGATGTCACAGTAGTATTCCTCACACAGAATGGAAATAAAAGCCTGCATTTGAATAATATTAAGATTCAAGATTCATGACATTTTATATTGTTACATCTCAGTATACTAGAATTAGAGAGTAAAATTCTTGTGTTTGCTTTTTTTGTTGTTGCTCCTTAAAAGAATAAATAATTTAGTAAGGTAATGAGTGTTAAGAGTGTGTGTGAAATGTACGCACATGTCTGTGTGTTTGTGTGTGTGTGTGTGTGTGTGTGTGTGTGTGTGTGTGTGTATGTGTGTGTGTGTCTATCCATGTGAGAGAAAAAGAGTGTGAAAGTGCAAAGACTGACAGGCACGGGTTTAGGCTGTCATTGTTGTCTCAGTGTTCATAAGCCTTGTAGCTTAACGAAAAAAGCTGCTATGGAATCTGGTGGTTCTAGCCTTAAGACTGTGAAATCGCTTGGTAGATGGTAGTCCATGTCCATGACAGGAATTGCTGGGGTCCTTGTGTGATTCTTTTGGCCTTCCTGATGTATTGCCTGTTCGTCCTGGATGGAGGCAAAAACACATCCCGAGATACCTTGTGCTGTCTGCACAACTCTTTCTGTCTTCACTGTCTGCAGTGCTCTTTGTTTGGTGGCAGTGCTGCTTCCATACCATGCAATAATATACTCTCCATGGTTCCTCTGTATGTGAAACTCTTCAGGATCTTTGATGTCATTCCAAATTTCCTTAGTCGTTTCAAGTGGAAGAGACAACGTTGGGCTGTCTTAGCAAACTGATCTATGTGATCATCCCAGGCAAGGTCCTGTGATGTTAACACCAAGGAACCATCTGATCTTTTCTTCTATTCACAATCAGCTCTTTGGTCTTTGAACGTTGAGAAATAGATTGTTCTCCTGACACCACTGTGTTAAGTCGTTGATTTCTTTCCTGTCAGCTGTTTCCTCATTGTTGGGAATCAGTCCAATAACAGTGATACAATCAGCAAACCTAATTAGTTCTTAATTATAAATGAATTATTTCTCTGAATTCCACTTTTATGAAGCACTCAGAGAGTTGAAATGGACCATGGACTGACCAACACAACACAGATAATCCATGACTTGACTGTGGACTAGCAAAAGGAGGATTATCATACAAAAGAGGAACAATCCTCTCCTCCTTCTCACTTCTAAGTCAATAATTGGTGTTACTGTAATGTGCCACTAAAGAAACCCCACCTTGCTCCACACAGCACCACCTAGACGGCCAGGGGAGACACAGCATGATGAAAATACTTAGTTTCCTTAATAGTGCAATAAATATTAAACAGCTCTACTCCCTTGCATTTCCCATGCTATTCTCCCTGGAGAGGAAGCTGCATATTTCAATGTGACATTAACATCACTCAGTTCTATTTATGCAAAATCCTTGTATTTTATTTAGTTATTTATTTTTTTGAGTTTTCTGTGTCATTTATTATTGTGACATGCCTTGCCTGTTGTTCTGACACTTGCCTGGTGGTCTGGTACTATTCACAATGATATCTGTTGCAGACCTGTAATGACATTTTTAAACAATTTGAACCCAATTAAAGACTCCCACAAGAAAACAGAGGGCTGTGAACACATTCAAACTTAAAACTACTGTTGCTCTGATTAAATCATTGGACAGTTTTCTCTGATGAGCAGCACATACAGCCTGCTACCTAGACATTCCTTCATTCTGTCTTTGTCTTGTACTTTCTCTCTCTTTCTATATGCACAGTGGACAGCTGCTTGCCATTCACCTGATCCCCAGTGGCGGCTTAAGACTTTTAAACCTGAAACAAGAAAAGTGAAAGGGGTGCGGATTGATGATGTATTGTTGTGCTCAGCCGGGTGAATGTTCTATTAGTGTTATGAATGAAATTTGTAGCCCCGCAGTGCTGTGCTGACACATCAGCATATTTCTCACCATTGATTATTGTCCATTAAAGAAATGGCCTCAGTGTCTCACTGGAGATTCAGAGGAAATGACTTGAGGATCTTTAAACCATCTTTCCACATATGCAAGATCAAGATACAACAGTTTGAGGTACGTCTGGGGATTTTTATACATACAGAAACTGATGTTATGCTATGATGCCTACTCTTCCCCTCACAGGAAGGGATTGTATTCATTCACTTGTTTTTGTTCCTCTACACATTTAGATTTATAGATATCTTTGTAGAGACCAACGCAAGCTCTGGATCCTGAAAAACTTATCATACTGCCCAATCATATCATAATTTGTATAGATTATTTATTTATTATAGATTATTACATTTATTATAACCTCTGCTAGCATAGCTAGCACACGGGGGCATATAGGTGTTGCTCAAGTTCCCTTTCTTCCTGTTTTTTTTTTCCACGCAGTCCTACTAGGCTCATGGCACAATTGGTCATTTTTGTTGTGAGCAAATTCTGTCAGTGATTTCTGGGTCACTGAAATATGGGGTCCTTTGAAGCTTTGTTGACATGTAGCCCCAGTAGGCCCATATGCATAGTAGTAGTTTAGCAAACAAAAATAGCAATATTTTGGAGCAACTACCATCAGTGCTTCTCGGGACACGAAACTCTGCGTCACGTCAAACTCACTGGGCATACAACTTCACTGGGCTCATATGTCCTATGCTGTTTCGGTCCCCAGGAACAGCTCCTCCCCTGTGCTGGTGCCCCAGCAAGAACTGTAATGCTTTGGCCAACAAGACTTTACTGGTAGATACTGTAGGTCTTTATAGGAATTTAGAATGTGAACATGTGTGAACAGCATGTATGTATGTTGACATGAATGTATAACTCATAGGGGTAAATCTGTAAGACTGTTGTTCAAGACGTGTCAAGAGTATGAATGGACAGTCATTCTTCGGATGGCACATTCAGCAATGTGCAGCAGTTATATTATGTACCACCAGGCGGTGCGTCTAGTTTCTTCAAGAGGACATGGATAGCTGGACAAGGTAGGACTATTGCATCTATGTCAAATACCTTATGATCCAGCTACAGTATGTCTGTGGGCCTTCAGAGAGAGAAACGGGCCTGGTGCCAACAGCACTGAAATTAAGGACATAGATCCTCAAGAGCCACACATTGTATGAGATTTAGGTGGAGGGGGCCATATGGAGGTGTTGGCACCCATATCTGTGGAGGAGAATAGTGTGCACATTATTGTGCCCTATGTGTGTGCATTGGAGTTAGTGCCCTCTATGTGTGCATATTAGCGAATCCTATGTGTGCACATTAGTGTACCCCATAGATAAGGACTGTGTGCCCATCATACTGTATCACAAGTATCCTTAAAGCCTTCCATTCTTCCCTTTCTGACAAAGCACATAGGACATTTGCATTTAAGGCCCATCAGCACATTCAGAGGGCCTTAAGCACATCACTTGGGTTAGACATGCAAACGTTTCTTTATCCACACATTCGTCATCGCCCCCACACACGGTTCTCTATATGCTCTAAGACGACATGAGTGCATTAAGTTAAAAGGTTTTGTTTGGAGCGGTCGATTCATCATGGAGAATATATTAGCAGCCCCTGTGCTTAGCATGGTAAAGCCATTCATATTCATGTCGGGGGCGAGTGCATCTGTTGCTAAGCAATGTCTCCATGGACATGGCCGGCAGAGGAAGAGGGCGAGGAAGTGTGCATCTCCCAGCTCGACGCCCTGACTGACTCACGTAAGCAGACATATTTGTATTACTCGCGTGTGCGCAGTGGAAATACTGTGAGCCTCACGAACTGCAAACATTCAGACACAATAACACTTTTGGTTCTTGTTACGACTCTGAACACCCTATTCATTATCATGGGACCATCTATGACCTATCACTGCATAATTCAAAGGAAAGAAATTAATAGGGAGCGCTTGGTATCCATCTGCGCAAGGCCCTTTATGAAGGCTAATTATAAAATTAGATCTATTAATAATTTATAACTGATCCAGGAGGCAATTAAGGTCATAATTATGTAGACCAGGATACATGGATATAACTTCAAATGCCTAAGCCCACCATCTTCATAAACTGGCTAATTGCATATAGGCCTATATTTTCAGTATGATGCACATCTGTATGCCAGTTAGGTTTAGCTGCCCGCCACACTAAGACTGATAAATATTGAAATGCAGTTGCCACACAGACAGATGAGATGGTATGCACATATGCTTTATTCTCTCTCTCTCGCTCTCTCTCTTTCTTACCCGTGTCTGTCTTTCAACACGGTTGACCTCCAGCCGTCTCTCTCTGCGAGCCCAGCTGATTCACCTCAGATGAGTCATTTTCATGGAAGCCTTTGTGATTTCCAGGCATTGTGATGCTAAATTCAAATCCTGGACATACTGTGAAGGCTCCTCCAGAATGTCCAAAGTCATCCTCACCCAGAACAGTTGGACATTTCTATGAATATATGCATAAATGAATGATTTATCTAGAAGATTTGCCTGCATTGTACCCAAAAGGGCCACATGAAAGAATATAAATCCAGCCTGTGAGTCTCTGTAGTTTTGTAGGTACAGGTAGACTGCCACATCAGTGTTAGAGGTGTAGCATAAAAGAGACTGTGTGGCCTTCCTTACAATTTGTGTTTGTAAATTATCCTCTATGACATTCATGACTAGCCCCGGCTTACCACTGAGACGGTACTGATTAGAGCCGATTCTATTGAAACGGTGCTGATTAGAGCTGATTCTATTGTTTGATATTGTTTTGGTTTCTGTTGTTCTGTTGTGTTCACCCAGCCATGCTTGTGAACAAAAGTAGTCTCAGAGCAAGGGATCTTACGCAATGTTCTATAGCACCATCTCTCAAATCCGCGGCAAAGGGCCCCCGATCTGCACGCATCAATTATGCAGTGATCCAAGACATGCCTACATCACCCTGCCGGTTTGTCACGACTAGCCCTACAAATGATGGAATGACAGGCCTGTGTTAAAAGGCTTGTCAGCGCCAAGTTTAAATATTTATAATTGTAGTTTAAAACAGGTCTGGGAAATAGAGAAACCTCCATCACGCAGACATAATGGCTCTTTTCATGCAGGAAAAAGCTGACCAGAAACAAGTGCAACACTTCTTGAAGTGTTGAAGATCTTTCAAAACTGGAAGGAGAGATACTGTGTGTACATCTTTCATGTCAAAGTCAAAGTCAGCTTTATTGTCAATTCTTCACATGTAGAAGACATACGAGGAACTGAAATTACGTTTCTTACTATCCCATGCTTAACAAAGACAGAGATTGAACATTTAAGACAATTGAGTTAAACATTAAACAAAGAGTCCAAAGTGGCTAGCAGCATACAGAGTGGTAGAGGTCTAGTGGGGTCTAAGTGTGTGCAACGAATTGCATTAATTTCTTCCATCAAGTCCATAGACACTCACAACCCCATAAAAAGTGGGGAGTAGCTGAGGCGGTCATGTGAAGGTTGGCTAACCATCACATCCCATCTGAAGCCAGCAGGCAACCAGATAGTTGACCAGAGATGCGTCAGACTTCCAAAAAAAACTCATTACTGTGAGTTTAATTTGTTTAAAATGGTTTGAGTCAGTGGCTGTACATATCAACAAATGGAAAACATAATTGTATGGTCTTCATTTGTTGATCTGTTTTTTGCTGCATGTATTTTAAATAAACAACATATACCTTATTGTATAATTAACCTGAGGTTTACATGTTAAAACTACTGTGAACTATTTAGATTCCTGTTCATCGTTCGGTGAAGTGCTTGCTCTTTGTACAGCATGCTGTGCAAAAAGCCTCTCGGTAGCCACAGGTATCCATTTGTCCACGTCACCATAGTGCTGACTTAATCCAAAGACTGGCGGCAGCAGCATCAACAGCACCAGGACAGGCAGCTTTGGCAACAGCCTCCCTACCATCAGGTAGTGGCAGGCAGAAAGCCCAGAGCCTGCAGAGATCTCCAAAACACAACAAGGACGCACACACCCTGCCTCTGAATAAGGACACACACACACACACACACACACAGAGACATACACACACACACACAGACATACACATACTGACATACACTCCCATTGAGTCTAACCTACCTGCATGATATCATATATCATATAATCTATAATATTTATGTAATATATCATTCAGCTTGAAATTGGCTTCTCTAACAAGCAGCCTATAACATTTGGATACAGAAATACAGAAATGCACTAGGGAGTATAGAAAAAGAATCCTTTAGAAAATGCAGGTATATGAATGTCCTGAAGACACACACACACACACACACACAGAGAGAGAGAGAGAGTTGATCAATGCAAAGTTATTAAGAGGTTCACCACTTTAAAGTAAAAATAGACACAGAAAAAAACACGGGCAAAGCAGTTAGAACCATCTGTTTCTATGTGCTGAAGACTGAAAGCCTGTTTTTCTCCAAGAAAACAGCATAGCCTACAGCAACATCGTCAGTGCTGATCAGTGAATGGGAAACTGGTTAATGTCATGTTCAGATCCTTTGTGTCGTTTTTTTTTCCCTCCTCATGACTCGGCTGACATTACGGTATCAGGAGTAAGGTCAAGAGAAATGGAGGCTTTTTTTTCCTTGAGATACCCATGCCAAGCCCCTGAGCCTTGCTTGTGCCTGGGACATTATGTTACTCCTCTGTGAGCCTCCAGGCTGTCGTGAACATTTAATTAAAGCCCTCACTCTCTCTTGCTCTCTCTCTCTCTCCAGCATGGAGCTCTCTCTCTCTTTCTCTCTGTCTCTCTCTTTCTTCCTCTCTCTCCAAAAGGCAGAGGAGGCAGTCTAAGGGCCTCTGGAACTGGCACTGAGCTGGAGTGAGGAGACATATTACACCTGCTGCTCAGGAGGTCTTCATACTGTGTATGCTTCCTTCCTTCCTTCCACAGCTGCAAATTAAACATTTACAAACATTAAATTTTGGTTGTGTTTGGTTCCGTTATGAACATGTTGACTCAAAGTGACATTTCACTTTTAGAGAATGCCCCTCACACACACACACAAATACAAGCAGGGGTTCCCAGTCTGTTGTTTATCTCATGTCACAATGCGTGGTGGGTGCTTGAAACTCACTGCCATTTATTAATGTCTTTATTTGATTATACGTTTAATTCTTCTTGTTTCACTTTTTGTAGTTAATGCAATAAAATATAGTAAGATCTGATCACTACTACAATCTACTCCTGAAGTACTCCAACAGTGCACATCATCACAAATGATAAAACACTGCAGTATATTATTGTGCTGATAATTTAATAGTAGAGACATTAAGCAAACATTGAGCAAACATTAAATGTTCAATTAAATTACATCAAAACATTCTGGATATAATGGAATTAATATAATGGTTAAAACAATGAAAATGTTCCAATTCACCAATGTCCTCAGTTTAGGGTTTGTTTGATCCTTCTGAGCGGTAGCACAGCATGGGAGGTGAACATAAAAGGCTCTGGTTACTGCTGTGAACATGTCAGTTGCTCTGATCTCAAAACCCAAGATGAATGACAGCATGAAAGCGAGTGACGTAACCATCATTTTTGCCATTTCTTTTTAGGTCAGTCCTTTTCATGGTCACCACTAGGAGGGGGACTGTATTGTGCGAAGCAGAGGCCACTGTATTGTGAGGTGCCTTACAAGTGCATCCTGACCTATCGACGAGTGTGGATCTAAATAGGGCTTATGAAACTGGGCCCCATCAAATATGCCTGTCTTTTTTGCCATGTCATTACAAGCAGGAACAAGATAGCATCGCTGAGCACAGGGTGATCTTTGACACTCTGAGCTTGTTGATCTCTGACAGTCTGAGCTTGTTGTTATGTTAAGGGGAAGACAGGAGGGATGGATTATACAAAGACAAAAACCAACCAAGGAGCCAGATTTTTTTGTTAGTTTTTTTCTGGAGGAAAAAGCATAATTCACTGCACAGATTTCAAGTTGCAGGTTGTTGGAGTGTGTGTATGGCCTATACCACACCAACATGACAGCTACCAGCTAGGTATTAGCGTTTCTCTTCTCTAACAGGTGCTGAAGTAAGAGCTGCTGACAGTGCTGGATGGAGGACAGGATTCAGGCGTCAGATCTGCGGGAGCAGTCTAGTGTGCTGGATAGAAACAGACAGTGTGAGAGTGGGGGAGTCAGTCTACTGCTGAGGTAGTTGGGCTCAAGCTTGCTAACAGCAGAACACCCTACTGTACTCTAAACTCTTCCAGGTTTTCCAGATGAGGGAGGTCAGTATGTGCTGATCCGGTGAAGACTGCTGTGATGATTATGTATGATGTTATGTCTTTTGACTTAACAAGAACCTGAACAACTGCCAATGGAAACAAATGTATTCCAAACTCTTCCGTCTCCCTCAAGAAACATGGACGAAGCTTTTCTGCTTTCACTAGAAAAACTAACAGCATGTTTTAAATCATTATTATTATTACAGCATCAGCAGTGAAAGAATACCAATGGCATTCCTTTCTAGCTATAGTAAAAAAAAATTCTGAATCATGGTGGGAGTATTTGGATTAACTTCCTTAAGCTGTCAAGGTATCTGCATTGACTTTCACCTGTAGCTTTGCCTTAAGATGTAACAGCTTATTGTCTTCAGATGGGACCCATGGTACCTCTGAGCACCAAAGGACTGGTGTTGTAAGATGCAGATACGGGTTCATTTGAGAATGCATTCAGAGACTTTACAAGGTAGTGATTATTTTTTTGTGCAGGAGGCTGACACCCAGACAGTCGTTAAGGGCATATGCTCTGCATGTCATTGGCTTGGTTATAAATACTTCACTTCATTTGAAGGTCACATGGCGCTTATGTAAATTCAACAGCCTTGGGCTGAGGGCACTGTATCTGTAGTTCAGAGACAGAGTGATCATAACTCAGAATGTTCCAGAAGTATATGCCAATGGATAAGTATAGCCTATGCTATGCAACTAGCGAATAAAAAATAAGCTTAAGACATGCTGGGATCTCATTGGTTATTTGCTAGGCTGAATGTTCTAATCTGAAGCTTTTCTAGACAAAAAAAAACAGGTTTGGCAGGTAGCAACTAAAAAAAATGTAAAATAAAGAAACAAAACGCAAACAAATCCCCAAAGAGCTCTTCAGTGGGACGTTAACCAGACCTTGAAGGCCTGTTTTGTGGAAGTCAGCCATCCATCGTTATAAATCTTACTCTTTCCGCTGAAGTGGCCTCAGTGCAATATGAAATCCATCATTAAACTGACGCTAGGTCTGTGGAACACTTTCAAATGAATGAACAGCGGCTAGTCAAGTGAATTGACATTTTCACTTGGAGAAGATGTATTTTCTCCTGTGCTTATACCGTTTTGATATCAGAATTAGTAGCTTGTAGCTGTGCCAAGATAACTGTTTCAATTCCCTGGAAGAACAGCTGCTTAATTTTGTGCATTCACCATGTTGTACATTTCTAGATAAAAGCCTCTCAAAATTATTACAAATAAATGTAATCCTTCTCAAGCTAAATATTATAAATATTATAATGACTCATATTAAGACCAGCTTTGACCTCTTGACAAAGTAATTCTTAATATCACTGCCATTGTACTGTCTCATGAAAAATGACGAGCGCATAACCGTAATCTGCTCATGGCCAAGTAGTGAGTACCAAAGCCAGAGCACTCTGTGCGTGTTTTACCCTGGCAGTTGATTGAATTAAAAAGCCTTTCTCCGGAGACTACATTATCTTATCTGAGTGGTGTGTGTCCTAATGCTTGTTCTAGTGACAGCGAGCTTATTCATTTATAATCACCAACAGTCTCTCATTGTCATAATGCACAACCTCGCTGAATCACAATCTCTATGAATTGAGCTTTGTGCAAGAAATGTCAACAAAGAGAGATGTGGTTGTTCAGCACAGAGAAGAACTGGATTGGATACAGCACACAATGCTGACCCACCCTGGGCTCGATTGGGTCAGACACTAAAACCTTCAAAGCCTGAATAAAGGAAACAACTGAAAATTAGTCATTGAAGAGGTAGGACCAATTTTTTTCATTACGTGTGGACAAAATAAAGAGGCATAAAGGCATTGCAATTGTCATAGAAAATGAGTTGATGGCTCTCGGTTCTATTTAAGTCAAGATATGTTAAATACATCTTGACACTGCAAATAAACCTGCATGAGACAGCTGGCCTCTTGCAGATTCAGCTGAGAAGCTGGTAGGGTCAGCCTAAGGTAAACTGAGTAAATTGCATATACATTTTATGAGACTATATACGTAACAGCAGCATCTGAAGAAGTTTAACTTAATTGTGCAATCCTGACTTGAACACTTGCTTCGCCCTCAAGGCAGCCAGTGCAAACAGAATGAATGAGTTTGTTTCTGTGTGACATTAAGACTTATAATTATTCTGCTCTCACAAGAGAAGAGAAATATATAAATGTCGAGTTGGCACTTAGAGTTCGCTTCCTTTTCAAATTTAAAATTTACAGCAGTGAGAAATATTTTCAAGTGGAGCCTTGTCAACATTAAGCTGTCTGCAAACAAACAGGGCTGTCGTCAGCAGACCGCTTCTGGCCTGTAAATTGCAATCTAGAAAGACATCCATATCACTAATGAGCCTTTTACCCCTTAGACATCCATGCTGGAGCATTATGACCAGAAGAAGCCTGGATGTGGATTGAGATGTACTCCATAACCTAGAGGGTCACTGTGCCTGCCTGTGGCTTTACGTGGTCTATTCATAGCATAAGCTCACAACAGCTCTTTGGGCATAGTGTAGGCTAATTCTCAAAGAGAGGATGTTATGCTAAGTCTACAGTAGTGACAATAGCACATATCATTTCCAAAACAATCATAGCTTTTTCTAATTCATTCATTCAATAATTTCTAAATTAATCAAAGCTGTAGGCATACTATTAATACTATGTACTATTAGATTTTCTAAAGCACATTTCCTTATCATCCAGGCTTTGGCATTGTCAGGGTTGTAGTGTCTGGTGGTTGCAGGTGTATCTGTGCCTACATGTTTCTGTCAGGCATAAGAGGCCTACAGGCTAAAGGGTTCTGTGAGGCATTAGGGGCTAAAGGGTTCTATAGGCTTCCTTGAGGCATGACAGGCTAAAGGGTTCTGTTCTCTGACCATGGAGCATGTCTTCCAGCCCTAGAGGTGCAGTGGAGGTCGGGAGACACACAGAGATGGGCTGAGAGGTTGGACGATCACAGAGACTTCACAGGTAGGTAGATCAGACCCAGTGGAAGTGTATATGTCAGTGCGTATGTGTGTGTGTGTGTGTGTGTGTGTGTGTGTGCATGTGTGTGTGTGTGTGTGTGTGTGTGTGTGTGTGTATGTGTGTGTGTGTGTGTGTGTGTGTGTGTGTGTGTGTGTGTGTGTGTGTGTGTGTGTGTGCAGTGAGAAAGGAGGCAAGGAAAGATGTGAAGAGAAGGGAGAGTTGAGAGATGAGACAGAAATGAAGTGAAAGAGTACATCAAGGAGACAAAGTAGAGAGAGAGAGAGACAGAGAAAGAGTGAGAGAGGGAGGCTAAAGGAATGTAGACGGGTGAAGGAGAGAGGAGGGAAAGGATGAGAGGAAGAGAGGAAGAGATGGAGCAAGACAATAGTGCTCTGAGAGAGAGAGAGAGAGACTGAAGAAAGAGAAAGGGAGGGAGAGACAGGGGAGGGAGTGTACAGAAGCAACCCAGCAAGGAGCAGCAGGTCTGCCTGGGAAATTGCAGCACTAAGGATTTATTGCCTCTGAGATAATTGGGTTCAACCAGCACACTCCCAGAAAATCCATTGATGTCCATCCACCCCCCCACCCCGCAACACACACACACACACACACACAGACCTCCCTTTACCACTGGGGACAGACTGTTCACACTGCGCTCTGCTTGCATGTATGCTTTGCTTTGCAGCAACAGATCTGCTTCCATAAACTACATGCCAAAGCGCCACACACCCATGAATCAGACATCGTTTTGACTGGCGTTGGGTTTACACTGTAGGTAAAGTGCTGTGAGGAGTGCTGTGTTGCACAGGTGTGTGTCAAAGGCAGCCACGGGTCTCCTGGGCCCACCTGCACTCACAGACAGAAACAAACACAATAGCATTCCTCATATACTTGCATTAAAAGGGATTATCCACAGTGAATCAACCCGTAGCCCTGATGCTTCATGGTGCTGAGTGCTGCTGGCAGATATGAGAATGACCGAGTAGAGTAAAATGTAGACCAAATACTCCAGGTCAAATGGAGGATTTCCTTGAGGAACTCGACACTCTGCTTCTTCTATCCCTGAGCATGACTGTCCCATGCTTGTTCTCAGTGATATGAACATCCACTTAGACAATCCAGGCTCTGCAGAATTCCTATCTCTGATGGACTCCTTTGAGCTACAGCGGGTTTGCAGTCCTCCAACTCACAAAGCTGGTAAGGAACTTGATCTAATTTTCACCAGGAAGCGCGCCGCTACTTCCCAGATAGTTACTCCTATACATCTATCTGACCATTACTTTATTCAGTTCAAAGTTTTCTTCTGTCAGCAACCATCTGCTCCTACTCCCACTGTTTCTTTCCGGAATCTATCTCCTACTCACTTTTCCTCCTTGGTGCCGTCTGCTCTACCACCATCTAGAAGTTTCTCTTCTCTTGAGGTTGATGATGCCACAGGGTCACTCTGTTCTACGCTGAGCTCCCGCTTGGATCGTGTGTACCCTCTGTCTACCAGACCCGCACGATCCACTCAGTCTCATGCGTGGCTTAATGACTCACTTTGGTCAATGTGCACTAACCTCAGAGCTGCTGAGAGGAAATGGCACAAAACTAAGAATTCGGCCGATCTAACACAATTCCAAGAACTGCTATCTTCATTCTCATCCAGTGTCACTGCTGCGAAAAAGGCTTTCTATCACAACAAGATTCACAATGCCACGGACACCAAGAAACTCTTCTCCACCTTCAAATCTTTACTAAACCCACCCTCCTCCAACTAAACTCACAGCTGACTCTTTTGCTGCATTTTTCACTAACAAAGTTGCAGCAATTAGTAGTCAGTTCTCGAACCAATCTACAGAGGTTCCTTCTTCAAGCCTTTCTAAACCAACTGCTTCTTTTTCTTCTGTCACTCGTCTCTCCGAGGCAGAGGTGTCTAAGCTTCTCACAGACAGCCAGCCTACCTCTTGTCTTCTGGACCCTATCCCAACAACCCTTCTTCAGGCCATAACCCCCACCATTGTGACAGCAACCACACATGTGGTCAATGCTTCACTAACTAGGGGTACACTTCAAACAAGCCCAGGTAACACCGTTGCTCAAAAAAACATCCGTTGCTCCCACTCAAGTGGAGAACTACCAGCCTGTCTCTCTTCTTTCCTTCCTTTCCAAAGCCATTAAACAAGCTGTCTTTAAACAGGTCACAGGATTTCTCACTGAGAACAACCTCCTCGACTCCAACCAATCTGGTTTCAGAAGTGGTCACTCCACTGAAACGGCGCTTCTGTCTGTGACGGAAGCACTAAAAGAGGCCAGAGCGGTTGGTCAATCCTAAGTGCTCATCCTGCTGGACCTATTAGCAGCATTTGATATGGTCAACCACTGCATCCTACTGGACAAGCTGACCAACATGGGTATTGATGGCGCAGTACACTCCTGGTTCAAATCCTATCTGACTGGACAGTCGTTCAACATATCATGGCTAGGACAGACATTGGCACTTCACCAACTCACCACAGGAGTACCCCAAGGATCTGTGCTGGGGCCCCTTCTCTTCGCCCTGTACACCACCTCACTGGGCTCAATCATCTACTCCCATGACTTTTCTTATCACTGCTATGCTGATGATACTCAGCTCTATCTGTCCTTTCCACCTGAAAACTCCAGGGTGTCAACACAGATCTCGGACTGTCTCTCTGATATATCTGCATGGATGAAAGGACAAGCCATACATCACAACATCAGTATCAAGATCGACTCCCTGTCTGTTTCTCCCACCAAAGTGGCAAGAAACCTAGGTGTCATGATCAATGACCAGCTGACCTTTGCAGATCACGTTGCCTCTGTGGCTCGGTCGTGCTGTTTTTCCCTATTAAACATAAGGAAGATCAGGCCATAACTAACCCAACATGCAACCCAGCTCCTGGTACAGACACTGGTTATCTCTCGTCTTGACTACTGCAATGCCCTCCCATCAGGTCTTCCAGCCTGTGCTCTGAGACCACTACAGATGATCCAGAATGCAGCTGCACGTCTGGTCCTTAACCAGCCAAAAAGGGCACATGTCACACCTCTGTTCATTGAACTCCACTGGCTACCCTTGGCTGCTCGCATCAAATTCAAGGCACTTATGGTGGCCTACAGGGTGATTGATGGCTCTGCTCCCATCTACCTGAATACTCTCCTGAAGCCCTATGTCACCCGACAACCGCTTCGCTCCTCTAAGGAACGTTATCTAGCACGGGCAACACCTTGTGCAGGTCAATCCAGACTTCTCATGTCTGGTTCCACGCTGGTGGAATGACCTTCCAAGTGCTAGCAGATCAACTGATACCCTCTCCACCTTCAAGAAGCTCCTGAAGACCCAGCTCTTTTAAGAATATCTCCTGGCGTAAATTTTGAGAATGCACTTAACAACTTATACTTAATTTCTCTTCTGCACTTTAATATACTATTGCATGTTCAACTTAAAATAGTGCAGTTTCTATGTTAGCAATATGCACTCTTTGTTTCTTTCATTGTGTTGTAGCTTGAATGTTATCCTCTTTTGTAAGTCGCTTTGGATAAAAGCCTCTGCTAAATGCTTAAATGTAAATGTAAATGTAAATGTAAATAGCGAAACAGCATCTAATGCTAACTGATGAGGGCAAGGTTAGCATTAGCCGCCAGTTTGCAAATTCAGTCTACTTTGCACCAAATGCTGTTATTCTTATACCTACTGATAGCACTCAGCAGCCTCGAAGAACCGGCATATGGGCTAACTGACTGCGTGTTTTTCCTTTAAGGCTTATCTTCCCATCCCAGACGTACGTGTTTTGTTAGAACTCTCCCTGGGACACTGATATATTATTATTATAAGGCTTCTGTAATGTATTAAAGAAGCTGCAGGTTAAACAGTGGGTATAATGTGTTGATCTAAGGCTTAGCAAAATGTACTGATATGCATACAATAAAACATAAACATTTTCATTTCTCAGCGTAATGCATTTTCATTTGGTGCAACGCAGTATGTGAGTGAGGGAATGTGTGTGTGCATGTGTGCCTGTGTTTGTGGGTGTGTGTGGCTGCACACTGAGGTATCTCCCCATTGCGGTATTCCTTCCCTCTGTTTTCCCTTTTTTTTTTTACTTTCTCTTTCTCACTGTGTCTTTCTTTCTTATGACATGCAGCAGCACTCAGAAGCCCACTGCAGAACACGGCGGCCTGGTCCTGCATACCAATCAGACAGGATTGTGGGATAGAGAAGGGTGGCTGACCAGTCCCTCCAGAGCCACTCCGCTCTCTGCTGCAGTTGGCTGAACAAAGAGAGAGAGAGAGAGGGAGAGAGAGAGAGAAACAGAGAAAGAGGGAGGGAGAGAGAGAGGGAGAGAGAGAGAGAGAGAGAGCAGCGTGCTCGCCTGCTTCATGAGGAGAGCCATGAAAAAATCTCCTCTCTCTGCAAAGGCTGCCAATCAAGTATCCCTTTTAAGATGCGTCCAAGGAAATCCCTGTAACCTACTACCACCACCCCCCACCCCACTTCAAGAAATGATTGACAGGCTCCTGTTTAATGAGCTGTGAATTTGGAGAGACAAGGCTACTTTTCTGGTCCATTTCCAGAAAAAGGTGTGAACCCACTTCTTAGGAATGACACACCACCCAATCCCTTTCTCTTCCTCTTTCTTGATCCCTCTCTCCTTCACCAGCTGTGCTCTACCTGCAGTCAGCAAAGGATGACATGACCTTCTGTATACAGTACCACATGGACTTGAACACATTAACATATAAGAGCCCCAGTGGTACACACACACACACACACACACACACACATACACACACACACACATACACACACACAAACACATGCACACACACACACACACATGCACACAAACACACACACACATACACACACACACACACACATGCACACAAACATGCACACACAAGCACATGCACACAAACACACACACACACACACACACACATGCACACAAACACACACACACACATGCACACAAACACGCACACACAAGCACATGCACGCGTAGACACATACATGCACACACACACACACACACACACACACACACACACACACACACACACACACACATACACACACACGCACATGCACACAAACACACACACACAAGCACATGCACGCGTAGACACATACACACATGCCGACACACACACACACACACACACACATACACACACATGCACACAAACACACACACACAAGCACATGCACGCGTAGACACATACACACATGCACACATAGGAAATGGGGGATGTCAACTCTGCAGGCTCCAAAAGAGACATTCTCTCGCTGAATGAACATAAGGCATGAATGAACAGCAGAATTTTCCCTGGGACTTAAAAATCTTCATCATTCCAATGTACCCTTCAAACTTTAGTCCTGTAATTAGCTAGCACTGTAATCATCAGTCATGCACGACACGCAAAGCTAAAGAATGTAGCAGTGAATTGAACATGAATCACTTCTATTTGACAGCTCCTCTATATTCCTTGTTGGATCACTCTGCAAAGAAAAGTGAACCGCTGTGTAAAGTGCAAATAAATAAAAGCACAAATTATACAATGTTGCTTTCTTGTATGCATAAGCCTGCATTGAACATCCATTGGCTTTACGTGTCAATACATCAGCACATCACAAACATCTGAGGTCATGAAGCCTTTCGGAAACATGATGGGTTGAGTCACACAAACATATTTCCATATTACTGCGTGGCACTAAGATCCCCATCAGCCCAGAGGAAATGAATATGTCCGACGGAGCGGGCGTGCCGTGCCTTGGACACTTGCCTTGGCATAATTGCGAGGGACTTTCATCTGGATTTCCATTAGAGCGGCTCTCCGAGCACCTGCTCTGTCCCGTTCCGCACGGCCGAAGGCCAAAGGCATGCCAGCTAACAGGGAGAGCGATCTGGGGGGTGGTGTGTGTGTGTGTGTGTGTGTGTTGGGGGGGGGGGTCAGAAGCAATCAGCAAAGCATACGCTTCCTGAACAGCAGGGATGGGTGGGAAAATGGCAATTATGCTTCATTACGTAAGAGTTAACAGCTGTTGTGTGCCACGCAATACCACACAAATGCGAGAGGGAGAGAGAGAGAGAGAGAGGAAAACAAAAATACAAAACTAGTAAAAAAAGAAAAAAGAAGCTTTGTTTGAACAAGTCACAGACTAAAGCAAAAATCCCAAATCTCTGGAACCCACAGTGGCATCTATTATGGAACACAGAACATGGCAGCCAGCAGAAAGAAAGAGGGAAAATTGAATGTACCATGGGCCATGGGTTATATCATACTCGGAGCATCATGAGGGAAGGGGTGTGTGTCTGTGTGTGTGTGTGTAGTGGTGGTGGTGGTGGTGGTGTTGGGGGGGGGGGGGTCTTTTCAAGTGTCTGTCAAGCAAGAGAAAAGAAAGGAGGCATCCATTATTGAAGAAGTTCGAGTTCTGTATGGTTCTCTTAGGATCTGCACAGTTCCCACTTGGAGTTTGGGTCTTGCCATTCTGGGTGGAGCCAACGTACCATAACAGAAGTGAGCATGACGGTAGTTTTAGACTTGAACATCTATGAGCAAACTCTTAAATATGCATTCAGCTCATGGTCTTCACGTACTTTACACAGCATTATTCATTCGTAATGAATATGTGTATTCTGGCCCACTACCCTCCTTAATAACATACCATCTGCTTTGACATCCTGTAGAACATTGAATCATTCATTTGGAGTTTGGGGTGTTATCAGGGGGTGAGTCAATTTAGCATGAAAATGCAGTGCAGTGTTACTGCCTGAGATTCTCTTGCTCAACCATTAACTAACTGTGCTAATTTGCTAACTTTAGAACACAAATCCATAGAAGACCTACATCCCATTTGTCTTGTTTAGCTATATTGAATTTGTTGCTTGACAAAAAATAAAACAAAAACAAAAAAACAACAACAGAGGCTGTCAAATGAACCACACTGGGTTGTTTAGATCAAAGGTTCTCAAACTTTATTGGGCCAGGGACCCCTCACGGAGCAGAAGCTTTTTGAAGGACCCCTCATAATCGCAACAAAAATGTAACCATATAAGTTTATAGCTATTTGTTTTTTTCAGATGCTTTTAAACTCTTATTCTAAAAACATATTTGGCTAATACCACAACCGTTTTAAATAGGCATGTGGCCATTGCATTTGGCAAAACTTAACAGTGCAGGAGCAGTATAAAGGATTGATTTATTTTGTTAAATGTAGGTCTGTGTGAACTGTGTGAAAAAAATACTGTTTGTTTCACATGACTTAAAATATTCATTTTGCTTGCAGTTAACAAATGCCTAAGGAAAGTGTTTTGACAGACTGACATAATGTATCATGTAGGCTAACACTAATGTTGTTGTTACTAATGCTGGATGGAGCAATATACACAATGCAACTGGACTCTATACTGGGCTGTATACTATATTATATTTCTAGTATTTGCTACAGCTCTGAGGGACATCCAACTGCCGGGTCATGGAGAGCAGGTCCCCGCGGTGCCTATGTTCCCCCTTGTGTCAACACTGACTCCTGCTGCTCGGCCCAGGCTGGCAAAACAAGGAGTGAGTGAATGGAGGAAGCGTCCTGCCGTCCTCCAGATGTGTTACAACTTCCTGTGGAGCCCATGACACCGACACCGCCCGGTGTGCAGAGGCACTTGGCAGCTCTGTGTGTGCACTGGCCCTGAGGAGACGTATTATGTATTAGCTGTATTAGCTTGCTGCCCTCACAGACCAATATGGGAAGGAGGGTGGTGATGATGATTTATTTGGGACAAACGAGAAGGGAAATCCTCCTTTTATTAAGACAACATCTGTACAGTTGGGTCGGTACCCAAATCTCTTTCCGAGATGAGCTATGGGATGTCATTTAAGCAGCAGTTATAAGGTCAGGGGTCAGTTATAAGGTCATAGTGCAGCTGTGGAACACGCTAGGTTACACTACTCTAAGTTATACAGCTTTGAGATGTTCGGATGTCATGACATTTCTTTAGTGTTCAGAATTGTATGATGTGTCCTCCTTCTCTTCGCTCTCCTTGCTGCTTCTCAGCCGACCTTTTAGTCAGTGGTGTTGGCGTGACTGAAATGTTTATGAAAGTTCCAGCAACATATAGTGTCACTACAGAAACTGGTCACGTTGCACAAGCCAAAAGAAGCCACGCATCACACACCGTAGGAAAGACCAAGTCACGCTGTCTGGAGTGGCCTTTGACGGTTAGCTCTCTTTCAGCAAAATATGCCTCATTAACAAACATGGCTCCCACACTCTTTTGAGAATACCGCTGGTCAACGAGAATTCACTTTGATGTGACAAATGGGTTCTTCAGGATTTGAACCATACATGTGTGGCACATACGGCTGATCTATTATAAAGTAACAGATAGTAGTAACAGTCCTCACACAGATCACTCTAAGATTACCATATTTTTATTTAAAGAGGCTTTCCCCCTATCTACTCTGAATAAACAATGTTTGTGGTTGTTGTTGTTGATGACAATGAGGGTGCGTGTGATGGGTTATTTCCCATAAAGCTCACACAGGAGCACATAACAATGTTTCCTGTGACGTAGCCCCATGTACTCCCAATCTCCATCCACATCCTCGACGCTTCCTCCTCTTCACTCGGCTCCTTGAGCACTCTAATAGTGAATCTCTGCCACTTCTAAATATGTCCTCGCACCCCATTTCCATGGTTTGACGCTTGGCTGCTCGCCCACAGAGCAGCAAACAGCCCGCAGGCAAAAGCCTCTCTGTGTTCAGCATCCTCCAGGGGAATGAGCTTAAGGGGACAAGCGGGTGGATGGCGCCCAGCTTTGGGGAGAGTAATGGGGCAGGGAGAGGCTGGGGGGATGGCCTGTGAGTGCTCTGAGGGGCCATTTACAGAGAGCGACCAAGGTCAGACTCATTCAGGGCAGCTGAATGGCAGCCAGGCAACATGAAGAGCAGTGAATGGCAAATTAGTTAATTAAGTTGCCAATATTTCAGATGGGTGATTGTGCATTGTCAGAATAGGGTCTGTCTTCCAGGGGATGTGGCAATACTTGCTTGTATCAGTGCAAAACAGAAACCTTTATTTCCAACTAAAAGCAGGATCTGGGATATTAAGGGTGACGTGCAAAGAGATTGAGAGGAAATAAAAAAATGAAAAGGTCCCTTAATGCCAGTGAAATGTGAATGTCTGTAAACACATCCCTAAAGACATTAGCGTGCATATTACATTACCTCTCACTCTCTGTCTTATTCTACAATGAGCCGCTGGCTAACCATTACCCATACCTAAAATTGAGTTTTTATCAGAACAGGAACGACTCCTTTTTGCAGAAAACATTAGCAACAGAATGAGGTGGTGAAATCACACATTACTCCGGCCTCTGTGACACCCATCATCAAGAAAAGCAGAACAGGAGACAAATGGTTTGAGTTGATTCACTGAATCAGGCAGACCTGATCACTTCCCCAGTGTTCTGTCTCAGTGTGGTTCTTAAGGGCTCTAGTCTCACATGTCTCACACGCACACACACACACACACACACATCAGGGATCCTCATCAGAGACATGGGAACGTGGTGGTGGGCTCATTCTAACATGAAGTGCAGTGTCATGTGTGGTTACTCATGAAATTGCATTATACAACCCTGACTGTAACCCCAATTAATCAGCTGACATGACTGCTGAGTGAAGAAGTGCCTTACTTATTAAAACTGACTGGTGTTTTGGCAGGGCGAAGGCAGACTCTACGTCAACGCTACAAGAGGTGGGCACAAACAAACACCTACAACAGAGCTCACTGTTATAACCCAGAAAATAACAAGGATTGCTTTACATACCGTAGACAGACACATGTTTCCACTGTCTTCTACATGTGTTACAGAAAGAGGCTTTGGGCTGTAAATGAGTCCATGAGGGTTCTCTGTATGTGTTGGGGGGTGTTGGGAGGGGTTACAGGTTGGTGTCTTACTATTGCAGTTTCTACATCCAATATCCAATATCCAAACTATTTACCAAAAGTTATTTACTTTTTATCGAGGGCAGGAAAAACATTTAGTTTGCTCATTTAGAATTAACACATGCAGTAGTTTAGTATTTTATCAGTAATATTCATTCAGTCAATCAATAGCATATCCCATGCCTGTGAACCATGGGCGTAACTTTATGCTATGCTGGGGGTCAAGATGTCTCTGTCTATATAAATAAATAAATTAATAAAATGTATTGGCAGCCATTCAATAAATATTTAATTTATACGGCAGAAGAAGACCAGCATTTTTGTATGTCGGTTCTCCACTGCTGTTTTGTCATATAGGATATTTCCCCAATAGCAAAAATACCACAAATGTTATTGGAGTACACTATCTAAACTAAAGTTTGAGTGTTCCATGGAAACACTCATGCCACTAAATGCCCTTAGTGTGAATAAGAAACAGCAAATGAACAAGATAACATGTTGTCCTTGTTAGAGATACAATTCATTATTTTATTTGTAATCATGAATGTGTTCTTCAAACTGTTTTTTATTTAAAAAGCCATAGCAATTGTAGCATTTGTGAAATGCACAACCAATCAAAAGATGCAAGAACAGAGCTTAATGCCAACTGTCAAACATGGCAGAGGTTGTGTGATGGTCTGCTTGAGAGTGATCCTTTATCTTTATAAAAGACTTCATGTCTCATTGATTTGCTATGGTTCCTATTCACAAACTTTTGAATGGTAGGCTAGTGTATGTGCGTGTTTCCTGTGCAGTCTCTCTCTCAGACCATGAACCTTGAGCCACCCTCTTTCTCTTCTGGCTCTTTCATTCCAGGCCCATGAATAACCAAAATGATTTCAACGTATTCTATTTTGTTATTAATCAATTATGATTCACATGGTAATTTAAATTGCAGTAATGTGTATTACCTGAGAGAGAAAACTTGACTTGTTTTTATCAACAAAGTCCGATCAGCAGTTATTTTGTTGCATCCTCCCCTTGCTTTATCTCACAAGCTAGGTTACTATTAGCACACTAGCAAACAGTCATTGTCAAAGACATTTACATTCATGCATTTAGCAGATGCTTTTATCCAAAGCAACTTAAAACAACTTGCTAACATGACATGGGCAGGAGATAGAAGTGCAGAAGTGAGATAAAAGTGCAGTAGAGAGTGAGGGGTGTATTGTAAGTGCAGTAGAGAGTGAGGGGTGTATTGTAAGTGCACTAGAGAGAGTGAGGGGTGTATTGTAAGTGCACTAGAGAGTGAGGGGTGTATTGTAAGTGCACTAGAGAGAGTGAGGGGTGTATTGTAAGTGCACTAGAGAGAGTGAGGGGTGTATTGTAAGTGCACTAGAGAGAGTGAGGGGTGTATTGTAAGTGCAGTAGAGAGTGAGGGGTGTATTGTAAGTGCAGTAGAGAGTGAGGGGTGTATTGTAAGTGCAGTAGAGGGTGAGGGGTGTATTGTAAGTGCAGTAGAGAGTGAGGGGTGTATTGTAAGTGGACTCCAGGTATTCAGCAGTTTTAAGAATTTCTTGAAGGTGGAGAGGATATCTGTTGCTCTGGTAGCACCAGAAAAAAATCACCAGCTAACTTATGATACAAATAATTAGGCTACTTCATTTTGGGCAGGGTGTTTGTTACCTCTTTTTACCGCAGACAAACAGTTGCCTAATAGTTGGTTGCTCTTTAAGCACCCTTTTCATTCTCCTTCCCAAAACCTTTGTGATCTTGCATTAACCCAAATACACCAGCAAACTAGCGACAGTAAGTGAAAAATACCGAATGCTAAGTGGGTTAAACAAAGTCTCTACAAGGGGGCAGACACCTTGTCAGATGAGTAAACATGTTACTTCTGTGGCTTTTAAATGAAATTAAATCAACAAGTTATTTATGCCAGATTGTTATCATTTTTAAAAAAGACAATTATATGAACAATTATATTGGTTGGATTTAATTTTTGCGGGGGTCATAACCCAACCCCCCGTAGAAATGATGCTCCTGCTGTGAACTATTCTTATGGGACCAAAATTCCCAAAGGGCCTGAGCCCTACTCCCTAATCCAGATTTCCAGGATGGCTTTGGGATTGCCTGGATGAGTTTTTGGTCTAGTGGCCATCAGCAAATTGCTCTCTTGGCTTGGACGGTGTAGCTGGAGAGCAGTCAGACTTCAGCATTAAACGACTGAGAGGCCTTTCAGTGCATTAATAACTATTAACATCTACGCCCTGGCATAATTTCTACAACTACTCAGCGGCTTTATAAAGATTGCCCTAAGTGACCCCAGTGTGGCATTCACACACACACAAGTTCTGTGTACCATTCACTACACTTGGCTCGGCATTTGATTTCTATCACAGCATGTTGGCTTATTTTATTGCACTTAGAGTTGACAACAAAAATGCCAGTGTAGTTGGACAATACCAAACTTTTGGCTTTGATACACTGGAATCTGTCTCTATACAAATACTGAAATTAGGCAAAATAGCAAAAGCCATCAGTAATAAAATTAATAGAACAGTCTGACAGAACATGGGACAAACATGGCTGAAAACATGATTAAAAGACCAATTTCACAGTACAGATCCTAACAAGATGGGGTATCGAAACCCCATTGGTTTCAGTTAATCAATACAATGTACAATGCCACAATAGTGATTGAATAGTGAGCACTGGTGGACAGAATGAATGAATGAATGCACATTATACCCAGCATGCACTTGGGCATGGTTAATGGCCTGGAGGAACATTAATTCTCTAGATGCAGTGTTGAAAAGGCAAACTGTGTGACCTATAGGTGACTTCCATAGATTACCATTTGAATGTTATCAATAAGGGACATTATGAGATCTCTGGAGTGATGAATAGAATATCCTCCTATTTTCAAAATGTGCCCAAACAAGATTGATCTGACCCTACTCAGTTATCCACTATTTCTGTGGGGATACATTTTATGAGCTAGTACAACCCACATAAAAAATACATATTTTTCACAATGGAGGATGTTTCCATTGTTCTTGTTTGACTAGATTGTAATCATCCTCACAATCTGACAACAGTCTCACCACAAACAATAGAAGATTATTTTTTAAAACCTTGTACATAACAAAAACAAAACAGCAAAACAAAACAAACACAGTTACCTATAGACTAATGCAGAGCTTTGATTTTTACTTAGTGTAGCCTCCAAAACATACACAGCAACATGAACACCATCTCATCCCACATCCACAGCCTCAGACATGTTGACACATAACATTGATCTCTCTCTCATATTTCCCTCCTGCCACATACGTATTCCCCTTACAGATATGAAGGCAGAACTAACTCCTTTTGTGGAGTCCACCTCCTTTTTGGGAATCCATTGGCACTGCAAAATGTGCCCCAGGCATTACATTTACATTACATTCCATTTTATGCATTTAGCAGATGCTTTTACTGTATCCAAAGCAACTTACAAAAGAGATACCATTCAACCCCATTCCAGCAGACCTCCAAGAGCCAGAACTGGCGAGTGCCTGAAACTCGCACTGGTTCTCGGCTGACGGGAGACGGACGGTGCCGTCTCTACGCCTGCCTGAGCTATTCTCATCTGCCTCTCAGAGGGCCTCACCAAGAACTGCACTCTCCTCTACCTATCGATTGGACACACAAAGGGAGATTGTGTTGCCATCAATAAGCCAGCAGTCCTCAGCAGTGCTGGATCCCAAGTCATTTGTAAGAGCTGCCAGATTTCTCTTTTTTTCTCAAGAAGAAAAAGTGAGAGAAGAAAAATATGGATAGAGAAATAAATAAAGATAGAAAGAAAAAAGAAAAGACAGATAAAAAGTGGTGTGTGTGTGTGGCAACAAGGAGCATGAGTATGTCCATTTTCTGCTTATCTCTGGTCTATAATGACTCATTTCCCAGTGTGCATGTCAGTGAGGCGTCACTGAAGGAAGAAAAGGACACCACCCTCCTTTTCTTCACGTCTTTATCACAAGCTACAGCACACCTATACTGCCAGCCGTGACTGTCTGCCTGTCTGCAACCATTCTAAATCTTAGAATAGAATAGAATAGACCTGAATAATACTACCTCAGAAAAACTAGAAGCAAGTAAGTTAGTTTGGCAATGTTTTTGACAAAAAAAGAAAGAAAAAGAAAAAAGAAAAAATGAATAGTATTTTGTAGGCCTATGTAAAACCATCCCTTAAGAGAGGCATAGAGAGAAAATCGAGAGGCCAGGGTAAAACAAAACGCCACCAAGGGCTGTTATCTAACTGCCATTTAGAAAAGAAGAACAAATGTAGATGACGAAGGGTGATGGAACCTCAACCTGACACAATAAGCCCTAAGGGACCATCTCAGAGGGAAGCTACTATGATAAAATGATATTCAGAGTGTGGGTGACACCTCCTAAACAAGACTGACAGGTGAAGTTAGTCACGTTTTTATTTTTAACACATTAAATGTCAGATAGGATAGCGACAACACAACCCCCCCCCCCCCCCCCCCACTCCACCTGTGAAAACATAAACAATATTTTAGAACTGCGTCAAACTACAGCTGCTCAAAATCAATTTTTCTGAAAGCAGGCAAGCAACAGCCGTTTTCTGTTGTAGCGAGTCCACACTGCTAAAAAGGTAAGAAAAAAAGGCACCGCTGCTGTTAGGGACTGACCTGTAGGATTTACCGACTGCTGTTTCAGCAGAACGGGCTGTATTTGTGCCACACCGCAACTTTCCCCTCCAGTCCTGCTCAGTAGATAAGAGAGGAAATTCTGCCAATAAGCTATATATATAGTCCACATAACAAGTAGACCAAGAAGACACCTGGAACACTTCAGTGGTGCGCAAGTCTAGAAATAGGTGGAGCTGGCCTTGATTCATTATTTAAGAAAAGCCATGCCAAGAAAAGGAAATGAGATTGCTTTGGTTTGTGCACGGGAAAGGGCTTGTATTAAATGAACATAGAAAACTGCAGAATTAAAACAAAAACAACCGGCTTCCTAGAGTTCCTAGACCAACAGTTTATTTCTTCGCAGGTGAATTTAGTCTATTGCGTTTAAATTTTGCAGTGCATCAGCCCGTCATCTCATGTTTTCTAGCTGCAGTATCTTGAATGACATGTGCCCAGTGCCCCATGCACTCTAGTCATTTTATGCATAGTTAAACTATGCTAAACTAAACTGTTCGGAACTTTACCCGACTGACGTTGCATACGAGTTATTTTTCGTGTCAAGCTAGATCTGAGGAGCCACCAAATTTCTTCCACAAATACACACATTGCCCCCAGGCGTTCAGTCTTTATCATCACACTAATATTTCGTGTACGAGGAGGCCGTCTACACAAGTTGTACCTTTTTGGCCAGCTTATTCCATATTGGCTTGCTGATATATTGTATTTTATATATTTATGTAGGTGATAAGACGTTAGCACAAGAGAAAGTATGCTACAGAGACTGCTGAAAATGTACCAATTTTATTGTTGATCCACACATCCATTCCATATGCAACAGGCAGGTGACATACAGTTTATATAAAACAAATCAGCTTGAAGAATTATTCAAATAAATGTCAGTTAACCGGTCAAAAATGTTCACCCTGCTCTGTAAAGGCATTGTGTCTGCCAAAGTTGATGTCTCTTAAAAAATGTTTTTTTTTTTTTTTTTGCAGAAACTGTAAATACATGTATCCTCTATGTACAATTGCAGTTGATACGTTGATGAGTTAGCTGTATATACTGTGAATATTGTTATAGGTAAACATACAAAGGCATTTTTTTCATGGCTGTCAGTAATGCACTGGTTAGTTTATGGCTTTTCACATGGGTTCTGATGATCCCATGATTCCAACAAATCAGTCACCTGTGAACATCTATGTCTGCCCAAACTATTTGTCTTCCCATAGCCAATCCACACACACACACTTTTGAAGGAGAGGTTTCCACTGCACTTGGCTGGGCAGAAACGGTTGTTTACGTGAAAGATGATCTACTGTCCAAGAGTAGACAAACAGTAGGTGATTGTCTGGCACACATTGGTCTGCTCAGGCCCCGTTACAGCACGGTAAAAAAAAAAAAAAAGAAATAAAGAAGGATGACGACATGGCAAATTCGGTCATCCCCAAAAATGCACAAATCTGGCACACTGTGGCATGGTTATGAGACAAAAAGCTCATTTGTTCACAGCATGTGACAGTCATACCTAATCTCCTAAATGCTCCAAACATACTAAACTAACTCTTGTTTGTATTGATATGCAATGCCCTCTCACTTCAAGTCTAGTTTTGGGAACGGCGTCTACAAAACACCTCAGAACAAGGGCAGCCAGCCTAAACTCGCGTGAGTGTGAAACATCATAAATGTTCAGCAAGGTCATCCTGAAGGAGACTCAAGAACAACAGCACAGAACATCTTGCCCCCTAGCCAATACTGAGATGTGACCATTAACCCCACAAAGCACTTCACAAGTAGCACTTCATCTGTAGCAGGCCTCTCAAGCACTTTTCTGTACAGCATCACTGAAGCAACGAGGATGAGGAAGAGACAGAAAAACTTTACCCTTTAAGCTCTTTAAAATGTCTGCAGAACAGAACAAGAAAGGTTAGGCAACGTTTTGGCTTGATTGTGGATTGTTAGCATGAAACCTGACAGATTCAAGCAGACTTTAAATTGAATCCTGTGTCGAGATGAAACATTTAGCCATGTAACAAACAAACATGTCATGGTAGACAAGATCACACACTTCATGACACATTTCTGATGTAACAACAAGTAATCGTCAGGCAAACAAGTCATATTCTTCAATTTACAGTACACTGTACGCTGACATGAGTCTGTACTTTATTGATTGACATGTTCATGACGGGGAGAATTCTGTTTTGACAGACAGTGCAGTTAAAATGTTGACAAGATGTAGATACTCATTTACTTTGAAGCTATGCAAGACATTCATACTAAATACATCTCTACCCTACAACCCTCTATTCATACAGGCTATAGTTCTCATACAAATACCAATAACTGGACTGCAGATTTAGTCTTGCTGATGCAACATGGCAGGCATGTCACAAAACTATATGTTACAGACATTTATTCCCATTATTTTGGACTGTCTGATTTTGTTTAAATGGGGAGAAACTGACCGACTTAACATTTGAACCAAGAGTGCCGAAACTGTGCAGACGTGGCAGGTCACAGATATGAAGATGAATACTTCAGGTCATCATATTTTATTTCACACAGTAATGTTAAAGAGAACTTAGGTTCCGTTAGAAGTTAAGGAGCCCAAGAAATAACCCAACAAGCAGCTGGAAAACAAAAATCACACACACACACACACACACACACACACAAACACATTGAACTTTTGAAACCAGTTTATGAACACATCAACGTGAACAAAATTCAACATGCACACCAACACACACACATGTTAAAAAACAAAACAAAACATTTTGGTTCAGGTACTTTTTACGTGGCATGTGGTCTTGCCTTGCACAGTCACACATTTTTGCATAAGCAGTTTGTATGCATTAACCTACTAAGACCATCCATTAATCACACCAATTCTACTGTACACATCCAAAACCACTACCAAAAGGACACAATAACAAAAGCACCCCCTTTGGTTCAATACCATCACTTCATTATACTGGGAGTATTGGAGGTTCTGACTGCTGCATGGCAAAAGATTCTCAAAGAGTGTTTGTAAGGCTTTTTTTTCTTCTAAGAAGGCATCATTGATTTTGTACTTCAACAAACAGTATAGGCAATCAGCGATGGTAGATTTGATTTTATAGAATAAAAAGGTACATTTTCTCAACACTTCTTCAGTGACATGGAGGGAATGATTATGTAAATACACACAAGTATTAACACCAAGTCCTTAAATAATGTAAACATATACATCTTTGAGGTCAGTACATTGATCCTCCTCATATATATATAAAAACAAATCAAACAAAAAAAAAAAAACCAACAAAAACAAAACAAAAAATAACTTTACTGAAGCATAGTCCGGATGTTCTTCGGAGTGGATTCATCATTCAAATGTTTGGTGGTGAATCTGCAGGGGGAAGTGTCAGCCATTACTAAAACAATTGAGCCAATACCCACAGTACAGCTGAACCCTGACACATTATATTAAAGGAAAATGGCACATTATATTAAAGGGATACACCACAGTTTTGGGCCAATTTACTCATTTAGTATAGTTCCATGACACACCGGTTTATAAAATTGTCATATTTCATTTTCCATTGAAAATGGATGTAACTACAGAAGAGGCAAGTTTAAATATGAAATATATTGGAATTCTGTGGACACTTTTAAGCAATAAGCGAATGGGTGAGATGCTAGTGGCAACCAAAGGATTCAATGACATATGCTAACCTGAAGAGACAATGGCTGGATGAACTGAAGAAAGGTAAAGGTGTTTAACTCTAGGGGAGGTGGAAAAAGAATAAATTGGCCAAAATGGTGGCGTATCCCTTTAAGCTGTAATGTAAGAGATTAAGTACAGATGCCAGACAATCCTACCGATTATCATTGACATTTTGAAACATTCATATGACTTTTTCAGGACTCTTAATGCAATTTTATCTTTGCAATTGATGTTTTAAAAATGAAACAACCTTTTCAAAAATTTCAGTGACTCTTCCGATTTCTAAGTGAGCATGCACCCTGGAAAAAAGTGGCACCTACTTGAGGGCATTTAGAAGCCCTTCCACATTATCTGTGGGCTGTTCCTTCAGAACCTTTATGCATCCTTTCATCTGGCGGGTGGAAGAACACAGAGAAGAAAAGAATGAAATTAAATATACAACAAAAAAACATTGCTGGCCACAGACTCTCAGGACAGAATATAGAGCTTGACTCACGTCAATTTTAGAGGACTTGTTGAAGGCGCCGTTGGGGTGCACGTGGTCATAAAGGATGATGACACCCACCATCACCCTCATGCAGAAGAGCAATGTGTCCTCGCTGTTAAAGCGACTGCTGTACTCGCTATAAGAGCATATGCACACAGACTTGAGCAGATGCACAACTTTCTATGATTGGAAGCAGTCTCGGCTTAGTATTAGAGTATGCATGCTAAACATCCTAAGTATGATGGTCAATAATGCTAAACTCTAAGGCTGTTAAACATCCTTCTCAGCATTGAAATTCACTACTAGGGGATCACCACAGTATAAGAGTTTAAACGACACTAACACTTTACTTGAGGGTGTTGACATAGGAGCAACATCTGTCAAACATAATGTGACGCATTTTCTGAACACAATGACACTTTTTTTATGTTCATGACTTGTCATTAAGTGTCATTTGTTTTTTTTTTGTAATGTAAAGTTGACACTGTTTGGGATGCAGACATTACAAAAACAAAATGACACTTAATGACAACAGTCATTAATATTAAAAAAGTGTCATGATTAGTTAATGTGCGTCATGTCATGTCACTCTTATATCGACACCCTAAAGTAAAGTGTTACTGTTGAAACCAGCAGGGGTTACTTACGGTGTCTCCAGCATGACCTTACACACACTGGCCATGGTGCTCAGACAGTCTGTCGTGTTCTCCAAGGGTAATGTCTTATTCTGCACGTTTGTCACACAGGAAGAAACCATTCATTAAGCCAAACTTACTTCCTGTGTATATTACGAGTCATTAATGGCTTAAGTCATCATTTTGGAGGGATTGAATTCCGAGCCAGGCTTACCTCAGTGACAAAGTTTGTTGTGGCATTGCTTAGGGTCTTCAGCATGGGTGTGGCCTCTGCATAGAACAGGGACATCCGATTGGCCATCTCATTGTTGACCTCATTCTCAATGTCCAACTAGAAGTCAGAGCAAGTTTATTCTCATCACGTTTTCATCTCTGGTTAATTCTAATGCTGCTTATCTGATGGAATATTCGGGTTAGGTCAGTGCCGTGGGGAACATGTGATTTATCCAAGTAGAACTCACATTCATGTTATTTATCCTGTTTCGACTGATGGTCCTTCTGTAGTAACTGAAGTCATTCTGGATGGCTGGGATTCTCATCTAAATAAATTTTAGCATAAAAAAAACACAGAAGCAAACAAACACAGAAGTAAACAAACAAAAGACCACGAGAGACACATTAAAGGAAAGATAATGATCCCTGTGTTGCTGTGTGAACAGTGGCATTTTGACTGAAAATACTTTGCATCGCAACTAAGACTTCTCACATCCCACAAGGCTTCAGCAATTTCCAAATGAAATGCCTCATAAGAGATTCCATAGCAGAGTGCATTCCTCACTTTCAAAACAACGCCATGCTAACCAACAGTATGTCATTGCTCAGGTACATGCTAACCAACAGTATGTCATTGCTCAGGTACATGCTAACCAACAGTATGTCATTGCTCAGGTACATGCTAACCAACAGTATGTCATTGCTCAGGTATATGCTAACCAACAGTATGTCATTGCTCAGGTACATGCTAACCAACAGTATGTCATTGCTCAGGTACATGCTAACCAACAGTATGTCATTGCTCAGGTACATGCTAACCAACAGTATGTCATTGCTCAGGTACATGCTAACCAACAGTATGTCATTGCTCAGGTATATGCTAACCAACAGTATGTCATTGCTCAGGTACATGCTAACCAACAGTATGTCATTGCTCAGATACATGCTAACCAACAGTATGTCATTGCTCAGATAAATGCTAACCAACAGTATGTCATTGCTCAGGTACATGCTAACCAACAGTATGTCATTGCTCAGGTACATGCTAACCAACAGTATGTCATTGCTGAGATACTTTCATTTAATGGGACTATTTGTTGCAGCTACTTCCTGAGCGTGGAGAGGTAGGATAGAACAGAATTCATAAACAAATGAATGACATTGGCATTCATGTTCAGCAATGCACTAACCTTTTTAACCAAAACTGCAAGTGTGTTTTTTTTTTGGCTGTGCCATTACAATGAGGACCAAGGTAGCGTTGCTGAGCATGGGGTGATCTCTGACACTCTGAGCACGGGGTGATCTCTGAGCTTGTTGTTATGTGTGAGCGGGAAGACTGGAGGGATGGATCATACAAAGACGTGTGTGGATCTAAATAGGGTTTATGAAACTAGGCCCCATCAAATATGCTTAATGAGCTTCTCAGGTTAGAAGTGCCCAACAGCGCCATCTGCTGTTGGGTCTGTACAACATATATTCAGACAAATACTAGTTTGTAAAGTGTTGTAGACCAACAACAACATATCTCTTATGTGCTGATGCATCTAAGGTCTCTAAGGATATGACTGGTGACCTCTGCCCTGCACTGTTCAATACTCATGCCAAGCTAACATGTGAACATTTGGTTCTGAAAAGCTGACCACTTCAGATTGTTTCTTATCCAAAATGCTGCTTAGAGAGGGACAGGGAGAGGGAGGGACGGAGGGAGAGAGACAGAGGGAGAGGGAGTCAGATCTCACCTTGAGCTCATCAAAGCGCAGTGTGAAATGGAGGATCTCTGCAAACTGCTTGGCGAGAGCCTGCTCCTTCTCCAGGTGCTGTGTGGGGGTGTAGGGAGGACATGTCAGACACTCCAGCAGGCTCTGCAGGGCCTTCTCTGTTGGGGAAGTAAACAAGGCAAAACTGCATTTATAGATACATCTCCACATGGCTATAAGAAACACACTGGGCCATTTCAGGGGGTTCTCTCTACGGATGAATGCAGACTATAGGCACTTCATATGTATACTGAGACAAATACATGCTTCTCAAATATTCGTGAGTAGAACAGTCATATTGACTGGGGGGCACGTCTACTATATTGAAATGTTGGGAAGCTGACAGATACACTAAGCAAAAAGAGCACACAGAAACAACTCTAGTGTCCTCGTGCCAGGTGTAGATGTTGAGGGACCTACCCAGCCTGAGGGAGAAGCCGTAGAACTTCTTGAGTCGGATGACGAGTGGACACACAGAGTTCCATGCCCGCTCCTGCAGAAGCATGTCATTGGGGTTCTGGATGGCCTGCAGAGAGAGATGCATTGTGGGATTTGTCATGCTGTATTCACCAGAGAACCCTCGCTCCACAAAGCATAAACCCACTTTAAGCAGTTTAGTTGAGAAGAGGCACACAGCATTACTACCTCTGCATAATACAGAATTAGACTGTCACTCAAATGGCTGTTTAATAATTTCCTGCACAACATTTTGCTAGAGGCAGATTCTCATTGCTGATGTGTCTGCAGGGATGTGTCTTGTTACAAATAAACTCTAAAGGTTACAGATTTCTTTACACCAGGGAGATGTAATGTTTGCTGTTCACTCTGGCTCTAGGATCTAGGCTAATGGGTAGCTAATGGGTTAACCGTACATGCATGCGTCAGCTTCCACATCCATCTCCTATGGACCTTGGGGGAAAATGTGTATGAAAGTGTTTCTGTGGGTCTTCAGCATTTGAGTGTTTGCCACCGTAGGACAAGCTGTATGTGTGTGTGTGAGAGAGAAACTGTGTGTGTGTGTGAGAGAAACTGTGTGTTTATGTGTGTGTGTCTGAGTGAGTGTGTGTGTCAGAAACTGTGTGTTTGTGTGTCTGAATGAGTGTGTGTGTGTGAATCTGAGTGTGTGTGTGCGCGCAGTCGTACATCTCGTATCTCCTGTCCTGCTCCTTTGTATGCCTGCAGGCCTGACAAGATACTCTCTGATTCCTGCAGCACTGCGTTCACCTGGTTCCAAACTTCCCTCTCGCAGTCTGTGGGCTGTGCATCTACACACACACACACACACACACACACACACACACACACACACACACACACACACACACACACACACACACACACACACACACACACACACACACACACACACACACACACACTCAGTACATAGAACTTGGCAGAAACTTCCATATGCAACAGACATAGATGTCTTATAATGACCACCATAGGGGAAGATACATAAACTATTCTAATCCTTCTTTCAATTCAAAGCATAACATAGTTATCACTAAAATACAAATTTTAATCAAACATACAGCCTTGTTATTATAGAAATGTTAATACAGACATTAATTTAATTAATTAATTGTATTACATTTAATTAATAAAGTAATTTCAACCAGTAATCCTAGGCATTTTAAATACTAGTTTCAATTGTCCACATGACTATTGCTATCAGCCTGGCTTTCAAAAATCATTACTGCAGGACCCAGGCAAGTCAGGCTTTGGAGTCTGGTACTGAATCCCCATTGCTGGGTGAAGGGGCCAGAAGAACTCTTAGAGGTTAAGAGAGCAAAGAGCAAAGCAGAGCAAGCAGGAGAGACCAACTTTAGCACTTCACACAGGGACATTGTAGTCTTTAAATAGGTTAATAGCAAACGGGTTACTTATCTGCAGTGCTTCTGATAGTAAACAAGCCCATGCATTCAGTAAGCCAATAGCTCTTACTGTGCATTAACACTGAGACACTGGTGAAATCTGAGTGCATTAACACTGAGACACTGGTGAAATCTTAGTGCATTAACACTGTGCATTAACACTGAGACATTGGTGAAATCTGAGTGCATTAACACTGAGAAATCTGAGTGCATTAACACTGTGCATTAACACTGAGACATTGGTGAAATCTGAGTGCATTAACACTGAGAAATCTGAGTGCATTAACACTGTGCATTAACACTGAGACATTGGTGAAATCTGAGTGCATTAACACTGTGCATTAACACTGAGACATTGGTGAAATCTGAGTCCATTAACACTGTGCATTAACACTGAGACATTGGTGAAATCTGAGTCCATTAACACTGTGCATTAACACTGAGACACTGGTGAAATCTGAGTGGATGTTAAGGCTAGTGCTGGAGCTTTGCTGCTGCAGGGACTATCTGGAGTGGGCGAGCTGTTCACTCTACAGAGGAACGTACAAGAAATGTTGGGTATGAATCGACAACACAACATGCAAACAGAGACAAACACAACATGCAGGGCAGACTACACAACACACAGGACATACATCGCAAAACTGACAACACAACACAACATGGTAGACAAGACAGTATAGAGGAAAAAAAAGACAAGCCAGGCAAAAGCTCTGCTCACTTTCAAAGTCAAGGAAAAAGTTTGGCCCCTGGTCAAGGTCTGTGCAAGTGAGAACTTTTAAAAGATTTCCCATTTGGTATCTGAAAGAGACAAGCGACAGACGAAAAGAAGGTATGGAGAAAGAGAAAGAGAGGGGGGGGGGGAAGAGAAAGAGAGAGGGGGGGAGAGAGAGAGAGAGACAAGGAGAGGGTTGTGTTGTGTGAAAGTGGTGAAAACAGCACCAGCAAACAGGAGGAGTCTACGTGAGAGGGGGTGGTGCTTGTGCGTAATTGACAGTGATGTTGGCGGAGAGGGGGGGGGGGTGAGTGCCAAAAACATTGTTCTCAAAAAGGTGCCTTTGTAAATGGCAATCAATGAAACTTCATTGCATATGTGTTCAGTTTCAAATCTTTATCTCATGTTTAGCCATGTTCACTTGTTAGTAGTGAAGGGATATTCTGCAGATTTTTAAACCATAGCCCTGTGGTTTGAGCACACAGAGTGGTGTTGGTTGGAAAAAAAATGTTGGGAAAATGTTGGTTGGAAAAAAACTTATACCAAATAGTAACCCAGCAGCTAACGCCAACTTAAAAGCGCACAAAAAAAAAAGAAAAACATTCATAATCAGTTTGATTTTTTCTTGGCCTGTTATTGTTCAGTTATTGTTAGTTGTCTGTTTACCATTTGGTCTATGCTACACTAAAACCAGTTAGCTAACGCTAAAGTCACTTTCAGTTTAACTTTGTTCTTGCCCTGTTTAGTGTTAGCTGCCTGTTCACTATTTGGTCTCTGCTACACCAAATGTTTCTATTCAGTTTCCTACTGACAGCACTCATGGAACTTAAACAACAGGACTATGGGTTGACATGCTCCACAATATCCCTTTAGAGCATCTTCTGCCATGAAAACATCCTTTTGAGAACAGGGCCCACATAATTCATGCCCGCCCTGGGTCCTGATTGTTAGGGCTGTGGCCACCAGTGCAAGCCACCTGCTAATTGGACAGAAAAGGTGATTACAGGTTGCACCTCCCCAGACTCCTCCCTCACACTTACTTTCAAAGTCCAGGAAAAAATGTGGATAGTTCTCTATTTCCCTTGTCAGGACTTTGAGTAGATTACCCATTCCAGCAAACCTGATCAAATACACACGATTCAAACACAAGTTCAAAGGCAAAGTCAAGTTATTTTTATATATATATATATATATATATATATATATATATATATATATATATATATATATACACACATATTGATACATACATACATACATACATACACATACATATACACACACACTTTAAATACCTTATATATACATATACTTTTTTTATCATAACAATGCATTTCAGGTCATATTACTGCATGTCTACAGAGTATTTGCCAAGATTGGAATTTATAGCAACATTAAAACAGTTTTTAGCGTTGGCAATTTGCATACAATTCCAACAGACATTCCCACCCAAGAATAAATACATCCCATTTTGATGAGAAACCATTAAAGTAGGCTATATGAAACAAAGTTTTGCATGAGTAGATTGCTAGAGGATGCCTGGCTGGTATCTGTGTAACCGTAGGGAGGAACTGGCTGGAGAGACACTGATAGTCATCTGATTCCAACACATACTTCATATACCTCAACTATTTGAAGAGAAACACACACACACACACACACACACACACTACACGCAGCTGCGACTTCAGTGAACACAGCCCCTCACTAGGTCTGTTTGGCAAAGGCCTTTCACCCAGTTACGGATGCATGCACGCATGCACACACCCAAACTCTTACTGCACTCTCATGCAACTCCAGGCTAATTCTTAAAAACACACGTCTCTCGCTTTTGCTCAGACAAACACACACACACACACACACACACACATGCTGAAACAGACCCCACTTTGTGCTTTAACCTCAACATGACCTTATGTGGGAAAACTGCAAAGGCTGCACACATTAGTGTATATATGTATGTGTGTTTGTGTGTGTGTGTTGCACTGCTGTGGTAGATATGATTACTGAGACTTTGATTAGGGCTAGGGGCGATCCCACAAGGCATCTGCCACGTGGTAACACACACGCACACGCACCAAACAGCAGCTAATGGAATCAGACCCTGGCTCCCTTGAGTCTCTCAGCAGCATGAGTGTGTGTGTGTGTGTGTGTGTGTGTGTGTGTGTGTGTGTGTGTGTGTGTGTGTGTGTGTGTATGTGTGTGTGTGTGTGTGTGTGTGTGTGTGTGTGTGTGTGTGTGTGTGTGTGTGTGTGTGTGCGCAACAATAGCAGCAGTAGCAGGAACAGCATCTATAGGCATGGCTTTTTGGGTCAGAGTTCACTAGTGGGTGAGGTTGCATTGCATGCCTGCTGTTTGCCTGGGCTCCTGTGTGTGTGTGTGTGTGTGTGTGTGTGTGTGTGTGTGTGTGTGTGTGCGTGTGCATGTGCTTGTTTGCATGTATGGACTTTGTATGAATTTGTTTGTTGAATTTTATGTGAGCTCAATATCAAAACTATTACTTTCAAAACACTAATGCTCAACAATACAATTATACTTGAGGAAAAAGGTCCACATTCTTGTGAGGGGAAAAAAACAACCAACACACCACCACTTCACAACCTCTGAACATCTTACCATCACTTTACATCATAGTCTCCACCTCAGTCTTGCCTGGCGCCTCTTTAGAATAAAATAAAAGTCACTGCAAAGTAAGCTCTTGCTAAGCGGCAAAAATGAAAAACAAGGAACATTACAGGACCATGGCTGACTGCTGTCCTCAGACCAGACATGACTTACCCACCCACACCCACTCCCACCCTCATCCCCAGACTGGTATATGATCCTGCAGGCATGTGCCTGAGGGGGGTTCTGGGTGGCAGGATGGTGCTAAGTGACCAATGCACAGCTGACAGATGCACTGCAGCTGTGGGGGTGTCGCGTCACTGAGCCACCACTAGGTGGCACTGATGGTGCACAGCAAAGAAATCTCAAAAGCCCAACAGGGCCTTCTAGGAAGAGTCAGAGGGACAGAATATGACGTGTGGTGTGTCAACAGCACAAACTCTATTCCTGAAACCATTTAAAAGTACCATGGTTTCCCAAATAATTGTCCCAAATAATTGTCCAAAATAGAAACAACAACAACAAAACTTCAAATTATAAATAGTAAACAAACCACAATTCATGAAGCACTGTGATCTTTCTGTACATTTCGTCAGGTATAACTAAGTTACGGGCCAAGTCAGCAATGTGAAAACACATTCACACACTCAAACAGACATTCATACACATTTACTCACTCAAACACGCATTCACACACTCGTAGTAGTGGCACAGGAGGATGTGAGCACAATAAGGGTTCGCTGGGGGGCGGCGATGTAAACTCAGCCCAGCTTCCTGTCCCCTGGTGTTGTGTAGCTACCAATGCCAGCATAGCATTCCTGTCTACTTGTGTGCACTTGTTTGTGAACATGCCAGCATGCATTGTGTTTGTGTGTGTGTGTTTCTACTGGTCATAATCGTCATACCATAATGATAGTCATTTATGTAATTTATGTATGTTCTGTGCCAGACTGGCTAAAACTATCAAACAAACACAAAGCACTATGAGCATTAGGGCATTTGGACTTAACCATCTCTCTCTCCAACAATAACAAAAGCCCTGAAAAGTTTAAGCCCTAATGCTGGTTATGCAACTCTGCAGCCCAACTCAGATGCCAGTTATGTTTCAATGCCATCAACACTTGAGTCACCAGTGCAGCAACACTGATTCATGTCCAACAGTGCTTTATTATGGATGGGCAAAGCAACTAAAGATCATCCTGCCTGTACACACACACACGTGTATATACACACACAAACACACACACGTGTATATACACACACACACACACATACATGTGTATACACACACACACACACATGTGTATACACACACACACACACACACACACACATGTGTATACACACACACACACACACACACACACATGTGTATACACACACACACAAACACCCATGCTACTGACTGTGATTAGTAGGGGTGTTGTGACTGCTGCCAGTGGTTTCTGGAAAATCAGAGGAGGCACTAAGCTGAATCAATCACCTTCCTCTGGCCTGCACTGCATGGAGACCGTGAAGCCAACAGATTACTGTTGCCATCGCTCGCCTCAAAACACACACACACACTCCAACCTTCAACAAACCGTTTCTAGCCATCTCCCTCTCCCAAATTCAAAAGAGTACATATACTCTCCCAGACAAACGGTATCGATCCTCTCTACCCGACACACTCCAAAACAACTAAGAGTGTCCCTTTCTCTCACTCACACACATAATCTCTGACACATATACTGTACATAGCAAAACAACTCAGCCACTCTTTCCTTGACACACACACACACACACACAGCTGCATATCCCAGATGCCTGATGGATACTGTTGGCTCAGACCCACGGGTCCCCGTGCTATTGTTAGCCCATATGGAGCAGGAGCACGGCTCTGCAGCACCAGCAGCAACAGAAACAGCTCAGGGTGGAGGCCAGTGTTGAGACAGAGCCTGGAACTGCAGCAGGAGAAGGGGCTCTGCAGCACCAGCAGCAACAGAAACAGCTCAGGGTGGAGGGCAGCGCTGAGACTGAGCCTGGGACTGCGGTGGGGGCAGAGGGGAGCCGGCAGTCATTCAACACCACTTCCTGTTTGTGGAGAGCGCCAGGGCCAGAGTATGTGTGTGCCTGAGGGGCTGGCCTGATACACAGGCTCAGGCAACACTGCAGCAGAAGCACTACCCTAGCGTACACACACACGCATGTAAACAACCACACACATATACACAAACACACCAGTAGGGAGCTAGTATCATATCAGTCAAGATCTAGAATGTCCTCACAAGTGGAGAATGGTCTGTTGAGGTTTGCTTTAGACCAGGAGAGCAGCAACACACCCAGAGTGGAGGAGCTATGGGCTAGAACAGGAGAGTGACTAAAACCTGTAGGGATCAATCATGAATGTGATGAATTGACACAGACACAGACACAGACACAGTGTGTGGTATCAGCAGCAGAATCACTGTGGTCAGAATGTTAGGCTTGCTTTCATGACAAAACACACCAATAAGCTATATGTAATCACACAAACAAGCCATGAGGCACGTGAACACACACACACACTTGATTAAAGTGCTGAGGACCCTGGTAGAGGAGTCTGGAGAGCAGCTATCACTAGTTTCTTTGAAGCTGCCCCCACTACAAATAAACAAGTTGGAACAAGCGCCCGCCCCTTTAATCAGTCAGTCAGGCAAACGTTCCTCATGCCAAGGGTTCACTCCTTTCCCGCCAGCTGGCCTGCCCTGCTCCCAGTCTGCAGCTGCCCTGTAAACAGCCAGTTTACAAAGACCAATATGTCAGCACCAGCCTCTGCTCCACCAGAAACAGAGTTTATATACAGTTTCAATGAGCTTCACCTCTCACAGGGACACACTTGCAGGGGGGTGGATCACTGTTGTTGGCCATACACATCCAACATCAATACACACACACACACACAGACACACATTAACACACGCACACACACATGCACACACATGCACAAACACAGCTAAAGAGTGAGATCTGTAGACCACGGCATGGATGACATCACACTGCAGATCCAGGTCAGATAAGGTAGGCTAGTAGGCTAGTGTTATTCCTTGTACTGTACTAGTATCAAGAACACAGAAGGTTCTCATTCTTTTTTTGTGCGTGTGTGTGCAAGGTTACAGGGTGGTTAAGGTGCAATGTCATTTTAGCATCCCTTTGGTCTGAGTGTGTGTGTGTGTGTGTGTTAGAGAGAGAGAGCGTTCACCATCTTGCCATCTGACCAAGGGGCTTCAGTGTGTGGCTTAACAGCTCTTGTAAATGCTGTGTTGACTCTGCACACAGTGACCTCCCATCCACATTATTCTACCCTTCTCTCCCATTGCCTTCTTAGGGTTGGCTGAGTCTGACTGACTGCTCTGCTTCAGACACTGTTCCCAGGTCAGCCAGCACAAACCCAAGCTTCTCCACTTGTTTAGACATTGCCCCCCCCCCACACACACACGTGTCCTTGGACAAAGCCGAGTCACAAATATGTTATTGCCACAAAGCGAATGAAAAGTGAAAGATGGTAAGCCTACTGTTTAAGATTACGTCCCCTGGCTGAGCTTCTGGTTTCTGTGGTATACTTTTCAATACATTGAAAAGTATACCACATACAAAAAAAAATATTAGGAGAATTAGTGAGCTACTGAAGAAGAGATGCTGTTCCTTCCCTTTGGGAGATTCAGTTTTCTGTGTGGTCTGTGTGAAGAGAGCAGAGACCAAAACGGCTCTGCCTGCATCAGGTCTGCAGCCATGACTGGTTACCTTATCTGGAGGAGGACCTGGGTGGATTCCTTCTAGAACATCCGCCTGCTTGAAACGCCTGAGAAAAGATGGAGAGGGAAAGGAAGAAATGGAGAGGTAAAGGAGGAATGGAGACAGAGAAATGAAGGATGGAGAGAAAGAGAGACAGGATGGATAATGAACCAAGGGAATGAGAGAGTGGGGGAAGACAAAAAAGCAGAGAAAGAATGAATAACACCCATAACCTCCAATTAAGAAAGAATGAATAACATCCACAACCTCTAATTAAGAAAGCTCAGTGACAGTTCATAACACTCCCTCTCAGGTGTTTCAGCAGATGAGAAGTGTGTGTGCATGTGTGTATGTGTGTGTGCGCGTGCGTGAATGTGTGTGTGAATGCGTGTGTCTGTGTGTGTGTGTGCGTGCGTGTGTGCATGCGTGTGCATGTATTGAGTTTCCCGCTCTGTGGTGACCTTGGCTTTCTCTTCGTTAAATCCGTCAGTTTAATTATTCACGTCTCAGTTGATGATGCCACCGTTGTCTTGGTGACTGAGGAAATGTGAAAGTGTGTGCGTGCGTGTGTGTTTATATATATGAGATAGACAGTGGGTGTGTGTGTGCGCACATGTAAGCCTATATGTGCAGTGTGTTGTGAATGTGCGCATGATTATGTATAGTTCTGCTCACATGTCTGTTCACAAGTGTTCACAGATGTGTGTATGCAACTGATTTAGCAGATACAAAGATGTGTGTGACTTACTGTGTGTGTGTGTGTGTGTGAGAGAGAGAGAGAGAGAGAGAGAGAGAGAGAGAGAGAGTTTGAGTGCATTTGTATGTCATTAACTCATGTCCCCTGGCTGTTCTGGGTGAACTGGGGTAGCAAACAGCCAGTGACACATCTGACAGCACACTCCTACTTAAGGATGCCTGCTTACCTTATGAGTGTGTGTGTGTGTGTGTGTGTTAGAAGTAGAGGCGTCAATTCATGGTATAGATTCTATAGTGTTCTATACTGTAGGATATGTAAAATTCCCCAATGGAGATGCCCACAGAGATGACACAGACCTGATCTGACCATCCAACCACTTTCAGGCTCTTTAGAGAGCCTTGGACAGATAACCTCTCTGACAGACACATCTGTTGCTATAGAAAGTGGAAGAAGAGGAGGAGGAGAATCCTGCATAGCAAGTCACCCCAATCTCCTCATGCATGCACGCACACACACACACACACACACACACACACACACACACAACGATGACTGTGTGTAGAGACCCCTCCATCTCTCCTTCACACACAAACACACACACAGACACATGCCCGTATATGGACATGTGGATACCCATCCCCAACACCCCACTCCACACATTTACACTCGTCTGCCTGAGTGGTCTTTTCTACACACACACACACCTACAGCCATATTCAACATGGCTATCCTTTAAACATGGAGTCAACATGTAGGGCCCTATGAAATCCGTGTTATTTTTTCTCAAATTCCATTTTTTCGGATTTATTCTTTGCCATTTCGGATTTTTTAAACTTCTAACTAATTTTCACCTTTAAAAACTGAAATGGCTGAAACTAGTCAAAGTTCAGACACTCCCTAAAAGGAAAAAAAATCTCAAACTCAATTTTCCTCAATGTAAATGTCATTTTTGTATTGCCCTGTAATTTCATTGTCAGTTGCTCTGGCATATTTACAATCCTTTGCATAAATGGTTGCAGATTCTAGTGTAACCTGGAGAGAGCTGGCTCCGGTTGTTCTGCTAGCAGCCTTGTTTCTTATATGCACTTTCGATTTGATGTGGTCGTTGCATTTACGGGTCCAGTCAATAGTGTGCTGACAAAACTTACAGAAGAGTTGCTGGCCAGACGCATAGTAGTCGTTAGGATATTGTTCGGCACGATATTGTGCAGTTAGTTGTGTATTTCTCAACTTTTTTGCGGTGTTGACTTGACTTGCTCGTTTAATGTTTGCATCGCAATCCTCCAGCAATCAGTCCTGCCTGGCAGGAACATGAATATTTGTGATATGGTTACTAGGCAACGTAGCACTCAACTTAGGCAGGCCCATCAGTGGCAGCCGATTGAAAGGGGGTTTTGTTTTAAAACTGAGAAATGCTGACGGAAATAATGGATTTTTAATGTTATCACAAAAAATAGGCAAATTCCGTGCAATTCCGCGTTTAGAACAAAATTCCGTCTTCATGTCTAGATTCCGTGATTCCGTTCGTGTTTTCTGCATCGCGGAAATCATAGGGCCCTATACATGGTATAATGTCAGTATGCAAAGGTATGTGTGAATTGAGACTGAGAGGGGTTTCTCCAACACAGAAAAGGAGAAATGTAGCAGAATGTGCACACACACACAGACACAACACACACAACACTCACCCCAGCTTCAGATCTGCATTGGAAACTCCACTTTGCACCTCTCTCCACAGAATGTACCTCACTACTCATGTACACATGTAACACATACACTAACACACACACACACACACACACACAAATCAGGACAGGTAGGAGGGTCAGGAAAGCGAGAACCCCACTAGGCAAACATGTTTTTCAGAGTGGACTCGGAATGTTCCAGAAACCCATCACAACACATATGGAATCAAAACATTATTTGCCGATTGGGGGATGGGGGGCTTAGAGCACAGAATATAAATACCTAATAATTAGTATAATAGTCTTATCAAAACCCTGCATACACATGCATTTTAGCTCATGGGCAGCGAAACAGAGAGAGGCAGAGAGACAAACAGAGAGCGAGAGAGACAGAAAGGGAGAGAAAGAAAGAGAGAGAGAGATCCTCATATCACTCTCATGCATTTTAGCACAGTGGCAGAGAGACAGAGAGGGGGAGAGGGAGCAAGAGAGCGAGAGATCCTCATATTACTCCCAGATAAATAAGCAGCCTATCTGACTGAAGCATTCACTGGAATTGCATAAATGAGCAGACCCACAACCATTTGTCTGTACCGATATCAGTGAGATCTGGCCCTGAATGTATTTCTGTGTGTGTGTGTGTGAATGAATCCTGAGCAGCAGACAACTCCTTTAAGTCTTTTTGACAGGCCTGTACCTGTAAGGGGTGGTGGTAGTGGTCACACTCGCAACAACCTCATGCATGGGGTACAGACACACACACACACACACACACACACACACAAACACAAACACAAACATACAAACACACACACACACACCCACCCACATGCCAACATGAATTTCTATGGTAACCAGCTGAGCTGTTACACACGGGTGGAAGCGACAGTTTCACTATGATAAGAAAGCGGAGAAGGGCAGTCTGCCATGAAATCCTTCCTATCCCCCAGAAACAGAGGAGGTATGAGTGTGTGTATGCATGCGTGCCAGGTAAGATGGCATGCAGCTCAGCAAAGGTCAGGCTCAATCTTGCTGAAGGTGTGATCCTCCTGATGGCAGCCGTCAGTGTGAGTGTCTCTATGGGCTCTGACCACCCAGCCCTCCCTGCCTTTATACTGACATGCCTGGACCAGAGGAAGTGCCACCCCATTTCTAGCTGTATGAAAACCTCCAGTACCAACGCAGTAGAAAAGGTTTGTCAGATTTAGCAGATGACGACTAAATTAGTGGCGACACAAGCTCACGATGCAAAACAGCAGAAATCAAACAAACAAACAAACCTCTTCTAATACATACCTACACCTACATAACCCCAGTGTGACAGTGGGTTTACTAGTTGCACAGCATCACCCATTAGCAGTGCTAATCTTCATGGGTATTATAGGCACTTCATCCTTTAAGTCACTGTAGCTGCAACAGCCATGATGGCTCCACAGAGTCTCCTAGCCATAGCCAACTAGTGGCTCTCTTCTTCTCTGGCCGGGTGTTCTGTGGCTACACGCCACTGGCTTACACTCAATGTACCAACTGAAAGGAACCTCCACACCAATCCATCATATCATCTCATCTAACAAACACACACGGCTAAGACGAACTACACTTCATGCACCCACCCACTGCTAACACCCACCCTGTCATTCTGTAAACTCCTTGTCTCCCACCCAAACTCATTTCTCAGAAGGAGATGTGGTTCTACACAGATGGAGAGTGTGTGTGTGTATGTGTGTGCGCATGTGTTGGGGGGGGGGCATTGGTCAGAAGAGAGGCCCTTCTCACAGAGAAGGCATGCTGCGGAATGGTGTGGTCTGGGAGTCAAGAGAACCCATTGTAATCCCAGAAAAGTGTTTGTCTCAGTATGTGAGAGCATGCACATGTGTGTGAGTGAGTGTGTGTGTGTGTGTGTGTGTGTGTGTATGTCGTGACTGCGTTGTGCTCAGTCTCTCCACTCTGTAACTGAACACACCCATTACATACTCTCTCTCTCTCTCTCTCTCACACACACACACACACACACACACACACACACACACACACACACACACACACACACACACACACACACACACACACACACACACACACACACACACACACACACACACAGCCCAGCTCTCTAGCATCCCTCCACCCTGGGGACTCCCAGCCTCTGAGCTGCCAGCTGGACTCCACAGTCCAACAGCCAGCAGCCACCGCCACTGAGGAGCAGCGAGGAGGAGCTCTCCACTCAACCCAGAGACAAGGCCAGACGCCAGCACTCACACACGCTCATTTCTTTCTAATCTTCCTCTCCTTCTCTCTTCCTCATCTTCCTCTCTATCAGCAGCACACAGAACTCTACACCTCACTGCTATCAACTCACCAGCAAACACTCACCATTCGCAGTGACTGTTATGCAAAAAAGCTGTGGAGGGGCATTGACATACACAGACTATTGTTCAAGGCTCATCTGGACTGATACAGCTGAGGGGAAAGAGGTGAATAGACTGGGGGAGGTGAGAGAGAGAGAGAGAGAGAGACCACATGTGCATGACTGACCGTCTCTTATGGGGTTTTCTGGGACTGATAAATATTTGCTGGGCCTGGGGAAAATAAATAGGTCAACAGAGAAGAACTTGGTCTCAAGGCTGAGCTCCCAAAGAACTTCCTGTATCCACTTTCAGTAAGCACACACACACGCACACACACAGAGTCCTGAGGTCTTCCCAAAAACCCAAGGCCTAAAGTATCAAAGCATAAAGTTGGTGCACACCAAGTGTGAATTATCGCATGAAATAGTCACACATAATAATGCAGGTGATAAAACATGTGTTTATATGAGCCCTTCAACACTGAGGACGAAACTTTCATGTGCATTTTCACATTCAAATTTTGCAACGTGTCCAACATCACCCCACCTTCGACTAAATGAAATCAGCCAATCAAGATGGCTCTACATGCCAGGTCAGTCTCTAAGGGTTAGAGGGTATTAAGCTAGGGAGAGCAGAGGTAGCAGTAAAGAGGGAGAAGGGGACGGACAGACAGACATGGAAGGTGGACATCAACATTATGAGAGAGACGTGTGTGCACTGAGCAGTGTGTTTTTCTCCACAGCTAAGAGTGAGAGTGAGGACATGGGTGGGCGTCTCCCTGTAACGCTGAGGCTGGGACAGGCGCGGGGGACTGGTGAGGGTGGGGGGCTTGTGAAGGTCCCTTAGCGCTGGCAGGCTACAGCTGGGGAGCTCAACCCAAACACCCACGCCAACCTCTGTTTCAAAGGGCGCTTCTCACACAGGGGTGTGAGACTCACTGGGTGTTCCCTTTCTCTCACTCTCTTTCTCTCTCTGTATCTCTGTCTCTGTGTGTGTCCCTCAGTCCACCCAGCACCATCATAAATAATATGTGTGTGTGTGTGTGCGTGCATGTGTGTGTGTGACTGAGTAACTGCCTGCAACCATGTGTGTGTGTTCTTGTGAATGGAAGTGTATGTGCCACTTCACTCCTCCAAGGACGTCATCTAGCGCATCCAACACCTCACACAGGTCAGTCCAGGCTCTTCTCATGTGTTGTTCCACGCTGGTGGAATGACCCAAGTGCTGCCAGATCAACAGATATCATCTCCACCTTCAAGAAATTCTTGAAGACCCAGCTCTTCCAACAATATCTCCTGGCTTAAAATTTCTGAATCCAAGGTATGCATGTACAATTCACCTCCCACTCTCTCTCTACACTGTACTTTTAATACACTCCTGCACTTTCATCTCAAAATATTGTAAATTTCATGTTAGCAATATGCATTCTTAGTTAGTTTTGAATTGTATTGTAGCTTGATTGTTCACCATTTTTGTATGTTGCTTTGGATAAAAGCGTTCGCTAAATGCATGTCGATGTGAATGTAATGTACATGAATGTAAATGTACATGTAGATGTGAATGTAATGTACATGAATGTAAATGTACATGTCGATGTGAATGTAATGTACATGTCGATGTGAATGTAATGTACATGTCGATGTGAATGTAATGTACATGAATGTAAATGGAAACAAGCAAACAGTGCTGGCTTTTCCATAGCATCTCCCCAGATGGTTGCTGCCGCTGAACACCCTTCATCCAGCTGCTCTGTAAATCTTGTAGAATAGCCTAGCTGATGTGACCAAAAGCATACTGGAGCACAGAGAATGAATTGGTAGGTGGCACACCATAGAGTCATTAACCTTCCACTTACTGTCACTTCAGTCTGAATGTGAGCTTGGACAGGGACAGGAAGAGCAATGACATTTTTATGTTTATGTTTATGACTTGTTTGTACAGAAAACAAAGGACTAATCTCGGCCATTCAAAAATGGCTGCATGTCAACACTTCCACAGTTTCCATCTTCTCATATTCTCTCTATATTATCGGACTGGAGTCCAAGGTCCCTGTCTTGCTTACGTAGACCATTGACACTGCAGTTTCCCTGTACTGAAGGTTTGGTTGCTATCAATGCATGTTTCAGCTGTATGAGCGTGGGATGATTCACATTACAATTGTGTATGTGTGTGTGTGTATGTGTGTGTGTGTTTGTGTGGCAGTGTATGTGTGTGTGTGTGTGTGTGTGTTTGTGTGTGTGTGCACATAGAGGGGGATAATGTTCCCGAGCTGGTCAAAACAACTGGAGCCGCTGGCAAGGCAGCGACATGTGAGCGGGGCCTGGCTGCACGGATGGATCCGGGCTAGAGATGGCATTCCGATAAAGAGCTCACTCCTCCACCCCTGCCGCCACCTCCACCTCCACCTCCACCTCCACCACTGCCCCCACCGCCAGCCGTTCCACAACAGGGCCTTTGAGCCCAGCAGAGCTGGGGTTGCCCAATGCTAATTTGCTTGAATATTACCACACATTCCAATCCCCTGAGCCGGGGCACACAATTAGATACGCTCAGAGGGCATACGGTCAAAGTTCACACTTATCACCATCACCAACAAGACATGACAGGAGCGGGGTGTGTGCGCGGTGAGTTTGAGGTCCTTATCAAGGTTGAGTGCTTCAGAGGGACACTGAAATGGAATCTCAGTACCAGCAACAATCCTCCCTCCACCCCGCCCCATTCCGTCCCACCCCACCCATACGGCACTACCTCTAATCTCTAATTCACTGACTCCATGGCAACCATTGCCATGGATGCCAGAGATACGGTGCAGGCAATGGCACGATGCGTTAGCAATGTAGAAGAGATAGACTCCATTGTGAAAGATAAGTCATTTTACTGCTCTCAAAGTATTCTCCCTCTTTCTCTCTCTCTCTCTCCCTCTCTGCCTGTTACAGACCAGTTTGTCAGAGAGGGAAGTAGGCTAGAGAGGGAATGAGAGAGAAAGACGAGGGGAAGATGAGGGGAAGTGAAAGAAGAGAGGATGAGGGAGAAACAGCATGGAAGTGAGGAAGAAAGACATGCAGGCCAAAAGCGGAGCGTGAGCGTAAGTACGCCAGCTTCCTCTTCTGGGCAAACTGGGGAGAGCAAATACAGAACTGGAAATAAAGCAATAAAAATACGCACACACACACACACGCACACAACCTTTCACTGAGCTGTGTGTGATCATGTTTCTCAGACATACACACACACACACACACATACAAGGAGGGCAGCGCTCTAGGACACCTTTAGGCACAGGCACAAGCACAAACACAAACGTGTGCTCACACACACACACACACACACACACACACACACACACACACACACACACACACACACACAATCATGCTATCCTCTGACTTCAAAATAAGAAAACAGCAGAAAAGAAGAAAAGACTGTGTAAACAAAGGGAAACCCTCAGGAAAAAAAAAAAAACATCTGTGCTTGTCCAAAAATACAAAACAGTTCTGGTTACAGTGCTTCATTTTGTGCTCTCTCTCTCTCTGTGTTTGTGTGTGTGTGTGTTGTTCTTGGTGTATGTGCATGTGTGAGTACATATGTTCTCTCTCTCTCTCTCTCTTTGTGTGCGTGTGTGTGTGTACATACATGTATGTTTGTGTATGTGTTCTGTGTGTGTGTGTATGTACGTGTATGTTTGTGTATGTGTTCTGTGTGTGTGTGTACGTACGTGTATGTTTGTGTATGTGTTCTGTGTGTGTGTGTGTGTACGTACGTGTATGTTTGTGTATGTGTTCTGTGTGTGTGTGTGTGCGTGTGTGTATGTATGCATGTATTTGTTGTGTGTGTATGTGTACAAAAAGGGACTCCAAAACCCACAGCCACTAAATCCACACAGCCCATCATTCTTCTCATGTCTTCTCTCTCTCTCTCTCTCTCTCTCACACACACACACACACACACACACACACACACACACACACACACACACACACACACCTCAGCGCCTCATGAATTCAATCACAAACAGCCATTTGTTCTCGACACTGCTGTACTGTAGTGCACAAATTCTCAAATCTCTCTGTCTCTTCTGCATGTTTGCATTTTTCCCTCCCTCGGTTGGCAGCCCCAGGCCTACATGAAGAGGGGGATCAAACGCATCATGACTGAAAGTGGAAGTGGTCACAATAGGCATGGAAATAACCGGTCATATTACTTGCTTCTATTACACAAATTATTGTGGCTTGAATGAGGAAGTTGTAACCTGAAAGACATGATGAGCAGACTTAATGAGCGCATGATCTGGGAATACCAGCAATGCAGAGAGCAGCCGTGCAGTTTCAGAGGGCACAGAACACTAAACACCAGCTCCTCTTTCACTTTTGGACATTTCATACCCTTCTTGAAAAGGCACTGGCTGAACGAAACAACACACACATGTGCACGCGCACGCACACAAATAAAAGCCGCTTAAACAACTACCACACTGTCTTGCAAAGTGTGCCCTCGAGATACTATTCCCACACTCAAGATTGCTGAAGCCCTGTGCTTAATGACTGCACAAACCTTAAACACACACTTGAAAGCACAAACAGGCTCAGCCACACACACACACACACACACACACACACAACAAAGTATGAAAGAGTATCTGACCAATAGGCTTACATAGCACAATAAAAAAACATCAGCAGTCAAACCAAACAGGCTAAGCTCTGCTGACTGTCTCTGATTTACTATGCAGATTTTGTCTTATTTATTCTACAAAACATACTTCTCTCCGACACCATAAAACATAAACCCTCCAAACAGAGACTTGTTTACCAGTATTTTGTTCACATACAAATAAGAGTCTTCTAATCTTGATTTAGACCCAACACTTAATGCTCTAAATTGGGCCAAAATGCCTCCATTTGGAGTGATTTGGAATCTAAACAGGTTGCTGAGTTGCTCCTTTAATTAGAGCAGAGACTCTCAGACATGCCGTGCCCCTGTCCGAGGGCCCTGATTATGAAGCCATGCCACAATAAAAAACACATACACACACACCCACAGCACAATCCACAACTATCCAACCACGATCAGATCAGATCAGATCAGATCAGATCAGATCAGATCAGATCAGATCAGATCAGAGAAGAGAAGAGAAGAGAAGAGAAGAGAAGAGAAGAGAAGAGAAGAGAAGAGAAGAGAAGAGAAGAGGAAACTGGAATCCAACACCTTCTCAGACACACAGACAGTGAGAAAGGGTGGGAGGGAAAGAGGGAGGGGGAGGGAGAGGAAAGAGAAAGAGTATAAGTCTCAGGCATTCAAAGATTTACAGAGTAGCAAAAAGGTAACAAGATATAGCCTAGGTGAGGGAGGCTACATGATGAACGCCAAATAAAGAAAATGAAGAAAAGCAGTCTGGCAACTTGCGTGTCTTTTGGGGACTTATCCACTCACTGTTATTCCCCCCTACACAAAAAGACCCTGGAGAGGTCACAATGTACAGCAAAGATGCTCCACCCCTCTCTCACTCACACACACACACACACACACCATACACACACACACACACACACACACTCGACCACAAGCTCTGGCTGCTCCATTTTTAACATGCCCAGTGTTTTGACTGGGCAGGAAGACAAACAGGAGTAAAAAGTGGGTTAGCTGGGGAGAGCCACGAGCCACACCTCCCCGCCCGCCCGGCGCTAACAGCTAACACTAGCACGAGTCCTCAGCAGCTCCTGTAGCAGCTGAGGGCTTCAGGATTTTGCCCTTATATGGACATGAGCTGGGGGGAGGAGAGTGGAGGAGCTGTGTGCATTTGTCTGCCTGGGAAGGAGGGGTGTGTGTGTGTGTGTGTGTGTGTGTCGAGGAGGGGAGCCTGACCACCACAACGGTTACGGCACGTTTTAGCCTCTTCAGCGTGTGCTGCTAAACTTGCCCACCCACCCACCCACCCACCCACCCACCCCTGGGGCTGCGACAGAAGGAGCGCTTTTATGCCGCATCACAAGAACCTCTGAGGGCTGCTCAGCACCCCGGGGGCGAAGACTGAGGAGTGGACACACACACACACACACACACACACACACACACACACACACACACACACACACACACACACACACACACACACACACACACACACACACACACACACACACACACACACACACACACACACACACACACACACACACACACACACACAGCTACAAAACATGTTTCTCCAACACAGACCTGCACATTAGGACCCAACTGGACTTTTAGATTCTGTGGCCAGCTGCCTTTTCTTGAGAAATTATTCATTTTATATAAGCCTTGACTCAGCTTTTCTTTCTACACAGGCTAGCTCAAAGTACTCTTAAATATAACTAACTGGTTAAGAAATCCTCAACAGTAATTGTGCAGTGACTTTAAAGCCTATGCCAACAGGGCAGCACAGTCATATTAGGGGGAAGTACTGTAATCCATCCAGTACTGTTTTCCTTAGGTGTACATGTACCATGTTTCAGACTCACTGACTCTCGTCATAGGCTAGACTGCAATGCAAGTGGATGCACGTTCAGAAAATAAGTCATTTTGAATGGAAGAAGGCTGCAAATTTCTTTTCCCAGGTTCTCTCTTCAAATTTCTTTTCTCCAGAGATTGTGGAAGCTCCTTTATGATGAAGCCTCTCCATATCAGAGCCTGTCCGTCCGTCCGTCCTCCTCCTCAGACCTCAGAGGGGTGCCTCTACTACTGCACCGTTTGCCTGCCTGTCATTCCAGAGATGGGTGGCAATCTCAGTCTCGGCTCAGATTCCCAGACAAACCATTCTCCCCTACTCTCACAGAGCTGCTTCACAAGGGCCATTCACACGCTCACAATCAGTCTGCTGCTGTGTCAGTTGGGATCATAAATCATCCCTCCCATTCTCTCTGTCTCCCCCTCTCATTCGTTCTCTCTTAGTCTATTAATCCCCACTGCTCTCTTGCCTGCCTTCTCTTTCTCTGTAGAACAATATGGGCTAAATGACAACATTAAAGAAATCTTCAGTACGTAATCATGTATGATAACAATCTTGAGTAACATTCAGACACTGGACATTACTTCTCAGACACATTATTAGTATTCGTGATTTAACCCCTGGATTCCATCAACATTGTACTCATTCAATACCCTTGCAGCACGTATGAACAAGTCATCATCAACTATACATCACCAGCTTCACTGTATGCGTTATTATACATTTTTAATTCAATGTGGAATTCCAATAAATATTCATAACTGCAAAGTCACGTCATGTCAGGTCACACACAGCAGCTAGGGGCCGACACCCTTTTTTGAGGTAAACTGAGTGGATTTACTTTGGATCAAATGCAACTGGACCTCCTTTAGCAGAGTTATGGCTTTAAAAGTTTGAACGTGTCCAGCCAAAAAGAATAAACCTCACAATATACTGTTTATGTATGATCTGTCTATCTGTCAGAGGAATAAAAACTACACAATAACACCTCAACATAGCACACTACACACACACACGTAAATGTCAGTGTGCTCAGAAGCTTTAGCTGAAGGAATCAAAGGCAGTGCGGAGAGAGGATGTCACCATGGAGACCTAGCAAGTCTATCTGGTTAACTAATGGAGCTGTAGTTGATGTTGACGTTTAGAGGGGGGGGGGGCGAGCTGGGTGTAGAATTGTGTCGTTCAAAAGTCACTAAAAGGAGTTTTGGGGTGGGAGGAGGGTTGGTAAAGTGAGCGAGGGAAGGAGAGGAAGGCGGGGGGTGTAAACACAGTCAGTGTAGTGTGTACGCAAGGCTAGGGGCTGGGTAGAGGGGAAGGACTAGGGTGGGATGCGGTGGTTGGCATTTGAGGGGCAAGAGATGGGGGACATTAAAATGTGTAGGACTCTGATGGGGAGTGCAGACGAGACTCAAAGGCACTTCTGTTCACTTAGCTCAGACACACACACAAAAGAATCGAGTATTCAAGTGTGTGTGTATGCATATGGGTGGGCAAAAGGGGGAGAGAGGGTGTGTCTAAGGCTGATAGAAATTGTGCATGTGAGTGTGTGTTCGTATAATAATGAAACACATAGGCCAAGTGTGTGTGTGTGTGTTTGTGAGAAACCAAATAAAATGCAAGTTCAAGTTTAAAGAACAAAACACTGTGCCAGGCCTCGAAAGATACATACAAAATGACAAACCCATATGTGGGTCTGAGGGTGGGAGAAAGAGGGACTTTGTGAGCAGGAAAGACTGGACCCTATGAGTGTGCAAATGTGAGAGGGGGAAAAAGGACAGGGATCTACTTCACCTCAAACGGATGGGGACCAACTGCTTTCATCTGGCTGAGCTGGACCAGGTCACCATATCTCTCGTCTCGCCTAATCTGAACATATAGTAAATGGTGAATGGTCTGCATTTATATAGTGCTTTTCTACTCTTACGTGCACTCAAAGCACTTTACAGTGTATGCCTCACATACACACATTTACACACCGGTAGCAAAGGCTACCATGCAAGGTGCTAACCTGCCACCAGGAGCAATTTGGGTTTCAGTGTCTTGCTCAAGGACATTTCGATAGGATCAGGCAAAGCAGGGTTCAAACCTTCAACCCTCCAGTTGCCCAACGGCACCTCTACCACCTGCACCACCATCGTTCCATACGGACCTCCGACTGACACTTGGACCTCCCCACATATGGACCTCTGACAGACAACAAAGCGGAGCTCTCCAACGCCATCATCAAGATGAACCAGCAAAGCATGACGTTCAGGTAAGCAGTGAGCTCACTGTAGCCTCCTCAACCCTGACCGACTGACCCCTGGTCTGCTGACCCTTCCCCTCCCCTGCGGTCAAATTAAACACTCATCACATGGCAAGATCTGGGCCAGCTCTTCCCTACGCCACATCCAGCTGTATGTAAATCGCAGCCACCGCTGTTACAGTTTGGGGTTTGAGGGAGCTGGGTTGTTCTCACCGGAGATTAGCTGCTTATGGGGCCAGTTTATTTAGGCCCCGGAACCTTCCGTTGGTTCCTGCTTGAGGAAATCACAGCTCTTCTGCAGAAATGTGGAAGCGGAAGGCCAAGGATTACATAAACCAGCAGACAAGTGTGTTGTGTGTATATGCGTGCGTGTGTGTTTGTGCATCTGTGTAAGGGTGGGAGAGTGTGAGGGGATTTAATTAAATCAAGTCATTACGCTGTTGCCTTTGGCACCATGTGGAAGGGGCCAAGAAACTATGGCACCATGGCAAGAGATTTGTTGATTTTGCAGACATATTTCTGGACACACACACACAGCTGTCTTGCCGGTATGAGGACACAGTGGCATGGTTTTTGTTCCCTCCCTCTATTTTCCTTGCTGTGCTTTTAAGAACTGTTACCATGGACAAAAACACCATAAATCTCATTGTCCCAGCTGCTGTTTGAATCAGTGCACTCAAAGAGGCGTAGAGCACTGCAGAGCCAAAGCCTGCAGAGAGAGAGAGAGAGAGAGACAGCTAGATAGATAGATAGATAGATATTCTCCCCTCCTGGCAGTCTGCAGAGGCACAACCAAGACCCCTAAGGATGAGCCACTCAAACTATCCCAACGGCCTCAACAGGTCCGACACACACACACACACTCTGTGTGTTACTCATCACATTATATATATATAAATAATCACTCACATATTTTACTCACTCACACACACACACACACACACAGCATTTCATTATACCAGCTGGTTCTTCAGACACACTCAATAGCTCTAAACTCTAATAGCTCACCCTAAAACACATCTTGAGCTTCCTGGGCAGGTATAATTGATTTTAAAACTTTAAGCATCACCCCAAATAACAATAGTGTGACTGGGAAGAGAAGTCAGAACGTGAGAATGAAGTTAATGTTGCATTTGGTGCCCATGATGTCAATAAAATGAAAAGGTAGGGCCAAAGGGTCAACTGTAAACAATGCATCTTGTGAAAATTAAACAGACATATACACACACACACATGCGTGCACGCACGCGGGCACACACACAAACACACACACACACACCACTTGGCAGACATTTGAAGGAGATCGGGAAATGACTTCAGCATGTTCAGTGGGACCCAAGGACGGACACACACAAACACACACACATGCACGCACGCACACACAATTTGATTTATGAGCAAAACATGATTGGAAACAAAATCTGGTGAATGGTCAGAGGCATAGGCCATATCACATTTGGAATAACACATAACACATTACATGAAGAGGGCAACTCGATGAGTTCCAACTGCTAGTATTTAATAGCTTTAATTATGGGTCACTAACATCCTCTTTGATGTTATGATCACAAAATCATTCAAAGCTGCTACTAGTGTGTGTGTACGTACAAGGGAATGAGCATCCTGTGAAAGAGAGACAAAGAGAGGAGGAGAGAAAGAATAAAAAGACAAAAGAACGAAATTCAAGCACTCCATGAGATGCGATAGAACCCTATCAGCTTCACAGGACACAGATCAAAGGAGTGAAATGTGAACAGGATGTGTGTGAACTCAAGACAGAATAATACATCCATGCACACACAAAGAGAGAGAGAAAGATGCACTATTTTCCAATACCCATTCAGGCCATCGTGCCTCTTAATTGACATGCTGCACGCCGGTCAACCCATTACAAGTGACCAGCAAGGGACACTCAGTGAAAAGTAAAATATGGTTTAAACACTAGAAATGCACCACGCCATCCAATCAAAAGAAGTACAACAATCGGGCAAGACCAAACTCCACACACTGACTTAATAGATGAAAAAGACTAAGACTTAACAGATGAAGCTGCTCAAAGCCTTCATTCAGAGTAAAGTTGAGACCAAGACAGAGGACTGCTCAGTCTGTGGACAGATGGACACATCTGTATGCTCCGTAGAAGTCCTGCCACAAACAGCGACTACAAGGAAGGGTCTCTACTGTCTCAATGTAAACAATGATGCCACTGCAAATAAGAAAACAGTTAAACAGAGAAACATGTTCGTTAAAGTTCAATTCACAGGCCTAAAACGGACCTGTGGAGAACCTAGTTTCCAGAGGTGTGATGACATCACGTCAGCATGATCCGTGTTACCTCCCATAGATGGTGGACACTATGTTGGAAAGAAAAGAGCACAAGCCTGAGAGATAGATGCATCATCTCGTGCTTAAACAAACGATTTCACACATGCCGCACGTCCAGCTGGAGATAGCCTAGCTAGCGAGGGAAGACTTGGACGACAGACAATATATTTACCAGCTGCCAAGAGCCGTGCTCTTCAGACCCCCTCCTCTTTCGCACCCTATCCGTTTACTCCACAAAGTACTCTTGTGCCCCCACCATTTGAATGTGGTGTGCAGCACGCGGGTGCAGAAAGCGCCAAACACAAGCAGTCAAGAAGTTAAATGTCCGTAAATACAAAGACCTCCATGCAGATTTCATACCGTCTCTACAGGGAGAGGACTTATAGTTGGCCTTCTTAGCAACCACAGGAGAGACCTTATACAACATTGGAGCTGAATCACAGGTGTTAAGATAAATGGATGAATGTATTGACATCACAGAACACTGATACCACGTGGGAAACAGACTGCTGACACACCAAACAAAAATTCACATTATCAGCTACAAACTTGGCAGGTGTCTGTCCGTCTGCCTGTCTGTTTCTTACGCACTTTCTCTCTCTCTGTCTCACACACACACACACACACACACACACACACACAGTGGAGGACGATGCAGAATTAGAGAGCACAGAATGTCTGCAATAAGATCCCTGAGCGTTAAAAAATGCAGGCATTCACCGAGGCCTTGCCACCGACGCGCAAGAGAGGGGCAGCTGTCGCAGTTCGTCTGGCAGCGAGGCCGAATTTCACTGCGGATCTGGAATAACAATAAGGAGTCAGTTAGTCACTCTGGAGAGCCTGCGGAACGCCAGTGAGGGAAAAAAATCAGTGTGAAGATAAACGTCAGCTATTCAGGACAACTCAATACTGGCACTGGGCCACTTGGCCTGTGGGCTTTTTTAAAGACACTTTCATCAGACCTCGGTGGTGAATAGAGTGGGGGGCGAGAAAGAGTTCCTACATTCTACTGATTATTTTCCCGGGAGCGGCGCAGCCGTTCTTTGGCACCGGGAGTCAGGAGGGGAACAGCTGTTGTGGTCCGCTGCTGGCATCGACAACCTGAGGCTTCTCACATGATCTCCTGGCCAACGGGGCAGGTCGAATTCAACCAAGATGATACACGGTAGCAGTGGTGTATGCAGAGGACCCAATCAGAGAAACGGGTTCTGACCCCATCCGCTTCAAAATATCTGTCAGTCAATCACACGTCAATATGTCAGCGACAAAACCGAATGCTCAAGTCGTGAATTATTTAGTAGATCGACCAAATATACAGACATTGGGGTGGACTGAACCACTAAACCAGTTATTATGGCATTGGTCTATATTACAGACCAATTAGAGAGATAAAATCAAAGAGTACTTAAACCATCGCTCTTAGGCCTACTATTCTACACTTTCACTTACAACGTTTAAACCCAAAGTTCCACAATTTCACTGTAATGATGTTGATTTTCACAAAAGTTGGAGTAGCTTTCCAAAATCGCAGACCACTGAAATGTGGAGGCAGAAACTTTAGCAACGATTTCAAATTAAAAGAACAATCTTTTGTCACGTTTTCCAAACCGACCCTTACTTAAACAGGCACACCCTAAATTAACATAAGTCAGTAATAACAATACAAGCAATTTAGTTTTCAGATGAGTACCCAAGTTAGCAAGCTACTCAGCTAGCTAGCTGGAAATGCTTTGAAAACCTTGGCTGCGACAAATATGAAGGCCGAGCACAGCAGCAGATCTCGGCAACATGTGTAAACCTAACGTTAACCAAACCAGATCTATGGGTGTACATTGACTAACTAAATTTTACACTTCATAGGCTAGACTGCATAAAGATAACGTGTCCATTCGTTATCTCAGACCATTAAGTAAGATAAAACACAGACGCCAATTAGCGTAACGTTATGAGAATAGCTGTGGGCACTTTCCTTTGCCAGGCGAGCAAATGCAATATGTAGCCGAAACTACAACAGAAAGCTTAGCTTGCATAAAGGGGGCTTTTTGTACAGTTAGACGAAGAGGCATCATATCCTTGCAGTTTCCGTGTGAATCCAATAGGATAACCTTTCAATTTCATTACACGCAAAAAAGAAAACGATCGTTTATAGATAAAATTCAACTTCTTCACTGTTATTTCGAACTTACCGGTGAGTTCTTCCAGTTTTCCGCTGCGAAAGTAGCGTAAAATGCCCAGCGCTTACACGTAAAACCCCAAAGTGCTACTTTTCCACGTCCTTCAACTGCATATCAACGATCTTTCCTAAAGCGTACCCCTCCCTCAGATTCACTATAAAATGCACTCAAATCTAGTTTAAGAGCGCCGCCCCAGCTAAACCCCGATTGGCTTGGAAAATTAGCAGGCGTTTCTCATCGACCAATAAAAGCGAATTCTGTGCACACACTGACCAATATAACAAATTTAGGGAGGGCGCAATAGTGCTTTGAATGGATTGTCTGTCAACTGCAGACATGCCTTCTCTTGCAGCTTTATGAATCTCTGAATTCTCCAAACCAATGTTTCGTCTAAATAACCTAACGAAAGAAAAAATGAATCTATCTTACAGCAACAATAACAGTAAAGTAGACTGGTGTCGCATTGTAGTTTTGTTTGTAGCACCATCCACCAGCTAGATATATTTTATATTTGGCTGGTGGATCTCATGTCAAAAATACTGATTATTTAATGGCCGGTGATTTTTACCCATTTATCTGTTGGTGGCTGGTAGATATTCACATTTCAAAAAGTTAATTTTGACCCCTGGTTATAGGCTATATCTCAATCCTGTTTTGAGTGAGTCATAAACTAAGAGAACGGAGGGAATAAATTGTAACACTGATAATAAGTGGTAACTAACCCATTTGTTGGCCAGGCTGGTCCCATGCTTTGCCACTTTTTAGTCCAGAATAAGTCAACACTAACACTAACACTAGCTACCCATAACGAGCAATTTTGTTGCTTATGTAATTTTATTGTATGGTTCCAGAAATATAATAGTCAGATATCCAATAGACATGAAATGCATACGTTCTGACAGAAGCGAGGAGTTTCCTAAAACACAGATGCAAAGCTGGGCGCTCATAAAGCTCTTGAAAAGCAGTCCTGCAGCGACACCGTATGGCTGTAAAAGGCAAAACCATTTATTGATAAAACCACAAATTGTTCCGACTTTGACAAATAATTTCAGACAAAAAAAACAGTTATTCCTTATCATCAGTAATTCGGATTTCATTACACAATTACAAAAAAATTAAGCCTGGCCTTGCAGCTCACGGTAGAACATTTTTGCAAATTATTCCACCAATTATTATGAAAGCTGTTTCAGAAATTATTTATTGTTATTTGTTATTTAAGGTAATTATTATTAACGGTCAGAAACTGCACACTCACAAAAGAAAACTGATGGTAGGGTGAATAATGGTGTACTATTGTGATAACTTTAGTCTAATCATTTTCAATTTTACTGTAATGGTGAGAGCCCGGTCTGTTCCAAGAGCTCCATCAACTCCGGTTGCAATTCAGAAATGTTCCACATGGTGGTGATATTGTTTAGCCTTCTTGTGAGTCTCTGCTTGAAGGTATCCTCCATGGGCGTTCTTCAAACAGGGGCACTGCTGCAGCAACACAACAGCAACTTGTATTTAGCGTTATGTTTTTTACAATAACGACAACTTATGCGATCTATGAATGAATCTGTTTTTCCACGCTCTGAATCTGTGTTCTCTTGATAGACAGATTTATTAAATAGCCAGCTAGACTAAATTAAAGCATAGCACACTGTGATAACTGGGCCTACTCTGTCGGACAAAAAGTAATTGGCGCTGAGGATCAGTCATTTACGCCTATACGTAGTGCCACTGCAGACGAACAGGGTAAGAAAAAGGGCATTATCTGAACTAGGCCACCTTGAACAAAGATAAGTTCCCCGTAGAGTCTGGATACTTGTCCTATTTAAGAGGTAAATTGGGGCATAGATGAGAGGGGACTGCTTCAAGTTAAGAGGGTAAGGTGTACATTGCTGTTAACTACGAAGAACATGAAAGCAAGGTTACTGAAGACCATGATAGCAGTATTATTAATCTGCTTGATTTTGGTCATTTTAAAAATAATTTAAGATTATAATAGTGGGAAAATGGCCTAGACCAGTGTTTCCCAACCTTTTTTGTCTTGTGTATCCTGAGCCTTTTTGTTATACCATGAGTACCTCCTCACTCATACACATAATTATTATCTGCTTCACCAACTGTTGATGAAACGGAAGTAACACAATTATTATTATTGGTGCAGAGTTCCACAGGTTATTGTCTCCACGGGGAAACTAGTTGTAGCGCACACGTACCATTAAATCACTGAGAATATTTATCATCTTGGAAATAAATGAATATGAAATATTTCCATGTACCCCCTGCAGTGTGCTCACATACCCCTGGTTGGGAATCACATGCCTAGACGTTGGCTATTCACATGTGTTCATGTGGGCCTGCTTATTCATAGCAGCAGACACACATGTACTTTGAAGCAGACAATAGCCAAAACAATATATTTTTGGCTGGTGGACTCAAAAACATCAGCAAATAAATCTGAACCATGTGAAGTACAAACGACCAAACTGATGACAATGTACTTTTCCTGGAGGTAAAGTTAAAATATGCACACATTGCTTTACTCCAAGGCCCCTGCATAGTACAATACCAACAGTATTGGACTTGGCTGCTGTAGAAGCTGCCATGAGAACCATTAACCTGTGCGTTTCCCAAAACCATAGCTGCTAGCTAGATTGCCCATTGCTAACCAAGTTGCTAACTGGTTAGCAACTATGCTGTTGGGAAATGCACCCGGAAGCCTAAATTAGCCTTGGCCCTTACTAGGTGAGCTCCTCTGGGACCTCAGGGAGGCTCTGAGTCCTTCTGCGCTGAGCCTGGGCACTGGAGGGTATGCAGGAGCTGGCCGTATCCCAGCATTCCACTGGGGACTTTGTGCCAGTCGCTCGGCCGTGTCCTTGTCAGCTGGGTATTGGTCAGCGCTCTGCACAGCCCATTCTGGCCTCCTTTTCTCCCGGGACTTTAGGTCCATGGACAGAAACATCTACAGAGTAAGAAGGTAGAAAGATGAGATTCCTTACTGTATCACTAGCAAAACACACAGGCACATAGAAAACAGAAAAGGAAGCTATAGGGCACTGGCATGAAATTGCAACCTAATCATGTTTGACATTGCTGCCAGATGAGATATCAGGACAGGAGATGTGTACGATGTGACACTGATTTGTGCACGAGGAGGGACATAAAAGAGTATGACATGGGGAATTGCATGGACTGAGGCAAAAAAAAAAGACAATGACACCAATAGCCTAGTGATGGGTTGGTTACCTTTAACAGCATGGCTACCAATGCAGATAGGCCTCTTGTGTCGTCTCTAGAACAGGCTACATAGAATGGTCATGTCACTCCATTTTGTGTTCAAAACACTAATGAGGCAGATTTAAAAGATCCCTGTATTATCTATATACCTGCACAAGAATCGCTTCTGGGTGTAAACTATGCTGCAAATGTGATGGTTTTACAATGAATACAATGAATAAAAATGTTAAAATATCATTCTACGGTTTTTAAAATACAAGCTCCATTATGCATGGACACATTCACATAGCACAAAGGGAGAGCTGCTTCAAACAACGGCGAGCAACTCCTCACTGAATTCTGATCCAACTCCTTTGCCTACACTCTTGCTGCAGAGATCAATTTGCATGATTTCCCATGTAAATGCTGTCTAGGCTGCACCTCACACCTACTGGGGGTGTGCTCTCTGTAGACCTCTTTGCATTTTTTCTCCCTTTTATTAGAGTCAAGGTCACTGGGATGGTTGTGTTCATATTTTGTCAATGGTTTACCAGAGACTTTGCCTTGCGTAGTTTGTAGGCAGAAGCAGAGAGCGCTTTCTTCTTGTTGGTGTTGGTGCTGTCTTGTCGTGCCATGCTCAGATGAACCCTCTTTCCTTTTGCTCGTCTGTTAAAGAAAAGTAAAAACTCAGTGATAACAACCAGTAAATCTTTTGTTCACTTTTCATTGCATTACTCTCGAAATAAAACAACTTTTCATATATGAAACATATAATATATTAACATATACAACCCATTCCAAAAGCTGTATATTTCTGTACTGCAAAAAAACTCCAGTGCCAATCTGATCTATGAACTAGGTGATAATGTAGCATAGCTTTGGGTTAAACTGCTTTTTATTGCACTTATTCCCCCAGAGCAACAGAGCCAATTCATCAATGCCCATGTAATCCACAGCATTAGATGACCTTGGCCCACATTTACTATTGCAAATATGTGTGGGGTAAACCAGGTATCTCTCTGCCTGTACAATCCTGGGATCCTCTCAACAGCAATTGTTGCTCTTTTTCATCGGCTATAATACACAAATACACAATACCTGAATGTTCTGTTTCGTTCCCAAACTACTTAGTTAGTTAGTTTATATGCCATTAAGGTCTTTGCACACCAGGAATGATAACTATAAAGATAACTGTAACTATAACAAGTGACCACACTGACCAATTTAGTTTAGTTTAGTTATCATTCTTGGTGTGAACAGCCCTTTAAACAGCTATATGCCAAGTTAAAACAGAAACCGTGTGGTGGCAGCTAATCAAACTCTCGTGAAATGGTATATATGTTCACAGTGATTAATACATTATTGCATTATAGGTTTATGGTTAATGGTTTCTAAATCATGAATGTTTCAATTATTATATCTCCATTTACAAGATTCTTACACATACAGTTTATTGGAAATAAATTACTGAAGGTTAGCATTGCAAAGGAAGAGCTGCCCTCCATAATTTACCTCACAGAAAGGTAGATAGATTGAGAGGTAGCTAGCTAGATAGATAGATAGATGTGTGGATTTCCTTCATCCTGAGGAAAATAAATGAATGCATGCCAAAGCAGGCAGTTTCTTACGCTAGCCGTGCCTGTTCGATGGGGTCTGGGTTCTCCAAATAGTTGAAGCGTATGGTGTCAGTAGGGTGTCTGTCAGCATGCCTCCATGGTGGATGTCCGGTCAGGGCTCCACCTATTGAACTATGCCCAGTGACACCTTTTCTGGATTGCCTTTCCCTGGGTTGGTCGTCTGACAAAAGGGCTTCCTCCTCTTCCTGACTAATCGTCCTTACGTCAGGCACAACAAACTCATCCTTGACGGGAGTCTGTGTAGTCAGAGTTGTACAAATAGTTTAAGTCCAAACAGATTACGGATGAATTATGTTTTCTTAAGAATTTATTAGCATTATTAGCATTTCATAAATTCTCCAGGTGAAAACTGCTAATGAAATAAATTACTTCACGCACTTAACTTCAGGCAAAAATAAATCAGTTAAGTAAGTTACCAGTAGTTCTCTGTTTATGTATCACTGTCTTCCTCACCTTAGGTTTGCTGACATGAAGGTCCCTTACTGTCTCTACATAATGGCGCTTCCATACACCCTGTTCGAATGGTGTGGGGGTAAAGTCAATGCACCAGCCCAGTCGTAGACATTTGGGCATCCATACCTGGTCCAGCTCGACAATATTCTTCCAGTGCCAGCTTACCTAGCCAGTCCACAGGGGACATTCAACAGGCAGATTACAGATGCAACAGAGAGGCCAGAAAACACACAAACATGCACACACACAAGCACACACACATACACACACAAGTATATGGTTGAGAGGGGGAAGAGAGCTCTTATGTTAAGAGTGCTTGTGTTCTACTACAAATGTGATGGGCTAAACAGAAGTCTGTGTGTGTGTGTATGTATGTATGTGTGTGTCCATACTTTTATTAACAGGAAAGGAGCTCTGATGCACCATAACCAAAATATACAAGTGACCTGAATGTACCTCACAACCACTGCAAATTGAGCACACTTCCATGACTGTGTAAGCACTGCCTTATTGCTGCTGTTACCTGAGCACATCTGCAGAGACTCCTGGGGTCCAGAAAGGAGAAGATATAGAGTGACACGACCCTGGGCAGGATGGCGGTGAAGTCCAGAACCTGCTGCGGGACAAGGATGCTCAGGTTCTCCTTCAGCTGTTTGAGCTGGGCTGGGGAGGACTTAGAGAGGAAGTCCTGCAGCACCAGTTTACGCTGACATTCACTCCACTTATCAAACTGGACAGGGGGGAATTTAAAAAAAAAAACTTTATTGATTCCAACAAGCCAGAGCTTCTATATCCTGGCATTTCTCATTATTTTCCATGGTTCCCTTTATTTTCCAAGTTAAGAACAACATTGAAACTACAAGGCAATCTAAGACCTTTCTTCTATATGTAAGTATGGCACTTTTACAAAACAACAACAACAAAAACAACATAAAATGAAAGAAATGGTTCAAATAGCACCAAATATTTTTTAGCCTTGCGTTGATGTGTAGTGTGTGAGGCTGGGACCATGTAGGAAGAAGAGTATGTCGTGCTTAATAGAGCTCCTTGCCATTGTGTGCTATGACCATAGTCCTATTTGATGTTCACTTGTGAAGAATCCTTGTTTACACTACACTTCAATAAAGTGCGCCAATCACACACGCCCCAGTGGTGAGGCTGGACAGATATGAAGCTTTAATAAAACAATATGAGGGTTTTCTCATGTTTGCTTTTATTCCCTTAAGTTTTCTTTCATGACTTCCACTACGGAAGAACAGTGAACCCTAAGGAATAACCACAAGACTTCATAAAAGTTTTATACTGCTTTTATCTGTTTTCTGGAACCTTTTCTATAAATACTTTATAGACAAGACTGCTCTTAAAATCTACTGCTTGACCATCTTTATAATCTCTGAGGAGTATCAGTACTCACCCAAGTAAAATCAGTTAGATGAGAAAGAAATATATGCAAGCAGACCTCCCTACCTTGAACTATATGATATCAAGAACAGTTTTAAATATTAGGTGGAATTTTACATTGTAGACTTAATAGCTATTATAGACCAGATCAGTGATTAGTTGAATTCACTAAACAACTGCTACATCCTTACCCATTTCCTAAGAAGGAGCCTTCTTTCTTCAAAAATCTAAAAAAAAAAAAAAAAAGAGCACACACATGTGTATAAAACCAGGAACATACTCTGGTAATAGCTGATACAACCTGGGATACAGCCAGCATACATTGTTGTTGGAAAATTGATGGTTGAGTGGAGTCCAAGTGCTGAGTTTGGTCTGTAGTTTCTTTGGAGCACTCATCGTTCTGGTACCAGCTGATGACATTTTTGGGACTTTGTGACAAGACTGCCTCTGATCAGACCTTGCAAGAAAAAAACACATCTCTCGGTTTTTTTACTTGAGTCATCAAAACTGAGATTGTCATAGTGCCACAAAGCTGGCCTGTGTATCTTTGTTTTGTGATCTGTTCAGGCTGTAGCCTAGACTTCATTATACACAAACGTCAGTGTTGCTTTCATTATACACATATTTTGCTTAGTTATTCATGAAGATGGACTAAATTACTGCAGTAAAATAAACCCTAACAATGGTTTCCGTCAACAGACCGCTCCCACACCTATCTGTCGACTGTTAATTTGAAAAACTGCTTGTACAGTGAGCTTTTAACACCTGTGGTGGATGTCACACTTACCTCTGATATTTTCCGACGGCTGTCGAGTCGCGAGGGAGAGAAAAGTCACAAGTTTTTTGGCTGCACGGTGGCATTCCTTCCTTTGAAGGCTTTGGTTTATTTTCGTTATGAGTCTCCAACAAGAGAGCCTCACATCTGAGTTTACCAGTTTCCATAGTAATGCAATTTCACACACTGGCTTCATATAGTCGACAGCGCCCCCATACCCTCTTTGTCAGCATGTCTGTCGCTAGGAGTAACCAGGCGAACGCAGCTCGTTATCGGCGTGGCACTTCTGCTACATTTTATTTTAGTCTCAAGAAGAAGAATGTATATTAGCTCTTGTAGAGCATGTGCACTGCATCAGAGTTCCAATGACTGATAATGTTTCAGTGTCAGTGTTCTTCATAGTCTTCATAGTCTACTTAAGAAACCCCCTGCTTTACTGCACAGCAGTATACTCAGATGAGTTAAAATAATAGAGCAGTGCGACTGTAAAAAGCTAGTGCATGTTTTCTGAAATGTATAACTCCGACAGACGTCAGCCGGCTTCTATTTGACAACTACATTTCTCTGATGGAGAGGGGCTGGTTCTTGCGCGCGTCACCGTCCTCTCCACGCGCGTTCCCGACGCAATCGCTCAAACCTGCTGGAGGACAAGCGGACTCGTTTTATTGTTACGGACACCAAGGAGAAGAAGCCCAGAGTCCCACACGTGAACCGAGCTATCATCCTCAAACCTAGGGTAAGTCTGTGTTAATGTTTTATGTTCGAGCTTACTTTATCATCGGTATTATAGGCAACATCACTTCACTGCCATATGAACATTTCGTTATGGCTGATTAAACCGTCGTTTTGAGATACCAAATGAAATCGATCGTCATGAGATGTAGTATCGGTTAAAACGAGGAATCTATTGTTCGTGGTTCGATGAAGTCGCTGTTATTTATCGTACGGATATTGCTGTAGTATGGGAAACGGAGACTCGGGTTGTCAGTTTTATATTTCATGCCATCATTACCTAACGTTAACCGGTCTACTTTGTAGTCTATTCTAACATGGGAAAGCGAGGCACGGTTGGCTACATAAACACAGTGATGAGTTGTCGAGCTTAAATGTTCGCTGCTCAGCCGTGCAGATCTTGAGATCCGATGTGATCAACTGAACGATGAAGGGGGTCAATTATTTGGAAAACGTAGTGAAGATCTCCCGATCCAATTGGGTGGAAAGTGCACGCCATTGTAACCCGCTATAAGCGTTGCCAGTTGAAGAGTACAATAGTACTTTTCAATTTGAAATATAAAGAACCACAGCGACGAGACAACTAAGACATACAAGAAATCATTTACACAAAATGCAGTGTAGACTACGCCTATGTGAATCGTTCGTTTGTGGACAGTAAATGAAACTGTAGACTTCGTTTGTTCGAGACATTTACTTTTTTGCATGCGTAAAGCTTGTTGTGCGACTGCTCACAAATAACAGCAAACATTTTCAATTATACTTATTCTTCCCACAGAGTCCACCGTTAGAATATCCCCAGCATTGCCATCGCTGTAGCGCCTACATTCAAGTATCCAAACTGGGACTGGCGGTAGCCTACCTGCAGGAGCGCAGCTGGGCTTGTATTTCAATCAGGTGACGATATGTCCTCAGGAGCCTAAGCAATGACAATCCCTCCGCCTCTCTCTGCATTTCCTGCATAACATGCAGCACCTGAGCGCAGAGTCTCCGAACCGACCCAACTTCCTGTACCCCAGCTCCATTTCGCCCTAGCCACCTGTTTTCCAAGCGGCCTCAAAGGCTGCCTCTGTGTGGCGGAGCAAGAGGGGGGGGTAACTCCCTGAGGTGTGGCCCAGGACCATGGGTCTTCTGTGGGTGTTGTGGTCCCTGGTGGCGGCCAGCATGGCCATTCACATGGAAGCGGGAGGGAGCCACAGCATGTTCACCTGCGAACCCATCACCTTGCGTATGTGTCAGGAGCTGCCTTACAACTCCACCTTCATGCCTAATCTGCTCAACCACTACGACCAGCAGACTGCAGCTCTTGCCATGGAGGTATGTTATCAGTCTTGATTGTGTATATGAATGCTGTGTGTGCGTGCACGCATGTGCATGTTTACATACATTATGTGATTTTGTGTGTGTGTGTGTGTGTGAGTACATTGATGTATGTCATATTGTGTGTCTGCAGAGGCAAACATAGGAATAATGTGTTTGAGAAGGGCCATTTTATTGGTCATGTTGGACATCACTGAAAGTTTTGTTGTTCTTGATGCTTTTGTTGTGACAACTGTGTTAAACTGCAGAGTTTATAAACAGAGAGATTCGTTCTCAAGATGAAGGAGCTCTTTACACTTGCTGAATTGGTTACACCTTTTCATCCTATGAAGCTTGTTGTGGCGACTGGTGTTGTTATAGTGATAAGCTTTGGTCTCTGAACTGTTGTGTGGTAGGTTTTATTGAAACTCACAGATTACAGGGAGATTTGCAGTAACACCCTGATGGCATTAGCAAACAACACACCCCAGATTGCCACAAAGTGTTTGAGGTTTTCGCTTCGAGTTAGTGCATCTTCGCTCAGCACGGCTATTTGGATCACATTACAAAAACATTAGGCAGGAAAATTAAGTTTTAATCTCTCCAGAGGGGCATTAAGGCGATGAATATCTGAAGTCTCGTGAGCCTGTGTACGATTTGCAAATGGCTGTTTTCCTTTCCTTTGTCTGACCTACTTCAAGAGGCTACCAAAGGCCACCATCTGAGTCAGTACATCCAATGTCAGATCTACCACATGATAAACACACTGCACACACACACACTCACACATATACACACATACATACATACACACGCACACTTTTTCCATTGTCATCCCATACTCTGAATGTATGTCATTGCAGATTCTATATTGTCCGCTTGAACCAATGGCTTTGCCGGCCGGTGCGTATGTTATTTATGGTTGTGTCAGTTGTGTTGATGGTCCTGTAATCTCCAACTGCCATGATGATCGGATTGGATTGATTGCGGGGCCTGCTGGATGATCCTCTTTGCCTGAGTGTTCATAGTAAGTGGAGGCTCAGCTCTGAGCGACTGCATTAGCCTTATTAGTCATCTCTAATCATCTCTCAGCAGAGACGTGTGGTCCAGGGGCAGGGCAGGGCAGGGCTGTGGAGCCCAGGAGGATGGGGAGTGAGAAGGATGATGGTGCGTAAATTCCCTTGGTGATGCTCACGGTGTGGTCCTACCAAACCCCATAGCCCACCCCAACCCCACCCCAGATGAGGGAGGCTGGGCTGGCCTGGGCTGTGGGTAGGGAGGGTGGGAGGAGGTTGTGGGAAATGGATTTGTGGGCAGGGCGAGTGGGGATGATGATGTGATGGAGCGTAGCCAGAGTTGCACCATCTGCTTGCTGCCTCTTGTGTATCTGAGCGGGGTTACGTAACCCCCCAGTGTATCCAAAATACAGTCATACACACACACACTCACACACATGCTCTCTCTCTCTCACACACACACACACCACACACACACGCTGTCCCTCAGACACTGATGAGAACATGTCGTCTTGACATGTTCCCATGTCACCAGGCTGATCCTGCTACTCTAACCCATGCACAGCTTTTGCTTTCATGCACACGTCACAGTTTGGACAGTAGCTTACTGTACCAGTGCAGAGTTTTCACATACTGCACTGTAGTAGCAAAGCGCCGCCCAAACCACAGACAAAACACCAGCGGGTTCTAATGCACACCACTAAAATGTATCACAGACCTCAGTACAGGTCTGGCCCCTCGGGGCTGCGTGTGTGAGAGACTGATTACAGTTCAGTTTAATTCCACTGAAGGATAGCTTGTCATTAATCTTTCCCACGCTGAATTGATCATTCCCAAACGCATTTAAAAAGTAGGGAAGTTTAAATAGCTGAGCACACTTTCTCACTATATCATGAGTGGGGGACCACAGCTACCACAGAATAAACAACCCTACCACATCTAAATCACTCCACAGTCTGCCTGTCAACACTCAACTATCATCGCCTGTGTTTCTGGCGTGCTTCCGTCATGGGAGAATGCAAGACTAATAGGAAGAGAAAAGGCCGGGGTGGATTTGACATTCGATTCCAAATGAGAGTGGAGTCCCTTCAGCAGCCGTGGTAATGATGAAGAATAGAACCTTGCTGTGGTGAAAGGCAAAAAGATTGGCTCCTTGGATGGTGACCAAGGGATTCCTCTGTCTTCCGTAGACGTGAGCCAAAACCCACCAGCCAGAGCTTTGATTACTGTCTCTTTCTGTTCCCCTTCGCCTGCCGTCACCTTCGATTTCTCAGGGCGTCTGCTTTTGCGAGGAGGTAATTCTTGACTTGTCAGGACTGCAGCGAGTCTTTATTTGCCCCCCTTGTTTATTTTTGGATGCAGAAAAAGGATTCTGGGAGGCTGGGTTTTTACGTTTATTACTGCTGTAGCATCCCTCAGACACAGGCGAGTGGTTACGGCGTTTGGTTGGTTGGTTGAACTCCTGGTAACCTCGCCTGAGAAGTGGGGCAGCCGCTCCAGGGATCTACTCTCCCTTTCACTCTCTCTCTCTCTCTTCTTTTGATAAAGGCACAAGAGCGTAGGGTGATGGAAGACTGATTGGAGGGAGATTTAAGATTTTAGCTGGCTGGGTAAATTAAGGACATTTTGGTGATTGAGAGAGAGAGAAAGAGGATGAGAGCGAGTGACAGAAAAAAGAGGGAGAGAGGGAGGCTGTTGTCCGAGGTATGAGTGGAGTTAATCCCGCTATAGCACAAGCTGTTGCCCGCTGGATACCATCTTCTCACGGGCACCAGCCCAGCACTCCCCTGCCGGCTACACTGAGCACCAGAACACACTTAATAACCGATTTATTCTGCAGTTCTTAGTAGATCAGAACCTCTTTTTTTTTCAGACTGCAGATTAGAACCAATGTCAGTGTCCGACTAATACATTAATTTGCAAGACAGCAAACGTGCTGCTGGATCAGGAAATTACAGAATTGGCACACTAGGAAAAATATAAAATGAGTGTACCATTCATTATGAACTGTACAACATAATGTGTGGTGTTGCCCTTTAAATAGGCTTTTCAGTAAGTGCAAAGCTGGAAAAGCTTTATAGTTTGATGAAACACAGTGAGGTATAATAAATCTCTATTCAGCCATGTCAGGAAAACAAGCTCAGCGCTGCCAGGTGTTTTTCCATTAATGGAGATGTTCTCACTGAAATGGCAACAAAGGCTGACATGCTGTGATTCCAGCATTAATCCTGCCTATATCAACCAACTGATCTCCAAACCATCTCGTCCCAGCAGTCATGTCATGTCAAGAATAATTCCACTGTGATGTGAATGTTAATGCCGACATATATCCGCTCTAGGAATGTTAATGGCATCATATATCCGCTTCCGGAATATTAATGGAATTGGCAGGAGAATACATACCATTGATAACCGCGTTGCTTCTGCTAGTTAGCTAGCCATTTAACTTTATGATTCTCAAAGAGCCCAGGCTAAATTGCCTCTCTGCCTGCCTGTGTGTATAGCTTTTTTTCCCCTCCTCCCCTGTCTTTCTCTTGTGCTGTCTGTTTCCCTCCACCCTCTTTTCTCTTTCTCCCGTCTTTTCTTTCTTATTCTCCTGCTCCTTCTCCCCCCCTCCATTGCAAGGTACAGCCGTTGCCGTGGCAACGGGTGCCAATTGTGTTGCAACAAAAGAGCGTGCTTTCCTGCTCCCGGGAGGAGGTCCTTCAGTGCTGCCCTCCGACCTCTCCACATGCACACACACACACACACATACACACACACACACCCCTCCTTCCCTGATGCGGGGGCCGTTGATGCATCCGCGGTTGCCATGGCAGTCAGTGTGGAATGACAGAGAATTAAGGGCAGGGACGAATGACAGACAGACAGACAGAGATGGACAAAGAGAGAGAGAGAAAGAAAGAAAGAAAAGATGAGTCAGTGGGGGATTAAAACAAGATAATAATTGTTCAACCTTATCTATGCAGGTTAGCTATGCTGTCTACGCTGTGTTTCCCTTACAAAGGCTTCCATATAATGTTCTCCAGTTGAAATCATGTGTCATTTTTCTTCTACTTATGCAAGTTATCTTTGAAATTCAATTTTGAAAAAAAAAAAATAACACGTGCATTTTAAAGGAATTCTTCCATACCCTCAGTGGTCCTCTGATCTCCAAGCTGTGGTAATGCTTGCATATATGTATGTGTAAGTGCCTGAGTGAGTCCTGCACAGCAGCCCTGCAGAGAGAGAGAGAGAGACGAGATGAGAGTTGGGCTTTTTTTGAAGTGGGGCAGATTGAGGTGCAAAAGGAGGTTTATAAAAGCACCTCATCGCAGGGGGCATCTGAAGCTGCAGGAAGACCAAACCCCTGGCAGACAACAGCTGTCTCATACCACGGCCCTTAGTACAGTAATCCTTTTCCCAGACTCAAGACGGTCTGTGTTTGGGGAGAGGCAGCTTAATGCAATACACTGAGTGCTCCACAGGTCACCAGGGCTGTGTAGAATCAGGAGCAGTGGGCAGCCCCACAGCCATCAGGGGATGTGCAGAGGATGAAGGGATTCTGTAATTCAGTCGAGCTTTTAAAAGTCAGTTGAATTCAGATGAATCCAAATGCAATACATTCCAGTTTTGTTTAAGTTAACACTTCAATTCTGCATAATGTTACTGTCAAAATGTGCATTTATGTTGCTAATGCTAGACAGTAAATGGAGAATCTCTGAGCAAAACACTGAACCCTGAACTGTTCCCGATGTGCAGGTCAGTGCTTTGCATAACAGCCTCAGCCATAAGTGCATGAGTGTGTTCGACGGGGTGGGCGGAAGTGAGGCATGAAAATGAAATGCTCTTTGAGTGGTAGGAAAGTGTAATATAGATATAGCCCATTTGTCATCTGCAGTTTGAAGCCTGTGCATGAACACGACACAGTCACGTATATAACTTAAAAGCAGGTTTGTTGAGGTAGCAGCTGCACACTAGTACAGAGACACACATTCGTACAAAGAGGTTGTGTACCATGAAATGGTATTTTTTGTGAAAAAATAAGCATATAATATGTGTAGCAAAGAAAGATTTCCACAGGGAATTCCTTTATAATGTTAGATACATGCGACTAATTTTGCCCCAGGCTTAATATCTATTCATCTATCTATGTATTTGTCTATAATGTAAAACCACAAAAATGTCATAAGGCTGGAATCCTAAACATGACCTCTCCCCACCCCCCAAGGCCCTAACACATAAATCCTCAAAATAGTGTCCTTAAGAGCTAATGTGTAGTGAGTGAATATGTTGCCTATGTACATTCACGGAACCACTTAATCATCTTCCGCCTTGCACATCCACTGAAGTGTTTCACCCGTTTGTTTGTGGGGCATCTACAGGCAACGCACAATTGAGCTGATGCCTGTGCATGCATAGATGTGCCCTGGGGTCCCTTAGCGGGAAAAGTGTGTGGGTGTGAAAAGGGGGGTTCCCGATGCACACATGGAGAGCTCATTAGGTCGCTTTAGCAAGAGCCGTGTGCTAAGGGGAGGGGGTGTTAAATGGAATGAATGTCACAGAAGCAAGCAGTAGGAATAATGAAGACCATGAGAGCAGTTGCTGTGATTTTTGTGTGTTTGTTTGTGTGTTTAGCAGAAGATTGTGGGTTTGTGGGGAATGTACTGGAAGAGTGGGTCATAGAGGCAGGTGTGTGTGTGTGTGTGTGTACGTACGTGCAGGAGCTAGTTAGTGACGGTGAATGGGTATGTGTGGGTGCAAGTGAGCAAGAGTCCACTGGGCATGAAAGCTTCAGTGTGTGCATGTGGGCATGTTTGTGTGTGTGTGCGCAAATGTGTATATGTTTGAAAGCACCCAAGTGACTATAGTGAATAGTGCCTGGACAATGTCAATGCATGCATGTTTCTGCTCACAGCTCTCTCTCTCTCTCTCTCTCTCTCTCTCACTCTTTCTTTCTTTCTTTCATTCTCTGAATGTGTGTATGTGCATGCGGACTGTTTGATCTTGGTAATGCAATAAGGATGGCAGCAAAGGTTTGTCATAAGATCCACTGTATTGAATTAACGTCTGCAGGCAGCTGTGGGTTAGCTAGTTAGTTAGCACACAAACAGGCGATACGACACTGGGTTCTGTGTCCTAGCGTGACTGGGACTCCTCTGCACGTGCCCTGTAGCCATGGATGGTGTTCCTAGCTCTTGTCCCTTGGCTGAGATGAACTTGAGCATCCTTAGAGGGCAGAGACCCTAATGAGAAATATTTTCTCATTGAATTGAATTCTACAGTAGCAAATATCAGGAAATGTCGGTGTATAACTATGCTGTATACACATCTAAACACATGGGTGAACATGATCCAAATTATCAAAAATATTTCCCGGGACATGGTGAGTCACACATCAATAGCATGGTCTTTGATAATGATAGATAAATAGATAGATAGATAGATAGATAGATAGATAGATAGATAGATAGGTAGATAGATAGATGCTTGTTTATCCAGAGGGAAATTAAGGAAATCTTTCTATCTAACTTATGATCTGGCTTGATTGATCTGGCTGGTTCTTTCAGTGAGAAAATCCTCATACATGGTGTTATATGATGGATAACTCCTAACTGATATGGTGTTATATGATGGATAACTCCTAACTGATATGGTTCCAAGTTGGGAAGTTCATTCCCACAGGAGCTCAGAAGGCACCAAACCCTGCTGTCTGAGAAATCAATTACTTCTTGACTGTTTTTTGCTCTCTGGCAGGGGTGTTAATCTGCTGGAAGAATACAGAAATATGCTGTGTTAAATATGGATTAGGCGTACACAACGCATCACTGCATCAAGGCCCTTTTGTGTGCAAATGTCCAACTCTAATCCTATTTTATAGGCTGAGGGGAGGCAGGAAAGAGTCAGTGTATGTATGTGTGTGTGTGTGTGTGTGTTTATGAGCATTTGCATGTATGGAGGCGGGAAACAGATTCAGGCTCCGAATGAATGCAGAAAGCCGAGCATGTGTGTTATGACAGGTGCAAAGACACAGGCATGCACTGCAGCTGACAGGAGCCTTCATGTCTCCATTGGAATGAAGCTGATAGAGTGTAATGCTGTGTGTTTGTGTGTGTGTGTGTGTGTTTGTAGGGTGTAGTGTATATATGTCATGATATAGTGTGCTGTCCCACACTGAGGCTGAGGCAATGCAGTGGTGTTACTGAATGTAGACAATGTGGTAATACAGTCAAAAACAGAGAGATGTTTTGTCAACAGTAACAGTACTTAGCAGGCTATTTACATGTAAGTGCGTTTGAAGGAGAATCCAAGTGCTCAGATTTGGCATCATATATCGTAATTCTTCTTGAATGGTTCCTTAAACGGACTCTGAATTGCATCCAAACTATTTTTTGTGTGCAACTTTCACTTCTCACAGTGCTCTTCACAAGAGCTCCTTGCTGTGTTTGGAAACCCATTTGGCATAGCACACATTACCCATAATCCTCTGGAGGGAGTGAATAGTATTTCATTTAGCTCATCTGCAAAGTTTGGAACAGGGCAACCTCATCTGCCCCTCCCATTGCCCCCTCGACAAACTGCTGTCACAAAGGCCGTCCCCCCTGCAGGAGGGATGGGGCGGGGTTGTTTAGGGAGGGGGGTCGGGGGTAGTTACTCTACTGTCTGAAGCTGCTTCCCCTCCCCCAGCCAGAGAGAGAGGGGGTGAAAGGGAGTGAGGAGGGGGATTTACATATTAAAGCTCTGCTCAGCAGCTGCCCCCCACCCCCCCAATAGCCTCTTCCCCTCTCCTTCAGCGTCTCTCACTGATCTGGAGTCAGGTTTCCCTGCCTGCAGTGGCATATCAATCTCCATAGAGCTCCTTCTCTCTCTCTCTCTCTCTCTCGGAGCGCTGACCTGAGGTCAGCTGGGAAATGGAAAGTGATTTGATTTGATGAAGAGAGAACAGATAATGAGAGGTGATGTTGGGTGGGACTGGGGGGGTTGGGTTGACCCAACTGCAACAGTACACTTGCCCACCCACTAATCACCCCCCCCATGACAGACACACACACACACACACAAACACACACATATCCTGTACTGTCCTGCTCTTGTGTTGTAATGGGTTTAGAGAGTTGAGCTGGGTGTGGTCATGATGGAGGTGAGGGTAGAGATGGGTGTCCGGTGGCAGGGCGAGGTTTACTGTATTGAGTGTGTAGCCTGCAGTGACTGTGAGGCCAGTGGGCCTCTTTTGTTATTGTTTATCTGTGCTATATTATGCAATGTAGTGAGTTTATGTAAGTGTGTGAGTAAACAGTGATGTTGCATTACATGGTGGCGTGTCACTGAGGGTCAGCTGACTAGGGATTTGTGGTTATCTAATTCCACTTGGCACATAATGACTCTGGGCTGGCCGCAACAGCCCATAATAAACATTAAATACAGCAATTACTTTTCCACAGAAGGCAGTATTCAGCTATAGTGCAGAGAGTGTTTTCGTGAACGGTAATACAATACACTACACGAGAGGCCTGCCTCCGCTTTTCCCAGCCATGGAGTGGGTTTTGGGTTTCGTCTGACCTAGACTATGATGTGTTGTAACTCCTAATGTCCTTGGTGTATCTTTTTAACCTTTGACCTCTCCGTCTGACCCCCGCAGCCCTTCCACCCCATGGTGAACCTGGAGTGCTCGCCCGACCTGCGGACCTTCCTGTGCGCCCTGTATGCGCCTGTGTGCACTGAGTACGGCCGCATGACGTTGCCGTGCCGACGCCTGTGCCAGCGCGCCCAGGCAGAGTGCCACCAGCTCATGGAGATCTTTGGCCTCAGCTGGCCCGAGGAGATGGAATGTGAGAGGTGAGGGAGAAGCTTCTGGAAAGCGTTCAACAACTTGACAAAAAAACATCTAAAAATATAACAATAATGAAGACAGTATAAAATGACGTATTAATGTGACATCTGTGTGAAAAATGTGCTTCATTTGATCTACAGGTTTCCAGAATGTGAGGATTCATACCCACGCTCTGTGGATCTCCTTCCCAGCTCCTCTGCCACGGCAGAGCCTCCTGCCCAGGTGCAGCGCGACTATGGCTTCTGGTGCCCACGTGAGCTCAAGGTGGACCCTGGCCTGGGCTACACCTTTCTGGGCGCGCATGACTGCTCTGCTCCCTGTCCCAGCATGCACTTTGGTCGCGACGAGCTCATCTTTGCTCGCTACTTTGTGGGCGTGGTGTCTATAGTGTGCCTGTCGGCCACGCTCTTTACGTTCCTGACCTTTCTCATCGACATGGCGCGCTTCCGCTACCCCGAGCGGCCCATCGTCTTCTACGCCGTCTGCTACATGATGGTAGCGCTCGTCTACTTCCTGGGCTTCCTGCTGGAGGACCGCGTGGCGTGCAACCCGGCCAGCCCCGGAAGGTTCCGCGCTGCCACCATCACGCAGGGCTCACACAACAAGGCCTGCACCCTGCTCTTCATGACTCTCTACTTCTTCACCATGGCCGGCGGTGCCTGGTGGGTGGTGCTCACCCTCACCTGGTTCCTGGCCGCCGTGCCCAAGTGGGGCAGCGAGGCCATCGAGAAAAAGGCACTCATCTTCCACGCTGCCGCCTGGGGCCTGCCAGGCATTCTCACCGTCACTCTGCTGGCCCTCAACAAGGTGTGGATTTCTACAGTGTTTGTTTGAAAATGTATTAGGACGTATTGTACTTAAGTAAGTAACTAATTTATTTATATAGTGCATTTTTCCATGCAAAGGCCTTAAAACAAACACAAAGATGGATGTAGACATAAGGCAAACATGAAACATAAAACAGTCAGTCAGTCGTGGGTAATGAGGTTTGCACGTAAGGCCTCCACACACCAACACTCCCGTACTGATATTCAATTACTTAAATTCCACTGCTTTCTACTCAGTTCATTGTTTTTCTACTACTCACACCAGTGTACACCTTTTACCTCTCACACACACTACTGTAGTTTGGTCAGTACTCCTCAAGAAAATCCATTGTTGGCTGGCTGTTTGTCAGCTGAAGGTCTCCGCATTGATATGCGGGAACATCTGAATTTTGAATGTGTTAGTGCTGGTGTGCAGTGGCCTTTAAGATTTGTTTTTGTTCTTTGGCTTAAATGTCAGTCCAAAAGTTGCTGTGGATAAAATCTTTGAGACAACTGAATAAACACAAATGCTTAGGTTCAGTTAATGGAATATAGTCCATATAATAAACGGTAAACAAATGTGAATAAATGCCTAGGTGGAGGGCGACGGGCTCAGCGGCGTGTGCTTTGTGGGGATGTATGACGGCGTGGCGCTGCGCTGGTTCCTGCTGGCGCCGCTGGGTGTGGACGTGGTGCTGGGCGTGGCTCTGCTGCTGGCGGGCATCGCTGCGCTCAACCGCGTACGCATGGAGATTCCGCTGGAGAAGGAGAACCAGGACAAGCTGGTCAAGTTCATGATCCGCATCGGCGTCTTCTCTGCACTCTACCTGGTGCCGTTGCTCACTGTCATCGGCTGCTACCTGTACGAGCACAGCTACCGGACGCTCTGGGAGACCAGCTGGGTGCAGGAGAAGTGCCGACATTACCACATCCCCTGCCCATTCCAGGTGAGGCCTCTACCACATGATCCACTGCCCTCATTATCAGAATCAAATGAAGAAATCACTTACACTATACCCACATCCTCTGTCTCTGGTACCAAACGTCTACAACATCTATGACAATATTGTGTAAAATAATCTGGTCAGGATTATACACCATCTACCTAGAACTTCCACCAGCATCTTCCCAGACCTCACCTCCACATCTATATAATGTCATGCTTTTTGATCTGATGCTACCCATATCCTCTCTCCACTATTACATTCCTTACCTCAAAGCTTATGCAGTATTAGGATAGCCTAGGAATCCATCAGTGCCTGTCCAGTTTGCTGTGGTGGGTGTACTGTTTGTGATGCCTGAGGCGCCGCCACAGCTTGTGCTACTGCAGTGTTGTCAGTATTGAAGCTTATGTTTTAGTGGATATATGCAAACCCAAGAACTTTTTAAGTGGTTATACAGTGTATATTTGCGTATCACATAGACTACAGCCCTGTACACAAACAAATATAACTTAACTCAGTGTGAGTACAAATGCCGGTCTCAGAGAGGAGGCCATGATTAGTCATTGACTTCATGTTTTTCTCCTCAGCCCAAACCACACAGCAACACACCAACATACTAGCTCTAGCTATTCTGTTCTGCTTGTCATTTTCAGTCCAATTCACTTCTAGTCAATTCAGTTTTGAATCCAATTCACTTCCATACTATTCCATTTTCAATTCAGTTCAGTTCCATTGTTCCATTGTCAGTTCCACAGTTCCATTCCATCAATTGTTCTCCTCAATTCCAATTCCATTTTATTTCTCTTTGTAGTGTATCGTTTGAACATGCTATTTGTCTCCAGCAGTGTGGTTTCATTACTGCGGATTAGCCGTATGTCTTCTGCTCCAGCGTGTTTGAGTGCAGATAAATGGGGTTTTAGTTAGCGCACTCCGCAGGGGAGCAACCAGGCCGCTCTGTAGCTGACTGCCTGGAGCCAGCCAAACTCCCATTCTCCACCATCAATCCTAAATTATTAAGCACCTTCCTCGTGTGTGTGTGTGTGTGTGTGTGTGTGTGTGTGTGTGTGTGTGTGTGTGTGTGTGTGTGTGTGTGTGTGTACATGTGTGTGTGTGTGTGCGTGTGCACGTGCGTGCATGTGTGTCTGTCTGCACCTGCTCATAGTGTCTCACTTTGCAACAGACAGTAGACTGTGCTGATTTGATATGTAACTGTGTGTGTGTGTTTACAGATGTTCTGTGCCACAGGAAGGTTATGAAGAATATTATGAAGCTTAGCGTGTGTGTGTGTGTGTGTGTGTGTGTGTGTGTGTTTATGTGTACTGTATGTGTGTACTCTCTCATGAAAAGAGGGTGTGATGTGAATGTGTGTTGCGGTGTGTGTATATGGTGTGCTCGTTGTCGCTGGAAACCCAGTTATAGATGCCAAGCCTCCAAGCACTTGGGCAGAAACAGTCTGATGAGTTTAAAGTGCTGCTCCATTTCCTCCACACCAGAGGAGCCTAAAGACAGAACCGTGGGGAGCACAGGGACTCGGAGCTGTTCTCTGTGGCCCTTTTTAAAGCTTTTAAAGGCCAATCTAGTTGTCTTTATTTATATATGTTTATCTGTTTTTGCTGAAGGCCGTGTTACCTTGTTTACTATTGAAGTGTCTTGTCAAGTTGCCAGGTCCTGAAAACAAGCCTGTTGTCAAGCCAAACTTTTTTGAACCTCTGTTCTTCTCCAGCTGTTGCACAGCCAATAACATTTCATTTTCAGTCACTATTTCAGAACCAGCCAAATGTGGGCTGCAATGCTAAACAGTACCTAAATATCCATAAGCATCATGAATTTGTGATATTCAACACTGCTAGTCAATAGATTCCATACACCAGAAGAGACAATAGCTTAACTGCATTACTCCATTCAGGCTATTTAGAGAAGCATCCATCTGATACCGTAACTATTGCCTTTTAGAACACTTTGGCCTCCTCTATTCATAGCACTCCCTTGATTTGCCGGAATCATCAAGCCTTTATTTTTGGCTGTGCGACTGTGCAAAAAGCCCAGCAGCCCCACGTTCCGCTATCCTCCCTGTCCCCCCGTGGTTCATCTGGTTCATCAGAGTAATACAGACTCATTCAGGCAGCGCAGCACTGCTAACATTACACAGAGCAGCTGCTCTGCCATTTGCAGTTCAGCAGCGCTAGTGTAGCGTAGTGTAGCCGCATGTTGCTAACACAACCGAGGAGCAGCATGATGAGGAGATCAGCCCAAATTCTGTAGGACAGGCAAAGAGAGCCTAAGCAAGTTAAGTCGGCATTACAGCATGCTGGGATATGTCTGAATAACGTGTATGCGTGTGTGTGTGTGTGTTGCCTTAGGCTGATGCGAACAACTAATGAGGCCATCTCTTGTGCTGTGCATTTGTATGAAAAGCGAGGGCTCATGATGCATCATGATGTGTGTGTGTGTGTGGTGTGTGTGTGTGTTTGTACATGTGTGTGTGAGTTATGTGAGTCTTGTGCCCAATCACTACTTGATGTACGTCTGTATCCCTGTTCAACTTGACAAAATGGCTGACAGTCAGAGGAAGGGCTCAGGTGCTGTCCAGAGAGAAGAGAACAACGGGAGAAAGAGTGATGTAGAGAAAGAAATAGAAGGATGAGACAAAGATAGACAGACACTGTGTTGGCTGCTGTTTTGTTTATGCCTTGAGCAGGGAGCAGTGAGCTGCACAGAGATGAATCATAAACACACACACACACACACACATGCACACCATGATGCATCCTGAGCCCTCGTCTTTATCTTCTCCCACTCTCTCTCTCTCTCACTCTCTCACTCACACACACACACACACACACACACACACACACACGTAGCCCAGAGCTTCATCACACACAATGCACACGCATCCCTGCACAAACATACAAACACACTATCACCCAGCACCACTGATTACTAGTAGTCTTTGAAGTTATTTGAGCAGATGTGTAGCTTACAGTCAGGCTACGTGCGGTCATGTTTTATACATTTTTATACCTTCTCCCTGTTACCCCTTATTTGCCCTCTCTCTGTCTCCCTCTCTCTCTGTCTCCCTCCCTCTCCCTTTCTCTCTCTCTGTCTTTCTCCTATGCATACACATTTATTTTTCAGACAAATGTCAACCCAGGCAAGGCTGTCATCCATAGTGTCTTAGTTCTCCAAGAAAGCTTCTGTTCTACACAGCCTATTCCTGTCACTGCCTGGGTTTCCACTCAGCCTGTCTTACACTTACTCTGGCTCTTTATTCTACAGGGGATAGATACATATTTACACACATGAAGTACATCCTGTTCAGCACAGACACACTCACACACATACACGCAAAGACAAATGTTGTCTTCATAGGTCTTAGCTAGGCTGAAAGTGTAAACTTTGTCACAATGCCAGGTGTGAACTTTGACTTTGGTGTTGCTAGTTGACCTCTCTGACCCTGAGCCCTGAACCTTCATAGACTGAACTGGCATAAATGAATGAATGAATGGCATGAATCGGCCAATCATGAAGTCGATTCATGCCACTTACGTTTTGGAGTGTTTTGGCTGAGGGCTGAGGGTGACCTTCACTCCTCTCCTCTTGTGACCCCTAGGTGGAGCAGACCAGCCACCCGGACCTTGCCCTGTTCCTCATCAAGTACCTGATGACCCTGGTGGTGGGCATCCCATCTGTCTTCTGGGTGGGCAGCAAGAAGACCTGCTTCGAGTGGGCCAGCTTCTTCCACGGGCACCGCCGGAAAGAGTGAGTGTCTCTCCTCCCTTCTGTTGGCCTTCATTATAGTGAGTGTGTGGGCATTTCTCACCAGGTCCAAACAGTAGTCCTACCGCTAGTACAGGCTTGAGAGAGTTGAGATATTTCTCTGGGGCATGCACTTTTTTCAAGGATACACACAGTGGACATTTATAATGTGTCTTTTACACTTATAATGTGTCTTATCTTTATTTGGAATTTTAGTTTGTATTTGCCTGCTGCTGGGATTTAACCTCTAGTGTTTGCATTTGAAGTCTGAGGTTGTGGCTGTGCATGTGCATGTATGCGAGTGAGGCAGAGCTCAGTGGCGAGTGTGAGGGAGTCATCATTTCCTCAGTCCAGTGGGTACCGGTGATGCTCCAGTGCACTTGTCTACTCACATCTTTCAGCACTTGCATTTCCCTTCGCAAATAATAGATCGGCCCCAGATTTATAAGACATAACTGTGTTATGACTGCTGTCCAGATGGTTCATGTCAGAAAGTCATTAGGAATAGAGGTTAAAGGTGTTGCATTGAGGCAGGTCATCTTCTCCTGAAGTAGCCACAATATAGTTGTCCATTTCTTTGTGAATTCAGCATAATATAATTGAGTATTTAGTAAAGGATCTATGTTATTAGCCTCATGTACAGTAGTATAGCCTGTACACCATAGAATTTGTAATAGTCCTTAGTTAAAGACTGTGGTATGGCAACACTTTTATGGTATTATCACTAGTTGGTCTGCTATGGTGTCTGTAAATCTGCTATGAAGTGTGTTTTGGCACGAGTAGTGTGTTCTCTGTCTGTAATACACATGGGCTTGTGTTGCCTTGAACGTGTCTGTTAAAGCTACAGGGTACAGAATACTGTTCCTTACAGTAATTAAATGATGTTACCTGCACTGCACACCGAAGGGGTAGATTTGTATTGTTGTTATAGTTGAAGTGCACCATAACAACATTATATACAGAATGTACTGTGTATGTTGTAGAATGTGTGTATGCTGTAGAATGTGTGTATGTTGTAGAATGTGTGTATGCTGTAGAATGTGTGTATGCTATAGAATGTGTGTATGCTGTAGGATGTGTGTATGCTGTAGGATGTGTGTATGCTTTAGAATGTGTGTATGCTGTAGGATGTGTGTATGCTGTAGGATGTGTGTATGCTGCAGAATGTGTGTATGCTGCAGAATGTGTGTATGCTGCAGAATGTGTGTATGCTGTAGAATGTGTGTATGTTGTAGGATGTGTGTATGCTGTAGAATGTGTGTATGTAGTAGAATGTGTGTATGTGTAGAATGTGTGTATGTTGTAGAATGTGTGTATGCTGTAGAATGTGTGTATGCTATAGAATGTGTGTATGCTGTAGGATGTGTGTATGCTGTAGGATGTGTGTATGCTTTAGAATGTGTGTATGTTGTAAAATGTGTGTATGCTATAGAATGTGTGTATGCTGTAGAATGTGTGTATGCTATAGAATGTGTGTATGCTGTAGGATGTGTGTATGCTGTAGGATGTGTGTATGCTTTAGGATGTGTGTATGCTTTAGAATGTGTGTATGTTGTAGAATGTGTGTATGCTGCAGGATGTGTGTATGCTGCAGGATGTGTGTATGCTGCAGGATGTGTGTATGCTGCAGGATGTGTGTATGCTGCAGAATGTGTGTATGCTGCAGAATGTGTGTATGCTGTAGAATGTGTGTATGCTGCAGAATGTGTGTATGCTATAGAATGTGTGTATGCTATAGAATGTGTGTATGCTATAGAATGTGTGTATGCTATAGAATGTGTATATGTTGTAGAATGTGTGTATGCTGTAGAATGTGTGTATGTTGTAGAATGTGTGTATGCTGTAGAATGTGTGTATGCTATAGAATGTGTGTATGCTGTAGGATGTGTGTATGCTGTAGGATGTGTGTATGCTTTAGAATGTGTGTATGTTGTAAAATGTGTGTATGCTATAGAATGTGTGTATGCTTTAGAATGTGTAGTTTGTAGTGTGGGGCAGTGATGGTGAAACGGACTCCCCTCTGTGCACTCACACCCCTCTCCCCTGTAATCAGCGTGTTAACCCCGTCTTCCACCCCCTCCTCTACGCACCCCTTCTCTCTCCCCCTCCCCCGCATGGCCGTCTTCCCCTTCTCTCTGCCCTCGCACCTGCATCTCTCTCTTCCCTCCCCGCCGGCCATGTTCCCCTCCCTGTCCCCATCCGTGTCTCTGTCCCTCTTTCACACACCCACTCCCTCCCCTTCTCCGCCCCCCAGTAGCATGGTGAAAGACAGCCAGCAGGGTCTCCAGGAGCAGGACCTGTCCCAGCTGCTGCTTCGCGAGCCTGGCGCCCCTGTGGTCAGGAAGTCCCGGGGCACATCCACGCAAGGCACCTCCACCCACGCCTCCTCCACCCACCTGGCCATGCTGGACGAGCCGGCCAGCGCCAGCACCAGTCGGGCAGGGAGCGTCCGCAGCAAAGCCAGCAGCCACCCCGGCAGCCAGCGACGGGCCAGAGATGGCAGGTAGGGGAACATCAGTGCATGCTAACATCAGTTAGCATGTTAACATACAGTAGAGAGCATTTTTACACAACTTAGTGTGCTATACCACTCTACCACTCAATAGATTTATTTACAGTTGAAATGTACTCTGTAACACAACAATAACACAATAAGGTTATATAATATAGCACAATTATATAAATGCTAATAATAAAGGGATGGTGGTTGCCCAGTGGTTAAGGAACATGGCTAGCATGCTAGTAGCCTGTAAATTTTGGGTTTGAACTGTGTCTGCCACCTCTGCGCCATAGAGCACGGCACTTAACACTAAATTTCTCCGTGTGGAGTCAGACTATAAAGTAATTATGACTTTGAATGAAATAAAATGCATAAATGTAAATGTAATTCTCCAGTTATCATGTTACATGTTAGTATGTTCAGATTCTTTAAAGTAATGTCACATACTGTTTATTTATAAGTTAAACACCTGATTGGGCACTAAAACATGCTGATAACCATTCTACATGTTTGTTTGTGTGTGTGTGTGTTGTGGTTTAGATGCACAGCCACCAGTTTCCGTGGCCCTGAGGAGAGACTTCCACACAGCAGCATGCTCCGTCTCATTGACCAATCGCGTCACTGCAGCACCAATCGCCTGGAGAGCCAATCACGGCATGGCAGCACCCAGCGGCTGGATAGCCAGTCAAGGCACGGCAGCACACGGGACCTTACCGTCACCACTCAGGCTGTGCAGAGCACCCCTGGCAACGGCATCCATCGAGTCGTGGAGGAGGATGGGGCCACAGCTTGAGTTGGGGGGAGACTACTCTCTCCAAAAAGGGAGAAAATGAGCAAAGGACTCATGTATAAAAACATGGATTTTTGGATTCCGGGTCGATACTCATCGGCCCACCTCTTCTCCAAAGTACCTCTTTCCTGTAAAGACTGGGAAACAGGGTGGGATGTTGTCTTGTGACTGAAACCCCAAAGTGATTTAGAAAGACTCTGAAGGATTTTGTAATCAGTGCAGAGTAGAGATATGGAATGGTACTTTACTAAATGGTAATGTGATTACAGAGAGAATGTGAGTTTACTATGCTCATCGAAAGAGAGAGAGAATGTTAGGAGGACAGGATGTCTCTTCGTTGCTTGAGTTTACTTCAGTCTACTACTGACTACTGTACTGGGCATGGGATTCAGGTGTAGTGTCAATGTGTGAGGCGTAAGGTACTGTGCTTCGTGTGAGCTACATTGATTCCATACATTCAAAGCACTATGGAGGACATGCAGGCCAGCCATGGTGGAGTTGCTGGTGTAATGGAGACCATTATCTGGACCCAAAGTTTGACTTCTGCTACACACCCCTACCCTTCAGCTGTTTATTTACAAACTCTGACACTCATTTGGGTGCCAGCGAGGCTCTACCAGATTGGATGTGTTTTTCGTTGCACTTTGGATTGAAACAGTTCATGTGCGCTTGTGGCGAGTCTCCTTGCTGAACAATGGGCCTTGTGTTGTTGAATGGTCTTAATTGGATCTTGTAAATTAGAATTTCAAGGGTCTCAAAGCTGCAAGTAGAGAGGAATTCCAAACAACTCTTCATTTATGGAACTGTAGCATAGATAGTGTTCAGATTTCCTTTCAGGGCAAAGTCCTTGAACTAGGACACCACTCATTTGACTACTTCTCTGCCCTTCCTTTTAGGATTAAGTACTTTTTTGTGTAGGGAGATGAAGTTTAGCACTGTTTTCAAATAGTTGCATTGAATGTGTATAGATGTAAATGTTCAATTTTTTTCTGTTTTTTTTTTTGTTTATTTTTCTGGACAAATGTGAAATTTGTAATAAAGCATCATTTTGTAAGTGTGACAAGGAGGATGTTCTTGCTGTTGTATTTAAAGAAAGCACAAACATGGCAGACATCAATAACAAAAACTGGAGCCACAGCTTTAATAGGTCTCCATTTTTATTGAATTACATCGGAGTCAGGTTAATATAATAATTTCTCCACAAACATGTGGTGGCCAGTTCCATACATTTTTCGCTTATCCTCCCACCGTAAATATCTCTGTGCAAAAAAAAAAAAATCTACCTGCGGTGGACAGCCCTCATAGAACCTTGCTCAAAGCTCATTGTGTGAGTGAATTTAACTTTGCATAACAGTATAACAAAAAAAGGAACCCCAAGAAATGATTACACCTATGACATGCAAAAACAAACTGTACAAATTATTACAAGGTATTTCCTTAAAAAAAAGGTGAGTGAAGACAAACTTAAGTTTCAAAGGCAATTTCTCTTCAGAACAATCCCCTCTAAAATGTCTACCATGTCTTTTCCAAACCAACCCCATACCCCACTCTAGTCAATGATTGCCCCTGTGCACCTTTTAAAAAGCGCTTAGTTGTGTTGCCACTTTAATAAAACCTTCTGATTCTGACATTTTGGTCAAACACAGCTTTGTATTAGTCTGTCCCCAACTAACACTCGTGTCAGAGTGCTGCTATCCTGAGAAGGGTGCTACTAGTCAAAGACTTGGCATCCAGTCATTCCTTCGTATCAAGGAGCTAATTTTTTTCACATTCAACCAATTCATTCAGATTCATACAGACAGGCTGATTTTATCCAGAGTTCAAATATTGGCTTCCAAAGTCTAATATCACAGCATCTAGCTAGGCTTTTTTGCTAACAAAAATATCATGACCATAACTTGGAATGAAAGGAACATTACACCCATTCTTACTGAGATGACAGTGGTGTTATTGTGCAGTTTTTTTTACCATTTGTGTGGTAGACCCATTTAAACATCACAGGATTACAATCTTCAACGTAAAATACATTACTTCCATAACCGTCTTTACCAGACTGGCAACATTGTTAAAAAAAAGGATAAAAACAACTCAATGAAAAATAAAACCATTGTAAACCTCCTCAGTTAACTTCAAGTTTACGATTTTATGAAATAATGGGGCTGACAATCTGGGCTGTTGTCTTGAACAATGAGATTTGTTCATCCGAGTAAGGCCTGTAACTTCACATTGGTCATCTTGGAAACATTAGAACAGAGAAGGTGTTTGAGCAACTAAAGTGATACATTCCAGTACCCATTTCTTCTTCTACTGCCTACAGTTGCTATCTGTTGTTGTAAATACAACCAAGTCCAACATAGGTCAAACTGGTCCTTCCAACAAACATGTATGGGCATTTCGTTCAAGTACATCAAGCCTTTTACAATGCATCTGCAGCGGTCATGACAGCAGTATAAAAAAGTCCTACAGTGAACAGTTGCTTTTACATAATATTTTTCCATGTGTTTTTTTATACAATTCTGTGGCAATTTTAAACTAACTAATCAATCTTAAGATTGCTTTTTTTGTGGTCACGTAACATTATTTTCCAGTTTCAAAAACTGTCACCAAGGTGAAACGTCAAGATGTCTTACTTGTGCACAATGTCTGACTAGTCTAGAGCATGAGGAAGATGATGCACATTCATTCTGATTGGGAACAAGTCGGTACTGAGACGAGAGCATCTGAGGAAGCATATGAAGTAAAGGACGAACCACTGACCTGACTGTACGTGCAAGGTAAACCAAACAAAAAAAACATTGTAAACTGTAATGCATAATTAAATGTTTCTTTCTCTGACTTAACAGATGGATATCACTCCAATAGTCTGAGAATTAAATAAAAACAATTCTAAAACTCTAAAGAGAAAAAATTAACATCAAAAGATGCTTCCAACCAGACAGAGCAAGTGGTTTTAGAAGACAAGACTTGAGCGAGTCCACTCCACTGGAGATTCTCAAGAACGTGTGTGAGTGCCATCCTCTCTCACCAGTTCTCAGTTCTATAGTATTTCCTCATTATATATTAGGCTCTATTTTAATGTATGTACATCACTGGATATGTGGGCGTGTCCGTGATGCAAAGGGCTGGGCTGATTGGGTCTAAAACTATAGGAAGATTGACTTGCGTAAAGGTAGGAGTGGTCATTAGGTTTGATAACTTGAGGGGCATCACCCATAGCATCCCTACAGTTCTATAGCAGGAGGACAGCAGATTGCGAGTGTGAATGTGTTGCATGTATGTGTGTGTGTGTGTGCGTGGGTCTGTTGGGTGCTTCAGTCCATGTAAGGCAGTTTAAGCTTTTTCTCTCGTTCTCTTGCTGATGAAACAAAGGCGTCGCACTTGTACACGTCGATGTGCTGAGGATATTGAATGAGATGCGGAGGCATTTGTTTTAACAGTGAGACTCTCCCCCAGCTTTAATTTGGCTAGTTGGTTCAGTCTGCAAATAACAGGCCAAAGGGTGGAGGGGTGTGTGTGTGTGTGAGTTGGGGGGGGTTGCTCTTTCACATTGAGTAATAAATAAGGAGTTAACCCCCAAAATGATATTATATACAGATGCCAGTCACAGAGTGTAAAATCTCCCTGTCTTGAATAATGGGTTTGGTTGTCCAGTGAGTAATCCAGGTTCAAGACCACCAAATATGGGATTCAATTTCAGCCATGCTCCAGTTCCAGTTACAAAGCAGGTCTGTAGAAAGAGGGCCGGGGTGTTTCACAACTATTTGTTTTCCCTTACACACACACACACACACATACAATGCATTCATCTCAATTGACACTCAGGTCATAGTAACAGTGTCCTTTCCCGACTTGGGGGATGGGGGTATATGTGTGTGTGTCGGGGCGGGGGGTGAGTGTTAAGCGCCTTTAAGATCGAGGAGGACCAAGCTTGGAGGAGTGCTGTTGGTCGAGTACACAGGGAAGAGGGCAGTTTGGACAGTGGAGGAGTAGGAGTTCAATAGAGAGAAAAAAAAAGAGGGAGGGGAGGGGAGGGGGGGGCGTGGAGTGCCCCCTCATGTATCCCATGCTGTGTGATCTGTGCTCTCTAAGGAGAGGGACTTGGTCTTGTGTGGGGAGGCGGGGCTTGGCGGGCTGCTGAAGGTGGAACTGTTGGAGGCGGTGGAGTGACGCGGAGAGTCCGAGTCCTGGAGGAAGAGGAGGAAGAAGAAGAAGGGAAAAAAAAAACTAATTTAGGGACAAAAAGTTTAGACAACATGAGTGGAGAGACAGAGAGAGAGAAGGACAGAGAGGAAAGGGAAGAAACAGGAGACTCAAGAAATGACAGAGAAAGTTCTGGAACTACATAGTAATTGCCATCTTTTCCAGTTTTGTTTTGTTTTGAGTGAAGGGTTGGGTTCTCAAACTTAATAACAAGCCAGTATACACACTAGACACTAGTGAAGCATGGAATGTCTCTGCCTCTTCTTATTAGGGAGCAATGTGGTGGTGTGTGCGATGGCCTTCATCTGGGCATGCATTTCTCCAGGTAGCAACAGCTGAATATACATCTGCACAGTTTCAGCTGGCATGCTCACATCAACATCTCCCCAGTCACAGCTGAGCAGAGGGTGGAAAAGTTCACTTTTGATAAATCAAGGCTTTTTACCATAGCTGCAATTGTTTTTTAGAGACTGCACTTGCTAGTCAGCTAAAGCCTGCTAAATGGCCACATTTTGATTATTTTAATGGTGTTGTACATGTTTTTATGTCTATTAGATATTTAAACATAATAAAGTTTAGGGTGGAAAACTGACAAACATACAGCAATTCTGGAAGCTTGACCAAATGTTATTATGTATGCATTACCTCCTTAATTTAAAAAGATATGTATGTATGTATATATATATATATATATATATATATATATATATATATATATATATATATATATATATATATATAATGAAAATTCATAAAAAAGTTCATAAGTTAAAGTTAATAATTTAATTATTTATGTTGCAGTGGCATGCCACTTTTGGTGAAATTTCATAATGTGTTGAGGGAACATGTACTATCATTAGGGCACATAAACATGCTTGCTAACACATCATCTGTATCACAAGTTAACCCAAGGATAACACACAAACTCACGCGCACGTGCACACACACACACACACACCATGTAACTTTTGTAATGCGACATGGACAATACGCATTTAGTGTGTGTGTGTGTGTGTGTGTGTGTATGTGTGTGTGTGCTATATGTATACACGTGTAAAAAGACACATGCAAAATCCACAACACTGAAGAAAAGCTGCACCCCCACTACTCTACAGCGCCACCTATCAGCACTCCTCAGGCAATCCTACTGGCTGGAGTCTCTAATGAGCATCTGGAGAAGCCAATGGGGGACCAGATGGGAGCAAGGGGATGCAGACTGTGGATGATAAGCTTGCCATTCCAAACAAACACCCATATCAGTCACACATGGTCTGAAAATGTCTGTGTGTGTGTTTGTCTGTGGCTGTGTGTGTAACCAGCCAATAAGCGAACTAGCCAGCCCACAGAGTTCATGGCCTATAAGCCAATGAGTCTCTTGCCAGTTGGGTAGGTGCAGCAAAGGAATGGACTGAGGGCTTTGTGATGGACCAAAACGAAAGGGCTGGACAGCCAAGCCAGGCAAATGGGGGAAGACTTGGAAGTGTGTTTGCGTGTGTGTGTTGCATGTGTGTTGACTTTACCTTCATCTTACTAAGCAAGGTCCTTAAGGCCCTTTTCAGATCAGGAGTCTTCTCAGAGGGCGATACAGTCTGCCACTGAGGAGGAGAGTTATAACTTTTAGCTGAGAAATAGTGTTGGTGGGAGGGAGGGGACAAAGGGTGATTGACAGGGATGGTTGGTGGTCGTAGTGCAGGACTCCACATGCTTGGGAGTGGGGGGGTGGGGAGTGGGGGAGTCGCTCCTTTCCGAGCTGGGGCTTCTGAGATGGAAAGGTGATATGGGGATGTGGAATAGCCAGGCTGGGCTTGGGAGCAGGATTTGAGTGGGACGCTTTGGGGGAAGAGTTCCGACCTCAGCCCAGCTGTCTGGTAGTGACATGGACCACAAAGGCCAGCTGTCACGGCCAGAGATGAGCAGAGCGGAGGGAGATGGGTCGGAGGAGGACAGCCCAGGTGATGTAGCGGGCTAGCCAAAGAGACATGGGCAGGTGAGGGCCAGGGCATGGAAGCAGCATGGCCAATGGCCGAGTGGGGATGACAAGGCAGCCTTAAGGTGAGGCAAGATGTGGTTCCTGCTACTGATGAGGTGCTCTTTGTGTGAGGAGTGGTTGGTTGCCACAAGGTCATACTAGAATGGACAGAAATTCCGACACTATACCCATCAGTAGTACACCAGATGTTAGTGCTATAAACCCAACCAATACTCTGAACCTGTTTGATAAACAACAATTACTTATTTAAGTGGAAAAATATCAGGTCACTAAAACCCATAAGAACTTCAGTGAATAAAGTGGAAGTGACAGTTACTGTCAGGTCAGATTAATAAGAGTGTCCCCATCACCATCCTGTTAATGTTGAGTAAAGCACAGCAATCATGATCAGGTGTAGCTTGCTAATACTTTAAAGGAAAAATCCAGAGTCAGTCAGACCATATCTCTGTTCTTTGAGGCTGCCAAGTGCTGTCTGTACGTATAAGAACGACAGCATTTGGTATAACACAGACCAAATTTGTCTGAAAACATTCAGCTTTAAAGGGATTATTTGGAGTGAATCTACCTGTAGCCCTGTTGTCTCACACTGCCAAGTGCTGTGTGCTGGGGTGAGAACGACTTCGGTACAACGCAGACCAAATAGCGAAACGGCAGCTAACGCTAACATTTTCTTTTTTTTTTTTAATCCCTTTAAAGCTAGATGTACTGGATGCTGCTGCTGGAAGTTATTGATACCACTGTTCTACAGAGAAGGTGGTTGGGGGGAGACTTTATTACTGAGGGTCAGATGGGGAGAGGCATAGGTGGAGGTGGTGCACAAGTGAACAATTTTGGAGAATCACTCTGGAGAATTCAACCGACACCAGGTCAGTTTGGAAAATCCTATTTATTAGTGTGCTATATAGTGGCAGTGGGGTGAATCTAATGTGTTTGACACAGTTCAAACTATCTGAAGATGAACAGGAGAACCACTCAGCTACTGAACAGAAACAGCCCCTTGCTTTCTTCTCAGATCCTCTGGGTGTGCTCTGATGTGAACAACTTTCACAATGAAAATTTTAAGCAGCATACTACCACACACTAATGACATAAACATCCTATCTAGACGCAGAACCATCCCTTGTTATTCCTATTACTTTGGCAGTTTTTTTCCCCCAGTAGAATTATTATAAAATGCTGTGGAGAGTTGGTACTAAAGGAGAAGAAAATGAGATGGAAACAAAGTGTAAGGGAGGAAGAAGGAGAAGGAGAAGGAGAAGAAGAAGAAGAAGAGATGTGCGGTGCAGTGTGTCTGAGCTTACCTCACGGTCAAACTGTGAGAGAGGCGCGTCTCCCACGTCCATGCCCCCTCCGGATGACAGCGAGCTCTCGGAGGGCGAGGTCATGGTCTGACGCTTGGAGCTGTAACTGCCCCCAGAGAACTCCCGCCTCAGGGCACTGCCATTCTGAGAGTTAGAGCCTGGACACAGAGATGGGGGGGGTTAGGGTTTGGGGGGGGTGGTAGGAGAGATGGAGGGAGGAGGGGAGGGAGAGAGAGAGAGAGAGGAAGGGAGAGCACAGTGAGAAAGGTCAGATGGAGAAGGTAGATGAAATGCAAGGAGGTGGAGGAAGAGAAAAATAGAACAATGGAGAAGTGAGGAAAGTACAGAAGAGTGATTATGGGAACAGAAGGTCAACCTGTGTAGACAGGACAAAAATGTGCAAATCTATTTATGCTTGCGTCTTTTCTTCATTTGGCTACTGTAACATACACACACACACACACGTTACACATTTACACAGTGTTGTTCCAAACAGACTTTTAGAAGGATGTGGGTTCCAAATGGGAACTTACGTATGCCCAGCCCACTGCTAGCACTCATGGATCGACCTGGTTCTCCACGGTTCTTGTTGATGGAAGGGATGCTGACAGAGCCACTGAATGCCCCCCGGTTCTCCTGAGCCCGCACATTCTATTGATTACACACATCACGCACACATGCACACATATTAGGGAGGAATTTCTGCTGAAGGCACTTTTCTTGTCAAGGTGACCTCTGAGGACAGATTGGCTGAATCAGCAGTTAATGCAAAAGCGTGTGTCTTAATTCTGTTTTGCTCACAACATAGGGTATATGGACATGAATGAAAGTGTGTGTGCACATGCACGAGCACAAATGTGTGGGTGTAAGTGTGTGTATATATGTATGTGGATGTATGTATATGAGTAAGTATGTTTGTATGTGTGTATATGTGTGCGTTTGTGCGTATGTGTGTGTGTCAGTGCGTGCATGTTTTACCATGGGCAGGTCCATGAGGGCGTGGATGCCGTCTCCAGGACCCATGTGGGCCACGTGGTTGAAGTTGGTTGGGTTAGAGATGAGTTTGCTCCTCATCTCAGGGTCCCGCAGCATCTCTCTACGGGAGCAGGGGAAAAACATGACACACATGCTGCCTATAGATCACTTCAGCGATGTAAACAAAACCAGTGTTTAAATATGAGGAGCCACTCAAGACATTATTCATTCTGGCCCTCTCACATACATACATTCTCACTCTCACATACATACATTCTCCTTTCACATACATACATTCTCCTTGCACATACATACATTTTCCTTGCACATACATACATTCTCCTTTCACATACATACATTCTTCTTGCATTTACATACAGTCTCCTTTCACATACATACATTCTTCTTGCACATACATACATTCTCCTTTCACATAAATGTATTTTCACACTCACATACATACATACTCCTCTCACATATGTGTACTTTTACGCTTACATACATATATTGTACACATCTCACATAAATATATATTACTCACATACATACATTTTCCTTTCATATACATTAATATTTTTCATCTCTAAAGAGAATATGTGCATGTGAAAGGAGAATTTATGAGTGTGTGAGAAGAATATACGTATGTGAGAGAAAGTATAGTTGAAATGGAAGCAGTATAGTGGAAACGGAAGGTGAGGCATTTATCAAGCTGTGATTGGCTGAAAATGTCCGGTCCTGATCCTAATGGGACGAAGGTAGCATAACTCGTACGGTATTATGGAGGAACTCGAGGCAGGTGCACTGAACAAAGCCATCGTGGTCCTGAGGGGGATTTTGGCCTCCCCGCATTTAGCCAACATATCCCCGTCTGCTGAACAGCTAAGAAGAGGAACCAATACTACCACAGACGAGGATGCTATGAGTTAATATAGCACACAGTATAGCACACAGTCTATGCTACTTTAAAAAATATGCGTGTCTGGAAGCGGGTCGGGTACAATATTTTCATAATTAATTTTTGTGGTCCGAGTTGCGGGTGGGTTTGTTGAAAATGCACCGCCTGTAAATCGTATATCCGTATGTAGTACAGAAGCAGAAATATCAGATATTAGACTTCAGATATTTCTTTACCTTGTGTTACTGAAACTAATGAACTCTTCAACGATATTCTAATTTGTGAAGCTTTACCTGTATTGTGTAGCTATACAAATCACAATGCATTAAAATTATCAAGACACTAACAATAAAGTGCATACAGTATTTAGTCCACTTTTGCCTTGTTCAAGTGAATTGTAAAAAAAAAGCCATTATTGATTGCCTCTTGATTTACCTTATACCTTAGTAGAGGAGAGGAGAATGTATGTATGTGAGAGTAGAATGTATGTATGTACATGTAGAATGTATGTATGTGAGAGTAGAATGTATGTATGTGAGAGGAGAATGTATGTACGTACATGTAGAATGTATGTATGTGAGAGGAGAATGTATGTATGTACATGTAGAATGTATGTATGTGAGAGGAGAATGTATGTATGTGAGTGTGAAAAATGTATGTACGTGAGTGAAAATATATATGTACATGAGAGGTGAATGCATGTATACGAGAGTGAAAACATGTGTATGTGAGAAGGCCAGAATGAATAATGTCTTGAAGGGCCCCTCATATTTAAACTTTCTATTTCATTGCTGCCTGTGGGTGTATGTGTGTGCATGTACATGTGTGTGTGAATGTGTGTGTTTATACCTCCTCTGCTGTAACCTCTCTTCCTCAGGCACTCTAAAGGAGAACCGGCGCTTGTTGTTGATGCTTCGCACCATCTGCTTCTTACTGTTCTCACGGACCTCAGGCACCACCAGCTCATCCCCCTCTGTGTGCGCACACACACACACACACACACACACACCCCACACACACAGAAAGAGAGAGAGAGAGAGAGAGGGAATTTAACATGGAAAAACTGATTGTAAAAAGACACTGATTGTACACATCTGAAGAATATATACATTCACATGCATGCATACATTTAAACAAAACATACCACAACGGCACACAGGCTAAATCCTATTGCCTACTGTGATCTTTTTGCTTCTCATGTAAGCTTTTGAGTATGTGATCAATGTAAGCTTTATATGATACAGATCCTCATTGCTAATCCATCATGATTCACTGCATGATTGAACCCTGACATTTCTCATCTGCATCCACTTATCATCAGACTCATCAGTCTAATCTCATTATCAGGGGACCGTGCTGAGAGAGAGGCACCTACCAGCCATTTTGTTTCTGAAGTAAACCAGTCGGACCGTCTCCCAGCCCAGCACATTCAGTGAGCCATCAATATTCAGTGGCCGTGCCTGTAAACAACACACACACACACACACACACACACACACACACACACACTTATTTGTTTGTCACATGTGGGATCAAATTGACCTTTACATGTCTTTTGTGGACTTGATCAGGCTAGTGCCATCTACTGATGATCAATTGTAACAACAACCATAAATAGTTTCTGTATCTTCTGGATCTCTGCCTGTGTGAAGCTGCAAAGACCTATGTAACACTTCTGCCATAATGCTATTAGGTGAATACAAATGATAGCAACACAGACCTTCTTCAGTGGGATGGTCTGGATCCACTCCATACTGTTCACATCGAACACGTCCACTGCATTCTCACTGTACACCGACAGATAGGGGGCGCTGTAGCCTGTAGTGGGGTTGGGTGGAGCATAGACAATGAGCACAAATGATATCTGAGCAATCTAGCCAATGATCCAGGATCAGTTGTATTAACAGTTTTGTGGGCATGCTTTTTGGCAAATTATGTGTATTCCTTACAACAACAAGGGCCAAGCATCAGCTCAATTCAGTGTGTAGATTTGCATCAACCAATATAGGTTATCAATGAGTTTATAAGATGCTTGCAATGGGTTTCTCATTTGTAGTCATGAAAAAAGACTATAATATGAAAAAAGACTATAATATGATATAGTGAAAGGATTATTCAGCTATTCTGTTTTAGATACTTAAATATTTTTTACTAATTTGGTTGCTGTAATAAATGTTGTCTGCTACAGGGCCTGGGAGATGATTAGGCTCTACAAACAAAAGATGAATCTTTCATCTTTCTCTCTTTTACCACATAGGCAACTTGAAGAATAGAATAAATGTATGTAAATACGGGCGCTCGGCAGCGAGAGAAGTGTGACCCGCCATGCCCACATTCGGCCCTCTACATGTTCCGCTTCTCAGCACTTCCTGGTCCTGTCACTGTGGCTGCCAACACTGCCACCTGCTGGGAACGTATCGAAAGTGCTCCTCATATGAAAGGGACCCAAGTAGTGAATAAAGCCCAAGGGACCCAAGTAGTGAATAAAGCCCAAGGGACAAGAGAACATATAACTAAACACAGGCCAGCATATAGCATATACAGCATAACCCACAGTCCCTCAGATGAGCATGAGCCGAGACCAAAGAGACATGATGGGACACAGAGAGTGATGAGCGGACGAAAGGACAGGGAAAGGGACAGGGACAGGGGAACGGAGCTACGGAGCAGGAAGGCTGGATGATGGAACGGAACATGTAGGGGACACAGCTCTGGAAGCTCATACCAACTGCCTGCTTTTTACCTCCCTCCAAACCCCAACCCCTCATATATTTTAGGCACACAGGTAAGCGCCAACCCACCTCTTCCACTCCCCATCTAAACACACACACACACACACACACACACACACACACACAAACACACACACACACACACACACACACACACACATAGTATACACAGTATACACAGTATACACAGACACAGAAATACAGACACACACACACACAAACAGAGAAAGACAGACAGACACACACACACACACACACACACACACACACACACACACACACACACACACACACACACACAGAAAGACAGACAAACACACACATCTTAACATTCAGAACATATAGACACATACACACACACACACACACACAACAACCAAGTGCCAAGCCTCCCGCACCCGCCCCGTCCACTCACAGCAGGCAGTGGGTACAGCGGGCCACATCAGCTCCTGCTGACGCGAGCGCCGGCCCTGCCAGTCCACGTAAACGCCAAGGCAGCCGAAGCAGAGCAGCAGCTCCTTGGGTGACAGCTCCACGGCGCACAGAGCGTCGTTGCCGGGCGACACCTGCTGCGAGAGGAAGGTGAGCGTGGGGTCCTCTGGGTGCAGCAGGCTTACAGCGCCCGTCCCCGTCGAACTCTCGCCAGGCAGGCTGTAGCGGGCGAAACCGGCCTGCCAACCTACGCACAAGCGCTCGCTCTGCACCGCCATCCACTGTACCACACTTGGCACCTGAGACAGGGCAGAGAAGCAACGAGAGTTAGGTCCCATTCACCGCAAAACATGACACAAGTGTGGTGGCCGCATGTTGGTCCCACTTCTATTTTGGCAATTAAAGAAATGCAACATAAACATAATAAAAATGATGTAATTATATAAAAAAATATTATTTAATTTATTTAATACGTTTCTACAAAATGAAGCACATCTAAAAATATATGAGGGTATACACTACAAGCTGTTTTCTGAGTTATTTATATTTGAAGGATTCTGGTAGAATGTTGTAGACATCGGTGTTCCCCGGTGCGCTGCTTCAGAGTCCCAGTTACCTGAATCTCTCGGATGCGGCGGTGGCGACTCTTACTCTTGTTGAGCTCATAGATGATGACTTGCCGCTTCATGGCCACACAAAGGCAGGTGAGGGCGCCGTGACGCACCTGACCCCATGCCAGCACCTGGCAGCCCTTGGTGTCGGTCAGTTTGAAAGAATCTGCGTCGCGGCCATCCAGCAACATCGTAGGTATCAGCCGGACTTGCCGATTCCGACCCGACACTACGGCCAGCAGCTGTTCTGGACCAATAAGCTCCACCTGGTGCACCTTTTTGCTGTCGCCCACACGGATGATCTCTGCATGGGGTTGTGTGTGTGTGTGTGTGTGTGTGTGTGTTTGGGAAAGGAATGTACAAGATCAGGGTCAGTTCAGCACAGATATGTATAAGTTCAGATTTAGAAAGCAATGAAACACTTTCTGTCTCTTCTATATGAAGTTTGCTGTTATCACAACAGTTATTGTAGTTGTTAACTGCTGTAAAGTAACTGTGAAAATAGCTGTGAAAATAACTAATCCTTATGGTCCTACAATCCTTTATTTGTTTGTTGTAAAAGAAACACTATCCATATCTTTTTTTTTCCTGCTTCTCTGGCAAAGGGCTTTCTGTCATTCAGCTCACTGCAGTGCAGAACAAACACTTCAACAATAAAGACAGGCCCAAAGGATGCCTGGCAGTCGTGGAAGTCAACAAGGAAGGACAAAAGAAAGTCTAACAACAAGCCTCGCCTCTGACAGCATTCAAAATCCTTCATTCAAAGTGAATTACAACTGAAGGAGTGGAAAAAAAAAATCACACACAGCACCATTTGCGTTTGGACTGAAAACCTCCCCAGAGGCTACAACTGTCTGTCTGACTACATGTCTTGCTGACAGTGGACCACTGTGTCTCACTGGGCTAGTGTTAGTGGACAAGAACGGCTTCCCCGCAGCATCACAGGTTTGGAGCTTACCGTCTTTCGTGACGTGGATGACAAACAAGCCCTCTTCGTTGCCAAGGGCGACGCGCTCATGATCTGAGGAGAGAGCATGACAGAGGTGACATGATGAGTATTAGACACACGACACACAACCGCAGACTAAGACATCATAGCAGAGGACACTGGAGGGATAGAAAGAATGAAAGTAGAATGACAAGACTGTGGAGGCACATCAAGGACAAATCATCACTAAAAATACCAGAAACACTAATAGAAGAAAGCAAATAAGAACTGGAAGATAGAAAGAAATGGAAACACAAAGAGAGATAAGGGAAAAGAGGAGTAAGACAGACACTTTTTAGACTATTTTGTCAGATCCAGATCATTTCTTGGGGGGCCTGGTGAACAACCGAACCCGTAAGTGTCAGTGTAAAAGATACAGGTGAGTACTAATTTCTAACTAATCTAAACTAATCAGTACTAAATTCAGACAGGATATTCGGCAGTGTAAAAAGAGCCTATGGGAGAGAAAGGAGCAGTCACCGATGATGGAGGCTGTCTGGGTGCCTTTGATGAGGGGCAGGGTGTTGTCGTAGGCCTCTTTGGGGGCGTAGACCAAGCGCTCCTTCATCTTGTGCTTGCGCAGGATTCGCTGCAGCTCCGTCAGGAGCCCCACCCACTTGTTGCGCTCGTGGTCGCTCTCGGCCAGGATGAGGATGGAGGCCTTCTGGCCGGGAGAGGATGACATCTGAGACCCAGTCACCTATGGGAATAATAGAACAGATGTATTAACATAAAGAGTGAACATTTCAAGCCAGAACTTTTAAATTATGATAACTTATGTAAGTAATGTTTTCATGATTTGGCATGTATACACAGTATGCATACAATATACAACATTTCCATTGACTCCACTGGAACTTATCCACAGCCATAGCTCATAGACACAGAAGTGTGTGCGTGTAGCCATGGAAAGACACTCACTCTAAATATGCAGGGGATGTCTTTCCTGCTGGCGTGGATGACATCAGAGGCCAATACAGAGCTGACGGAGAACTCCTCATCCCTAGGAAAGAAAAAAGACGAGATTTAGACTCTCAGTGGAAGAAACCAGAAAGGCTAGAACTGCAGAGGGGACATGGTACAGGACTACAAGAGAGAAATGTTTTTTTTTTTTTTTTTTTACGGACCTCATGTCAATGACCTGGCTGACCACCACACTGGGCTGGGTGGCTTTTCCTTCTCCCAGGTCATAGAGGAAGAGCTTGAAGTCACAGACCACAGCTAGCGCCCGCTGCCAACCCTTCTTCACCCCCATGGGCTTGGGCACCTGGGAGTGGGGAGAAGGGAGGTAGATGGTGAGGTGAGGTGAGGTGAGGTGTGTGTGTGTGTATGTGTGTGTGTGTGTGTCTGTGTGTGGATAAGATGTAGCCAAGATCAGTTGGTAATAGTGATTGAAGTGACAAGAAAAAAACATTCTGCATCAATGTCAGTACATGTTCAAATTAACTATTTATGTCACTACAAAACAAGGGTTAGTGTGTGCTACACCTCACTGTGTGTTCACTGTTTGCTGTGTGTGTTTTTCACTAGTTCACGATTGGGTTACATGCTGAGACCAAATTTCCCTCATGGGCGCAAAAGAGTATATACACATCATGTCCTTACACACAAAACACACACACACACACACACACAGAAACGTATTGACGAACTTACTCTGACGTGGCCCTCATAAGCTGTTCCGATGCCCCTCTGTGGGTCGATGCCCAGTGGGCCTTTGGTCTGATCAGGTGGAACAGGGCACACTGAAGGGGCCTTGTCAGCACACGCCACATGGCAGGAGAAGTTACACACTGCAGGCACGAACAGAGGAACGGTAGTCAACACTACAGAGCATGCTCCAACTCCTATGAGCCATGGTATCTAAGGTCATGAAATGATTTCTACATTTGATCTCTGCCCATTCTTCATCAGCGTTATTGATCCACATCCTCTCGTGTTTACACACCTTTCTTGCAGCTCTTACCTTCACACGTGCAGCCCTGGCGAATGAGGCCCACCATGAGAGAGGTGCACTGGTTGCATTTGGTCGGCACAGTGAAAGACTTCACCACAAACTGGTGCGCTTTGGGCTGGAAAGGAAGGAAGCAGACAGCTTTACTGCTGAACTCAGATCAGTGTGGAATATGACATTAAGACAGCAGGAGTAGTCAGTTAGCCTCTGCTTGCTTTCTATGTGTGTGTGTGTGTGTGTGTGTGTGTGTGTGTGGACTTCGCATTGGAGAGACCACATAAAACAAAACAAAGTATTTCTCTATATCAGCTGTCATATGAAGCATGTTTATTTGGAATGTTTCTAGTACCCACAGACTTTTGACTATTCAGATAACTGAATTCCTGATGAAAGTTGACTTTGTAAGGTGAAATCACCTAAGTATATCAAGCGTGTGTGTGTGTGTGTGTGTGTGTGTGTGTGTGTGTGTGTGTGTGTGGGGGGGGGGGTCCTTGTGTTTAAATACCTTAGGAGAGGAGTGTCCTAGACTGCCAAAGCCAGAGCGCATGGTGGGGGTGTGGACTCGAGATGGGTGGTCTATCAACTACAGCAGAAGAAGAGATGACAGGGAACAGAGAACAGAACAGAACCCAGTAATTAGGATTAGACTCACGATGAACATTATGAAACAGTGATAACACAAAAAAAAACAAGACTACTGGAGCACTCATGTGTTCTAATGCGTATAGTCTGGCGTGGAGTTTATCGTCTGTTTCTACATTTAATGGCTATCATTTTCCCACAACTGATCTTAACATCACTAAGCTTAGCCTGAGATTTATTAGATTAAATTATTAATGTTTTAGAAAAGAACTATTTAGTGCTACCTAAAACATTGTCTATGGGTCTATGGTAAGTTGTTTGTAACTATTTTACATAGACAAAGCCTACAGTGGACATGCTGTGTGTCTGTCCATTGCCACTGTGATGGTGCTGAAGACGGAGCGTCTGGGTGGGGGTCTGGGGTCGCACCTCAATAGGCTCCATGTCGCTGGCGGAGGATGGGGATCGAGAGCGGGACACTCGGCGCTTGGAGTCCTCGTCATGAGATGGAGTGTTGGAGGGGGTATAATCCACAGAGTCCAGCTACAGAGAGACAGAGAGATGGGGGGGGGGGGGGGATCGATAGAGAGAGAAAGAGGGAGAGAAATGGGAAAGATATAATAGACAGATCCAGTGAGAGATGAATGGAATAGAAAGATAAAAAAAGACAGGAAACAAGAGAGTGATAGAAACACTGTGCGGGGGCAAAGTTGCTGATGGGTGCAGTCCATAACCTTATGTCCCTGGAGCAGAACACAAACACACACATATACAGACATACACACACACAACCAGGCATAGCTTCAGTGCATGCTGGGACACACGCAGTACAGTCAGCAAAACAAAATAAGCCACCCCCAGCAAGCCAATCAGAATCAAGGTTGAATATCAGTCTCAGCAGCAGATGTGTCAACCAGTGCAATTCCTGACCACAGACCTGACCTGTGGCAACAAGGCCAAGGAGAGAGCAACACTGACTGGTGTGTGGAAGTGAGGCTCACTCTATCCAAACACACACACTGGCAGCCTGCTCCACACCGAGCACCAAATAAGGGAAGACCCTCTAGATCATTTGATATTGACTCAAGACTCTGCAGCTGAGACACAGGAGACTTTGATTCTGATATTTGAGCATTAGCCTACTTTTTGGCCAAGCAGAGGACAATTTCAGACACGCACAAGACATAAGGCACAACCCACCAGTCCACAAGACAAAGAACATAAACACTACAGACAAACAGACTGGGATCCCATGATCTGCGCCATCACAGATCCTAGATCTGATCTAGTTGTAAATGTGTTTATGTCTATTGGTACTTTGCAGATGCTTGTATGTGTGCTGGCATAATTATGGGCGGTGGTAGTGTGGTGGTTAAGGAACCTGGCTAGTGTGCAAGTGGCCTGAAAAGTTGTGGGTTCGAATCCTAGCTGCTAACGCTGTGCCCTTGAGCAAGGCACTTCACTCTAAGTTGCTCTAGGGGAGACTGGCCCTGAACACTTGATAGTTGACGAGTTGTAAGTCGCTTTGGATAAAAGCATCTGCTAAATGCATACATGTAAATAATCCTACTTTTGTTTATATTTATGTTTCAGTCAGGGAGAATTACAGCGTAGCATTTAGTGTACTTTAGCCTATTTTAAAAAGTCAATCTTCTCATTGAGTTTCAGCAAATGAGAAAAAAATTGATTATGTTCAGCACTGATGTAATGTAGGAATTAATCCACATGATGCTGTCATCGAAAAGTGAAGTAGCCATAGACAAAATGTGGATACACTTTATTTGACGCTGTCAACATAAGAGTGTTGGGCAGTGGTGTCATCGTGGTTAAGGAACCTGGCTAGCATGCTAGTGGCCTGGACATTGTAGGTTCAAATCTCGGCTGCCACCATTTGCCCTTGATTAAGGCACTTAACCCCAAGTTGCTCTATGGGACGCTGGCCATGATGTAATTGATAGTTGACAAATATAAGTCCCTTTGGAAAAAAGCGTCTGCTAAATGTAATGTAAATGTAGATAATGAATCATTTTACAGACACACACTGAGATCATAGACTTGAGGTATCTGGTTTTCTGTTTTGACGAATCTGGTGGTCTTGTGTGATGCCAGTCAGATGTTGGGGTGAGATACACTCATTTCACAGATACAGTATGGTCACTCCACACAACAATGCAAGGAAATCAGAATTTGCAAAACCCTAAAACTTCCCATGCAAAACCACAAGCACAACCTAAAACCCATGCAACACACACATACACACACACACACACACACACACAGACACACAGACACACACACACACACACACACAGAGACCAACATATAATGAGAAGCAATCACATTAGGCAAAAAGAACAGATGTCCAGCTCCCAAGGCAAAAGGACAGAGTACAAAAACAAACAGCTGCTTACACGTCTGCCTTTGCTTCCTGGACCAACCGACGGAGAGCGCTTTAAAGAGAAAGAGAAAGAGAGAGAGAAAGAGAGAGAGAGATGAAAACAACAAATAAAGACTGTGTTGGGGGTTGATAAAAGGTTGTTTTAGGGTTCAAAGGTCATCACTGGATGTGAGCCCTAATTCCCTACAACTGCACCACCTCACAGGTGGCTAATGGACCACTGCTGACTGTCTAACAGTCTGGCCCCAATCCATACAAATACAGAAACAGATTTAAAATTTATCTTGACAAGAACTGTGAAATAAATGCAAATACTTTTTGAAATGGTCAAATAAATATATTTTGAATATATTTCCTAATTAAAAATAAACATAACATTAACATAAAATATATTTACATGGCCATTGTCAAATATTTACATATAGTTAGCACTTGACAAAATCTATTTCTTTTATGTATGGGAAAGGGTTTAAACAAACAAACAGGTCTTAATCTATTTCAGACACAGTGCTGTAGACTTGCTTCATAGTCGATGGCTGCCTGGGTCTGACGTCCATACTGCCATCAAAAGAGGCCCAGCTGTCTATGTGTGCGTAGTACTTACTGGAGATGGCGGACTACTTGCTCCAATGTGAACTTTGAGTTTGTGCAGAAAGCTTTATAATGCAATAAACGCAGCCAAGAACAATTTTGAAGAGGGCAATCTTGAGAATGCTTTGATTTGAGCATCCTGATTGATGCCCTCCTGAGAGACTACAAATGAGAAGCCAGCTCCAGCCAGTTGACTAAGTGTTGACTACACTTGAGACCACATGTTCAGGGAAATGGCTCAACGCTGGGGTGAGACCAAACCCCGAAGCTAACTGGCAGTGTGTATGTGTGTGTCTCACAGGGATACATGAGGTTTGCAGTGGGGAATTGGATGTGATACAGGGGTGAGGTGTGGGAGAGGGACAAGTCGGGACAAATCTCTGTGCTCTTCCTCTGTCCGTGGAGTCGGGCCAAACACAACACGCCACATGACAACAACCATGACACTGATGAGGGAGAACAGGGCACACTGTACTGGGAGTCTCTTTGTGTGTTTGTGTGTGTGTGTGTGTATGTGTGTGTGTGTGTGTGAGCGAGAGAGAGAGAGGGAGAGAGAGGGTAAGGGACTTTTAATCAAAGTGTTGGGGTGGGGTTGAGTGTTTTTTAAGGTGTCCTGGATCTAAAATTGCTGCTTCCAGCCATCACTGGCAGAAGAGCCTAGGAGCTGGTGGAGCGGGGAGACGCAAAGGTAAACACACACACACACACACACACAAACACGCAATCCTCACGATAAGAGGACAAAAGGTTGACAGAGGTAAATGCCAAGTGAAAGAGAGAGAGAGAGAGAGTGTGTGTGTGTGTGTGTGTGTGTGTACGTGTTTATTTGTTTATTTCAGTTTGTAAAAAGTATATGTATGAGGTTTATGTACACATGTAGTTTCAGATTTGAGGCTAGCGGTGTGTGTGTGAGAAAGAGCAACAGTCTAATGGAGGAGCACCAGCACTAATGGAGATGGTCTCACACAAGGCCAAGAACAAACTTACATCTTGCCAAAACTCAATCAGAGAGGAAGAGGAGCCAGCTGAGGAAGATGAGGAAGAGAAAGGCTCCTGACACAGCACAAAAAACACAGAAAGAAAAGAAAAACTGAAAACAACGCAAGAGAAGATAGAGAGAGGGAAAAGAGAGAGTGAGAGAGAGAGAGATGAGAGATAGTAGAGCAGCAGAGGGCTTTTAGGAGCCGCCTTAGAGAGGAGCAGCAACAGAGTGAATAATTTAGCAGAGACTGAAAATAACCTAAGAGACTGACAAACAGTTTCCAAAACACACACACACATGCACGCACGCACTCTCTCTCTCTCTCACTCACTCACTCACTTACTCACACTCACACACACACAAAGATGTAGCTGAGATGTGAAGTTGATGTGTAAATGCAAATGCATGCGTCACAAAAAGTCTGAAACAGTGCACACACACACTCATTCACACACACTCTCTCTCTCTCACACACACACACACACACACACACAACACTTTGTTTTGCCAGTCCTAGTCTGCTGGAGAGAGATGGAGAGCCCAGCAGGTGAGGGCTTCACTTCCTGCCCACCACTGGCGTACTGTGAACACACAGGAAGAAATCCTGCTGCATTGTGGGACTGCGCATACTTACATCAAACTGATCCAGCGCTGAGGTGGGTGCGTTTAGGAAAGCCAGGAAGGAATTTTGGGAGTCCTGGTGTTTTACGCCTGGAAAAAGCCAAAAGAGGAAAGATTTGAGTGTGTATTCCACGTGTGTGTGTGTGTGTGTGTCCATCCAGCATAAGGAAACCCATTACATCAAGTCCTATTATAACAGAAAGTGATGGAAAAGGGACAGCCACACCCTACTGCAGGAAAGAAAGAGAGAAAAATAGCTAGTAAAAGAGGGGGGAAAGAACAAAGGAGGAATGGAGAGAGAGGGAGAGAGAGAGAGAACACAAGTGCAAATACAAGGGGGTAAGGAAAGTCAAGCGAGTGAAGTGAAAGGAGAATGTGAGTGAGAAGGGAATGGAATGAGAGGGTAAACTGAAAAAGGGGATAGAGAGATAAACAAAAGAAAAGACAGCAATAGAATGATTGAGGGAGATGAGGAGAAAAATTGAATGAGAGAGGGGGAGTGATAAATGGGGGGATATAATGGAGAAGAAGGAGAGAGGGAGGGAGGGAGAGTGAGGGAGAAGTAGTGCAGTGAGAAAAGGTGAGAGGTCAGAGGTCATGACCTGACCTCGCCTAAGGCGGAGCTCCTCCAGCTCTTTCTTCAGCCGCTCTGTCTCAGCCAGCAGCTCCTGGTTCTTGCTCTCAGCATCCTGAAGTTTACTGGACACACACACACACACATATTTTTTAAGTCCTGCATGTCATCACAACAGGGAGCCACCCAAGTGTTAGATCAGGGAATCTCTGCAATCAATCTGATCAATCAGCAATCGATCTGATCTCACTCTAAATACGCCTGATGGACCTCTGAGCTACACAAAGCACATTTTACTATCTCCAGCCAGAAGGTGGCACTGCTGCACAACTACAACCAGAGATGAAAATGCAGCATCACTCCATAAAAAGCAGCATTGTATGTATGTGTGTATGTGTGTATGCAGGGTGCGATTTGTAGGGGGGGATGGGGGAGATCAACCCCCCTCTGGTTTTTACCTCTGCTGAATGAATTTTATCCTCGGGGGAATAAAATGGCGTCAATAATAAAAAAAACAAACGATTGAAATTGAAATCAGGTTGTGACAGTTTCTTACACAGCTATAATCTACATTGTTGGTAGCCTACTAACTTTCAACCTGACCCGAATTGTCGGTAATCTCGTTGTTCGCGAATGACAACCTCAACAACTTGTTTTCTGCCGTCTCCACGCGCCCTGTGCCAACAGCAGAATGTGAACGAGGATTTAGTGCTATGAATCATATTCTTACCGATGAGCGCAACAGAATGAATGTGTTCACACTGAACGCTCTTCTTTTCTTCGCTGTTAATGGGCCAGACGTGTGTTCGTTCCCTGCGCAGAGGTTCGCAGAAATGTGGATAAGAGAAGGACGACACGCTGCAGATGACGCGCCAACAGGAAAACCGAAAAGGCCGCATGAAATCCGACATCAGAGCAAACTGTTTATCTAGTTTTATAATTATCTACTTTGACATAACATGTGAAATCATTATTGTTACGTTTTACAGACCGATCCCATTAGGCTAATGTTCCTCTGCCAATCCTCTGACATGTTCGCGTGATCGGACCTTATCCATGGTTCTGAAGCCCAAATAAGCCATCACATCGTGGCCGGCACAGAAAATGAAAAGTTTCATTGAAGATGAATGCTCATCTGTTCATAATTTAGGCACGTAGGGTCTACCATTAATCTAAATAAGAATTAAACCTGTTGATTGCTTATTTTTTCATGATTAAAAAACAACAACAAAAATATCCCCCCTGCACCCTGTGTGTATGTATGTATGTGTGTATGTGTGTAT
>JAIFZK010000001.1:1407500-1597500 GCA_027481765.1 Tenualosa thibaudeaui | reverse complement strand
TGTTTCCTCTCATAAACACTGCTCATTCTCTCAACATACACAAATACAAGTGCCAACAACAACTGTGTGCTAACTGACCAGTCAAATTACACACTGACAGAGTTCCATAAAGGAGTCTCTAGGGCACATAGACTTTGAAAGGGGGATCTATGCTGGGTAAGACCCTGTGCATTAGGTGACACTGGTGCATGAGCAGTGTATCAGGTGGCTAGGGATACTAGAGGGGTAAGCTAGCTAGCGCTAGGGTGGGACAAGTTACCTCATCCAGCAGTCACTGCAAAAAGAAACACATAGACACTCAGAAGTGTACACAGGAACAAGGCACGCACACTTGCACACACAAGCACACACACACGCACACAAAATAAACACAAACAAGAGTCGACGCCCCATGACTAGACAGACAGATGAATGCTGAGGGTTCCTCTAACTCATCGTAAAGACGACGAATGGAAGATAGAAAAATGGGAGGCCTCCACACACACACACACACACACATTATGGTTTCATTGTATGGTGCATATGGAAATAGGAATTCTGAGTTATTGCCGTTCCCTCCTGATTATTACTCAGAAAAAACACACACACACACACAGTCTTCAGTCTACTCCTCATTCTCCTGAGGTACTGCATCTCAACATCTCCTATTATTCCTATTACCTTACACACATATGCAGGCACACACACACACACACACACCCCTAATCAAAATCATACTCACAAAAACACATGCGTGTGTGCACACACACACAAACACACACACACACACAACCCGGCCCACGTACCTCTCACGGCGGGTCTTCTCCAGCTTGTCCTTGAGCACCAGGATCTCCTTGTGCAGGGCGAGGTGCTGGGCCTCGGCATCGTGCAGCTCCTTGCGTAGGCCCTTGAGCTCGGCCGCGTGCTGCCCGTCCCGCCGCAGACGCTCCTCCTCCAGTTGTACCGCCCGCCGCTCCAGCTCCGCACGTAGACGCAGCACCTCCTGCTCCTGGTCCCCGCCACTGCCACTGCTACTGCCCAAGCCACCCGACACAGGGCCGTCAGTGGAGGAGAGAGAGGACACCGGCTTCTGCTGTGGGGAGGAGGAGATGAAAAGGAGTTGTGATTATTACAGGTGTGTGTGTGTGTGGTGTGTGTGTGTGTGTGTGTGTGTGTGTGTGTGTGTGTGGGGTGTGTGTGTGTGTGTGTGTGTATGGTGTGTGTGTGTGTGTATGTGTGTGTGTGTGTGTGTGTGTGTCTGTGTGTGTGTGTGTGTGTGTGTGTGTGTGTGTGTGTGTGTGTGTGTGTGTGTGTTTTTGTGTGTGTGTGTGTGTGTGTGTGTGTGTGTGTGTGTGTGTGTGTGTGTGTGTGTGTGTGTGTGTGTGTGTGTGTGTGTGTGTGTGTGTGTGTGTGTGTGTGTGTGTGTGTGTGTGTGTGTGTGTGTGTGTGTGTGTGTGTGTGTGTATGGGTGTGTGTGTGTGTGTGTGTGTATGGTGTGTGTGTCTGTGTGTGTGTGTGTGTGTGTGTGTGTGTGTGTGTGTGTGTGTGTGTGTGTGTGTGTGTGTGTGTGTGTGGTGTGGGTGTATGGGGTGTGTGTGTGTGTGTGTGTACCTTCATCATCTCCAGCTCCTCCTCTAGCTGTCTGCTGTACTGCTCACTGCATTCCTTCAGCTTCCTCTCCTTCTGAGCCTCAGCAGTCTGCTCCTCCGCTTGGGCCTCAAACTACACACACACACACAGACACACACACACAGTAGATGCATACACACACACACACACACACACACACACACACACACACACAGTAGACGCATACACACACGCACGCACGCACGCATGCACACACACAGTAGATGCACACACACACACACACACACACACACACACACAGTAGACGCATACACACACACACACATGCACGCACACACGCACGCATGCACACACACACAAACGCACACACAAACACAGACACACACACACAGTTACCATATGTAGAACAGACATACAGTGAGTTATGAGGGATAACACGCACAAACCCCTGCAAAAAACATGTACACTCATGCACACATACTGCACACTCACACATACTGCACACTCACACGCAAACATAAACACACACACATTTGCTTTCTTATCTAAAGTCAATTAAGGGTAAATTATAGTAGCTGGCCCATATAAAACACAGTGAGTCATCCCAATATAAACACCCATCCACCACCCACCCACCCACACCCACACACACACACACACACACACACAGTGCCTTCCAGTATCACCAACTCTTAAGTTATATCGACTTAACCACAAATCTCTACCCCATAATCTCAAGCACATGACAGATGCAGACACAAACACACACACACACACAGAGGCCATGGGCCGACCTCTATGCAGCTTAATTCATACACACAGACACACACACTCACCTACCCGTGGTAATTATCATACCACACCAAGACTTAGAGATTGTTTGAAGTCATTACATAATCAGTCTGTTCAGTGTGAAAAAATCACAAACACACACACACACACACGTACACACTCCCACACGATCACACAATTACACAACCTAACTGTGTACCTGATGTGACATGTGCACGCACACACACACACACACACACACACACACACACACACACACACACATGGCCTCACACACACACACACACACACACACACACACCCTTGTCCTTTCCCCACCTCCTTACGACTCCTTTCAGTCTTGCGCAGCTCCAGCCGTAGTCCCTCCACCTTCTGGCCCAGCGCCTCCAGCTCTTCCTCCTTGTCGCGGAGCTGGCGCGCTAGCCGCTGCTTGTGCGAGCGCATGTCGCTCAGCCGCTCATTCAGCTCTGAGAACTCCTGCATGGCCAGCTTGCGCTGGCTGTGCGCGTCCTTCAGCTCCTTGCCCTGGGCCTTCAGACGCTCCGACTGCTCCAGCAGCTCCTGAAAGAACACAGGCAGTGGAAGCAGATAGCTTAACGCTTGGATGACGGCCACTAGCTAGCTAGCTCAAACCTGGCTAGATATTTCTAACTGCTGTGTTATTTTGTGCTCATTTTGCGTTCAGTTTATATGGTTTTGTGCTTTAAGATGATGAATGGATACAATGTTATGTTAACTCTCTGGAGGGAGAAATGCAGTGTAACAAAATGTGTAGATGTGTGTGTCATGACTGCTTTGTGGAGAAGCAATTTGATACGTGATAATGAGTTTTAATAACTTGTGAGTGATAGAGTGATAATGGTTTGTGACACACACATGCACAATCACACACACACACACACACCTTGTGCAGTTCATCTCTTTCATGTGTGACACTTTTCATCTGCTTCTCGAGGTTCCTGATGTGCTTGGAGGAGTCCTCCAAGTCTCGGCGTACTGATGACACCTCTTCCAGCTTCCGCTCCAGCTGACCAGAGTCTGACAGAGAGAAAAGAATTCAGTCAGTTCTCATTTTTCATATACCTGAAGCTCTATTTATTGCTTAAGGATATCTGATTGGTAAAAACAGGCTGTGATTTGCCCTGCACTCTGTGTGCCGTGTGTCCTTTTTACTTTCACTAGGCTGAGATAAAACTGATCTATTTTCAGCATACACCACAGGGCCTATAAAAATGCATTAGCGTACAATCCAAGGCTATGGAACAACAAGATGAAATAGATTTAGCGAACAAAACATTCACAGATGTTGGTGTGAAAAAAGTTCACTTCAGGCGCCCCTGAAATTTATCCTACTAGAACAATAGCCAAGACTGTATAGGCTTTTGAAATGTTCGGGACCTTCTTTGCATTAGGAACTTTTTCTTTTCTTTGGTGCCATCCATCTCTAATGCAGTTCTTGAGGTTAAGTATGGTGCAGTCAGTATAGCAGGATCACAAGTGAGTGTGTGAGTGTGTGTGTGTGTGTGTGTGTGTGTGTGCTAAGGTGCACTGGGGCTGCTGACGTGTCATTTCCCCTCAGAAGTGAGACTGAACTCATGGCTGACCTGTGCTGATCAGTCTGATAACATCTAGCCTAAGCCGTTAGCTGGGAGCATCTACAGATACATAGGGAGAGTGTGTGTGTGTGTGTGTGTGTGTGTGTGTGTGTGTGTGTGTATACATGTGTGAGTGTAGGGTTGAACACTCTCCATGGCCTCTCATGACACTACTGGGGTGTTAATGTCAACCACATGGGGTAAAAGAAGCCATTTGTGTTGGTGCAAGTTGGTTAGCAAGTTCATTTCCTGCAGGTGAGATGGATACACCAGGCTATGGGCCACCAATTCTTAAAGGAGAAATCCAGTGTGAATCAATCCATAGCCCTGTTGTTCAAGGACCCAGAGTGTGTCAGGAGGAAAAATAAAGAGAAAATTTGATACAACCTAGACCCATTAGCGAATTGACAGCTAACACTAACTGAATGGGGTATAAATACTTACTTCCAGTTTCCTTTTCCTATGCCTCATTCATTGTTATCTGTTGGCTCACTATTTGGTCAATGTTTTCTTGTTCCTTTCTTACAGACAACACTCAGCGACCTCAAACAACAGATCTATGGATTGTTTCACACTGGATTACTCATTTAAAGCAACTGCCCTGTGTCAGGCATACAAAGACCCCAAGAAGCAATCTGCTAGCATCAATGCTAACTCCCGTTACATGGGGGCCGGATGCTGCTGTCGCTCGAGCACGACCCCTCTCTGACTGGGCACTTTACGACCCCTCTGTGACTGGGCACTTTCCGTCTGGCACTGCCAGCTGGCCGCAGAGGCAGGAAGGCCGGAGTCACGTTCGTGCTCCCTGGAGTTCCCGGAGACAAGACACTCATTACAGAGCTACAGCTCCAACAGGGCTGGGGTACAGAAGGAGGCGGGGGAGTGACAGAGAGAGACAGACAGACAGAGACAGACAGAGAGAGAGACAGGGAGAGAGAGAGAGAGAGAGAATGAGAGAGAGACAGACAGAGACACAGAGAGAGAGAGACAGGGAGAGAGACAGAGAGAGACACAAGGAGAGAAAGTCAGGGAGAGAAAGAGAGAGAGAGAGACAGACAGAGAAAGAGAGAGACAGGGAGAGAAAGAGAAAGTCAGGGAGAGAAAGAGAGAGAGGGGGAGAGAGAGAGAGACAGAGAGAGAGAGAAAGACACCACTCTCCAGGCTCTGGCCAACAGTGAATTCACTCATTCATGCCCATGTCTGATTTAAACGCATGGAATTTTTATTTAATTTGGGACTGGGAGCAGAGACATTGAGACACACAGACAGAGCCGCAGTGACAAGAATAAAGGCAGAGAGAGGGAAAGATGGAGAGAGAAAATTAAATGATTGACTTTCAGTGGTTGAGGAGTGAAGTCTGACCTGCAATCTGTTTCTTGAGGATGTCGATCTCGTTCTTGAGGCTGCGGATTTCCCCCTCTTTGTTGTTATTGCCCAGCGGGGCGTCTGAGTTTGGGTACTGGAGAGCCTGCACCGTCTGAGTGGACTCTGAATACAGAGAAATGAGAGATGGGCTGTTAAAACACATCTGTACTTGTGAAAGAATTAATGGACAAAGAGTGTGTGTGCTGGCTATGTGTGTGAGTGAAGTTCTTAAGGGAATGATGTTGATCTCTAGGTCTCTTGATGAATGCATACATTTAAGTGGTTGGTTGTCTTTGTGTTATAATGCTTTTCTACAGGATGCATGCCTAATAGGGTCAGAGTGCAACCCCACAAAAAATGTCCCATAGGACCTACATTAAAAAAAGAACCTAGAGTAAATAAACAGCTTAAACAGCATAAATTACATATTTTCTGAAAGTCTATAATCTCTAGTTGTGATTTAACATGCACTGACACTTGTCCCAACTTCCTCCATCCCATGGCCTATCCACAGTTTTCTAATGTATTTCAATGGAATTAAATGGCTTTGACAACAATGGTTTTCAATGAGCACGGGCACGCAGCATTCTAAAGGACACCTCTCATCCTGCCAACAAACTATTCCAACTCCTCCCCTCCAGAAGGTGCTACAGGAGCCTCCAGACTAAAACCACCAGGTCCAGCTTCTTCCCCACAGCCGTCACACTACTGAACTCTGTCCCCCACTGAACCTCACACTGCACTCTGCTGCTATAGCCCTTGGACTGCAGATCTGTACATCTGTATATACTTAATACATCTGTACATAACTATCTCTAGCACATCTGTATATTGCATATCTGTATATTGCACATCTGTATATACTTCTGTACATCTGTATATACTTAATACATCTGTACAAGCTATCTCTAGCACATATGTATATTGCACATCTGTATATACTTCTGTATATACTTCTGTACATCTGTATATACTTAACACTTAATACATCTGTACATAACTATCTCTATTGCACATCTGTATATTGCCCTTTATATTGAATCTATATAGCACATCTGTATATTACCCTCATTATCTCTTCACCTTACATGTATATTGCGCTTCTGCCTAATTACTATTCTGCCTATTTATTATTACTACTCTTATCTGAATATATTTTGCTCTTTAACTGTACATACTGCATATACTATATATACTGCACTTGCTGCTCTTTGCACTTCTGATTAGATGCCAAACCGCATTTTGTTACCTGTTTGTACCTTTATACATGAGTAATGACAATAAAGTTGAATCTAATCGAATCTAATCTATCCACAGTTTTCTAATGTATTTCAATGGAACTAAATGGCTCTGACAACAATGGTTTTCAAAAAAAGTTGGTTTTGTTAAGAGGTGGGGGGGGGACTGTGTGTGTGTGTGTGTGTGTGTGTGTGTGTGTACTGCATGTGTATTTGGGTGTATTACCCTGCAGCTTGCGGCTGAGCTCCAGTCTCTCCTGCTCCAGCCTGCGTATCCTCCTCTCATAGGCCTCGGTCGCCAGGCTCTCCTCCAGGCTGCGCTGGGTCGTCACATCCAGGGGAGACTGCACAGGCCCCCCCCCACCACCACCACCACCACCACCAATGTCCCGCAGACAGCCACGGTCAGACAGGGTGCTAGAGAGAGAGAGCGAGAGAGAGATAGAGAGAGACAGACAGACAGATGGACAAAGAGCAGTTAAAAGAGAATTATACAACACTACTGCCTCTCAGGGCCACACTCACAATCCTGAAACAGACATGATCAGGCCAAATCTATTAAACTCACAGTCCTCAGTGCAGTGTTATGTTTGACCTAACCTGACACATGGCTATTCTTACAGTCGTTTTATTTAGTTTTTTTCAGTTTTATTTTAAGTCTCACAAATATTTTTCAGTGTCTGCTGTGCCAACTTGGCTGAGCGTCCCAGACAGGAAGAACCCTTGTGATAAATCTGAATGGTCTCTAGTGTAACCACTTCAGCATGACACCTAAGCCCTCACTGCCCCCCGGGCGCTGCAATGGCTGTCTGCCCACTGCTCCAGGTTAGTGTGTTTCTCCTCACTGTGTGCTGTGTGTGTGTGTGTGTCACTAATTCACAGATGGGTTAAATGCAGAGACCAAATTTCCCTAACAGGATGATAAGAGTGTATTAGTGGGACCCTGTCTCCGTGTGCATCAGAGTCCCCCCCTTCAGCTGGGACTCCAGCTCTGATCAATAAGCCTATAGCAGCTGACTCCTGAGAAACAGCTTGAGGCCCTATGATGACAGTCTAGGGGAGCCGTTTCAGGTGGAGAAAAACAATAGATTAAAATGATCTGGGTCCATCAGCACTCACTCACACACACACAGAGAGAAAGAGAGTGAGCGAGAGAGAGACGTTTCAGGAGGGGAAAACAAGATAAAAATGATTTGAGTTCATCACACTCACACATACACACTCACGCATACTTTCTCTGTATACCTTTACACACAGGACGTGGGGGAGAGAGAGAGAGAGAGAGAGAATGAGAGAGAGACAGAGAGAGAAGTTTCAGAAGGGGAAAAACAAGATAAAAAAAGATCTGCATCCATCTGCATACACACACACACATACAAAAACAGAGACAGACAGTGAGAGAAAGAAAGAGACAGAGAGAGAGAACGAGAGAGAGAGAGGGAATGATAGAGAGAGACATTGCAAGAGGGGAAAAACAAGATAAAAACGATCTGCGTCCATAGTTCTATGGAGAGCCTTAGTTTAACTCACTGTCCGATACACACACACACACGCACACACAGACACACATAAGAACATACTCACCATTTGCTGGTGTATGTAAAGCCCACGAAAGGGAAGTGGTGACCTGGGAAGGCGGTGTGTGAAGGAGGAGGCAAAGTCTCCTAAATGTACATGTACAGACACACACACACACACACGCACGCACACACACACACACACACACACACACACACACACACACACACACACACACACACACACACACACACACACACACACACACACACACACACACACATATATACAAAGACACACACAAACATTTTAAAATCCCTGAACTATTTCAAAGCATTTTGTAATGAAAGCACTGTCCAAGCAAAAACACAATTTAGTGCATGGGTGAATTAATGACAGTTTATGTATGTTTTTATTGTTTAATTCATAATACAATATCACACTTCCTTGATTATCCTAGGGGATAAAATCAATAAATAAACAAACAAACAAATAAATAAACAAACACAGCGTGTAAGTAAGTTAGCATGCATGCAGCGCCACACATTTACACACAGGCACATAAACACACACACATACACACACACTCATGAATATGCACACTCACAAACACACAGTCCAAGTAGCAGCCATCAACCACACATTCACATACACACACACACACAAACACATAGTCCAAGAAGAACCATCAGCCACACACTTATATACATCAACACACACACACATACATCACATACATCAACACACACACAAACACACAGTCCAAGAAGAACCATCAGCCACACACTTATATACATCAACACACACACACATACATCACACACACTCACATACATCAACACACACACAAACACACAGTCCAAGAAGAACCATCAGCCACACACTTATATACATCACACACATTCACATACATCAACGCACACACACACCCACACACACACACACACACACACACACACACACACACACACACACACAGTCCAAGAAGAACCATCAGCCACACACTTATATACATCACACACATTCACATACATCAACACACACACACACGTACACTCACCGAGTTCTTCAGGCAGTCATCATCCACGTCAAAGTTGGAGGTGTCAGTGGGACTGCTGACCTCAGGGATATAGGGGGCCTCGCAGGAGCGGATGTTGTCCCAGTCGATGCCTGTGAAGAACGGGTGCTGCTTGAAGTCCTGGATGCCGTTCTGGCCCAACCGGTGCTCCCGGCTGCATATGAGGCGCCGCATCAGGTCCTTGGCATCCTCCGACACGTCCGACATTTGGTCGGGGAACTGAAACCTCTCCTGACACAGTAGAAACAAAGAAAGAATGAAAGAAAGAAAGGAGAAAAAAGAATAAAAGAGCATGTGAAAGGAGAAACCACAGCGTCCGCGACTTGAAGACTACTTCTATATCATGTATGCTTGTGTTCATTTCCAAACTCCATTCAAAGACTCATTAATGCATCAGTAGTTTCAACACATTACAGGCTTTCATTTTAATCTCCATCAACACAGACGTGTTGATACAGTAGAGCAGGTGTCAGGGTGGATTAGGGGAGCATATAACCTTTTATCTTAATACTTGACCACTTCATTGTTCTTCACAACTGACCCACTGGAGTGGAATTATGATTTGTTATCACTGACTTCCTCTGGTAATCACGGTTTATGGAAATACAACAAAAGAATAGGTTATGAAAAAGCGTTAGGAAATCACTACCAGCACAACCACACATTTTTACTGACAATACGAAATTTCATACTTTACATAACAGGTTCAGGTTCAATTTTAAAATAAATATATAAAATGTGTTTTCTCCCTCATCACTGCCACCATGCTATATCAATCTATCACACACTATGCTAAGAAAACAATACAATTCTGCCCTTGGTATGAAGATGAGTTCTTTTCCATGATTTCTTCAGCCCTGTAAAATGGATTTTACAAATGACTTTTGATTAACTCGCTTGGTCACTTGATTAAACGCAACGCAAATCAAATGCTAGGATAAAGCAGTGGTAGCATAGTGGTTAAGGAATCGGGCTAGTGTGCAAGTAGCCTGAAAAGTTGTGGGTTCGAACCATTGTGTCCCTGAGTGAGGCACTTAACCCTAAGTTGCTCTAGGGGAACTGGCCCAGAACAATGATAGCTGTGTGATAGCTGACAAAAAATGTAAGTCACTCTGAATGCATAAATGTAAATGTAAAGTGGTTAGACTGCATCTACATGAGCGAATGTTTGCTCTCATGCACTCGTGCACTCATATGATGAACTCCAGTGAACTGCAGACCTTGTGGTTCATGATCTTGCCGTAGGTCTCCACCAGTGACTCGGCGTAGAAGGGCGTCTCCCCGTAGAGCATCTCGTACATGCAGACGCCCAGGGACCACCAGTCGCACTCGGGGCCGTACTTGCCTTTGCCGTCCTCCATGGCCTGCAGGATCTCGGGGGAGATGTAGTCTGGCGTGCCGACAGCCACTGAGGACTGGACCTGAGGTGAAGACACAGATACAGAGATAGTGGCCATAGAATTAGAGTTTAGTTTGGGTTTGACTTGACTTTTGGAATTAATTGTTCAGTTTGAGTTTGAGTATGTTATATGAGCATTAGTATTTGTATGGGCGTACATATGTTTGTTTATATGTTTGTATGTGTGTATGTGTGTGTGTGTTTGCATGTGTATGTGAATGTGTGTGTGTGTATGTACTCACAGTGCCATCATCCATGAGCTTCAGGCAGGAACCAAAGTCAGCCAAGCGTATGTGACCGTTCACATCCATTAGAATGTTGTCTGGCTTGATGTCTCTATAACAGAGACAATAACAGATCAAATGTCAACTCCAGCTCTGGGCTCCACTTCATAACCCTTACATCTCTATTGGCTCACTGCACAAACCAGACCCTTCAGCAAAAACTTTGAGGCCTCAATGCCACACAGGTGTAAAAAAAAAAAAAAAGGCACACCACCATCTTTAATAACACTTGCACCTCCATCAGTCAAGTCAAGCCCTCTCCAGTGGCATTATGGACTTGCACTGCGTAGGTCAGAGCTGCTCCTTAATTCTTAGCAAGACAATGGAGGCCCTGATGACTCAACACTGAGGCTGCTGTTGTTGCCTCACAGTACTAAAGAGGGCACAGGGTGTGACACTTGAACGAGAAAGGAGAGCCTGGAGTGAAAGGGTGGTATTGCACCTCTCCAGCCTGACTCATCAGATGCATGTGAGTGTGTGTGTGTGTGTGTGTATGGAGGCTCGTCACATCCCAGACTAGCTGTCAACAGCTGACGTTTATATAAGCTGTTTCTGTCGGCAAAAACACACAAATGCATTCATATGTACACGTACACACACACACACACACACACACATACTCATACTCACACACACCACCACATTCAGATCTCTTACACACCCAGGTACTAACATGCCCTACTGAAAACAAAGCTTTCAAGCATGCACAACCAAGTCTATAAACACACGCCAACACTTACCAAACACCACACACACACACACACACACACACACACACCAATCCTGAACCTGGGAGGTCAAACTATCTTAACAGGTGTCAGTTGCTGGCAGCTGCCCTTGCTGACTCTTAGTATGACCTCCAGTATGCACACAGGGCAAAGGGCAAAGGTCAGAGTCAGAGATGAGCACAAAAAATGGCACCAGGCTCCGCTGACTGTCACCTACAGCGGAGGCCCCACCCAGTGATACAGACGTGATAAGAACGATTGGCTGCTTTTTTAACTTCCTATCATTTCATTGGCACATTCTTTCAAGTAACCATGACCAGTTAGAGCATCAGCACAGAAGCTCATCACATGATCCTATATAACATTTCATCCTCTCTACTCACCATCTCCTCACTATTGTGAACACACACATACACACACATACACACACATACACACACAGACACACACGCGCGCACACAACTGTGCTCATGCACGCTCACACACACATGCACAGCCCAGTCTTTTTCTACACAAAGAACAAGTAGACACAGTTTACCATCTGTGTGCATGCGTGCTGGATTAAGAACGTGCATGTGCATGTCAACAGAATGTGTGTGTATTCAAGTGTGTGCACCTCTGGAATGCTTGGTCTTGGCTGGCATAAGCATACGTCTTGAAAAGCTGTGGATTAGTGGTGGAAGTTGAGAAGGATATTTGATGTGTGTGCTAAACCATGCGTGTGTTTTTGTGTGTGTGTGTGTGTGTGTTAAAAAAACAAAAGGAGACAGGGTACGATAAAGTGTATCTGAGGGAACACAAGACACTAACGTTAACCCTAACATTGCAATATGGTGAAGTGTAAAATGCATGTGTGTGTGTGTGTGTGTGTGTGTGTGTGTGTGTGTTTCTGCAATCTCTATTCGCATTGAGGAGTTGGCAGACCAGACTGATCTCCCTTTTCTCTTGTGACCTAACTTGATCTGATCTGATATCTTTCTGAGTGAATGCCACAGTGTGGTGGTGAGCTTCCACAGCCAAGAGCAACAGACATTCCACTGGCCAGCTGCCTAACAGTGTGGAGATCTCTAGCGTAGCTATCTATGCTTGTATCTGGCATTAAACTCGCCAGCCCTTAGTCTTACACTGACTCCTTTTGCACTGAATCCTCATAAAGACCAGGGCAAAATCAGCCAGACAAAAGAAGTGTGTGTACATACGTGTGTGAGTGTGTGTGTGTACTGGTAGAGAGTAAGAAAGAAAAAGGAGAAAGGAGATTGCTCCACGTGGTGGTGTGTATTTTCCAGGTCAACAATGCCCTGTGCACTTTCTAATACATCAAATAAGAAAACTCAAACTCCCATCATGCATTGCTTCGACCTTCCTCTCCCTTTCTGATCCCTTTGCTTCAGCTGTCTGATCACTGTGACTCTTGCCTTCTATTTACACCAAAGTTTGTTTTGATTGGCTAAGGCTACACTCCCCCCCTTCTCTGGGTCATCGCACACAAACAACCAGACGCCGAGTGGCAGCAGTTCCCCCTTCACTAAACCAATTAGCCGCTAGTGAAACACTTAGCCGCTAATACGACAGATCAGAAATCACACTGGGCTTTCCCACCACAGGCTTGCCAGTTAGCTTAGCACCTAATGCTATCTCACTGGCCGGCTTCCAGAGATCTCCCCTGTTAAGTGTAACAGCTAACAGTAGCACCTGTTCAGTGAACTAGCGGCTAACTGAGGGTGCAGGTCCTACAGAAAGTAGGACACAAAGTAGGGTTTACTTGTAGTCATATGGAGCTTTTGCTCACATGCATACATCCATTAGTACGCCTGCCTTAAGTACAGAACATATTAGCTTAGAATAACAACAAAGCTGTGTCCATCAAGGGCCTACTGCTACACACACACACACACACTTGTATCTCTCTCTCTCACACACACACACACACACGACACAGGTGAATGCAACATCATGACTTATGACTTGTATACCTATGCAAATACACAAGAGATAATGACTATCTTGCTCTCTCTCTTTCCACCCCCCCACCCACCCATGCCTACTGTATGCAGGTCAGGCAGAGCAGATGGCATCCCCAGATGGATGCAGTAGTCTTAAGCGGAGATTACCTCCCCTTATTCTCAGCCATTCTTCTCCTTAAGACTCCAGTGTGCATGGACTGAGCAGTCCAGTCTGGCAAGATCATACGGGGAGAAACAAACACTCACTCACACACTTAAGCTTGCACATACACACACACACACACATGCACACATCACATACACACACACACACAAACACAAACACTCCCACGCACATGTACAGATGTACATCATTGTACCAGAGTCCGTCTTTGTAGCCTGTGTATCATAGATCATCGGATCATATTCAGATACTGTAACAGGACTATAGAGGCTTCAGTGTTGTCTATTCCAAGCCCTAATGGAACTCAGCAAATCTTTCAGTCCTCTCTCTCTCCCTATTCCCCTGTTCTCTCTCTCCCATTCTCTCAAAGGCATCTCTATCGCTCTATATCTATCGCTCTATCCTCTTGTCTGTCTCTCTCCATATGCTCTGTCTTTCTCAGAATGTCATTATATTTTGTTTCCATTGTTGGTGTTTCTATAAACCCACTGCATGTGACTCTTTTCTCATCTCTTTTTTCAGATCTCCATCTCTTTCTTTCCCCATCACTCCTCGCTCTATCTCTATCACTTCATCTCTATCGCTCTATATCTATCGCTCTATCCTCTTGTCTGTCTCTCTCCATATGCTCCCTAATCTATAGGCTGCTTTTCGTTGCTTCTCCAGTCCACATAAGTAATAAAAAAGACATTAGAGTGTGATCAATGGGCACGCGTATACACACACACACACAGTCAAACATACACACACATAGAGAAAAAGCTCTGCACACACATACTAACACACAAAAAGCTGACTACTGCATTTCATACCACTTAGCACTCAGCATCCAGGAACACACACACACACACACACACACACACACACACACACACACACACACACACACACACCATATACCATTAGAGTGTCAATGCAAAAAATATCTATGGGCTGTCCTATTTCTTTCCCAAGAGACTAAACAGTGAGTGTCTTATTATGTTTGTGTCCCAAGACAGATGGGTTGAGCCCATTTTTACACAAGTGTGACAACTACGCTTCAAGATGGACACTTCCATGCTGTGTTTTAACTTCAGAGCCATTTGAGGCATACAGTGTCAGCTTTTCAAAGGAAATGAACAGAAAGACTGCATAAACACAAACAGATTGCAGCCAGATTTCAAGCGTTCCCGCATCAAGGCGCCACCAGCTTGTTAGAAACATAAATACAAAAGCTGGCACACTGTTGATTTGCAGAAGAAACAAAACATTTAATCCATAAAGAACTGGATTAAAAATGAATCATCACAAAGAGTTACTCCCAACCAGTGGCTTATGGGCACACAAGGTGGCATGCAGAGCCAAACAATTCAATGTTTTTCAGATGAAAAAAATCAGTTTTTAATGTTGTCTGACCTAAACTTAAATGTGAGATAAAAAGACAACAGTGTCTAAATAATAAACACTGTAGTTGACTATAGCCAGCATGTAATAACAGGATGTGTCTGAGTGAGACTAGACAACTGTAAACAACTACCCATAATTCTCACCTCTCTCGCATGATATATCAATATACCATGTCTCTCTTTCACACAAACACACGCACACCCACCCCCACCCCCCCCCACACACACACACACACTAACTGTGTGTCTAACAGTAGACTGGTCACACAACAGGATAGGGACCTACAATAGATAGCAGACTGCTACGATAAATTAGATGCTTCATTTTGTTTCTGTTTATATTCTCAGAATTCTCTCTCACACAGACACATGAAAAAGACAGAGACAGAAAGAAGCAGACAGAAAGAGGCAGAGAGAGAGAGGCAGACAGAGAGAGGCAGACAGAGAGAGGCAGACAGAGAGAGGCAGACAGAGAGAGAGAGAAAGGAGAATGTGATGGCACAATGTGGTGTGACTGAGGATAATCACAGAGGATAATATTTCTCCTCATGCAGTTTCTGGGTTTCATGCAGGGAATGAGATGTGGAGGCAAGGACGGACCAAGATACACACAGAAAGAGAAGCACACACACACACACACACACGTAAGAGTGCACGTGCACGCATGCGGACGGGCACACACACAGTCATATACTTCCTTTGACGGGCCCGCCCTTGATGTGTCCCCCACCCTCAAATGCAGCAAGCGTGCCAATATTCTCCCATGAGGTAGCAGCTGACCACACCCCGTACCCAATCATTAAACACCAACACCCCCACCAACACCCCACCCACTCACTCACCAACACACACACACACACAATCACACAATAGTATAAACACATGACCACGGACACTTCGCAACAACAGACATGACAGGTCATAACATAGACATGGATAGATGCAGACAGTATAGATGCAGACAGTCTCTCTGTTGCACATAAAAACTCAAATTCACCACCCTCAATACAAGTACAGCACCCTTACACATAAACCCATCCAATTCAACACAATGGCACAGACACAAACAAAAATGACATACAACCACACACATACACATGCTTGCAAAACACACCCCTCCACATAGCCACACATTCCTACTCTCTTTCTATCCATGTCTCTCACACACCCACCCACACGCACACACACGCACACGCACACACACACACACACACACACACACACACACTCCCTCCACCCACTCCCGTGGGCATAACATGCAATTACGCAGGCCCAGAATAGGCTGCGTGTGTCTGCTCTCCTCTCCTCTCTGGGATCCATGAGGCTGAAGCAGGGAGGCAGGCAGGCAGGCAGCCCACGCCCAGTGTCCAGCCCCCTGACTGGGGGAGACCAGCTCATTTACACCCCCCTGGGGTTCCACACCACTGCTTTCTCTCCCTGTCATTAGGCATGCAAACCAGCAGCACATACAACTTCCTGGGTTTGGGGAGGGGTGTGTGTGTGTGTGTGTGTGTTGGGGGACGGAGGGATGAAATAGCCCAAGTGGCATATGGGCGGGGGTGGTCATGTCGTCTGGCTCCAATTGAGCCAGAATGGTGGCTCCAAAAGCCATAGTCGCCTTGTGTCAATGAAGCTATGTGTCCAGGACACAAAACCACACCACAGCACTATACACTACCACATGTGATAGCGGGTAAGCGCTCAACAAACGTGGAGAGAACATTTCTATTGTATTGTGGCAGTTTATTTCCTGCAAGGCAGCGCTGGTCAATTACTCTTCCAATAAGCCCAATGAATAAGCATGCAAACTTGTTTACACTGGTGTTGACACACAGATATGCATTTCCATCCAGAAAGAAACAGCAGTAGAAAACACACATCTGAAGTTTCAGTCCAAACAAGCAGCGCAAAGCAAAGCTATCAGTCCACAATGGGGCAAATTATAGCCTGTGTCATTACATAACAGTACAAGCTTTCTCTTAGCATGCAGGTACAAGAGGGCTAGGGCAGAGAACTAGCATCCTTACTCCAAGCTAACAGTTTCTTTTCAAAGGCCTCTCACAGCAGATGGGGCTATGATGACTCATGACTAATTAGAGGGGTTGAGAACATGGCAGTGCCTTTCAACTGTAAACTGGCTACTAAACAGTAATTAGACATCCTGGTCGAGTTCAAGATGCATGAAACATAGCAACCTGGTTAATTCAACATACGTCAGGGAAGGGTCTGCTTCTTAAATGAGCCCTTCATGATTGGTTAAGCCATGGGCTGGGGGAGGGGCTGTGTCTTAAATAATCTCTTCATGATTGGGTGAGCTAAAGACCAGGGGAGGAACTGCGTGTAATATGGCCTGGTTGTTAATTGTTTGTGATGCAGGTTGGGAGACTGTGAGGGGTTGCTGATTGGCTGAGCTGTGGGGCTGGGGGAGGGGTTCAAGAGTCTCACCTGTGGACGTAGTGCAGCTGGTGGACAGAGTGTATAGCCAACACCATCTCAGCCAGATAGAACTTGGACATGTCCTCTGGCAGCCGGTCCTCAAACTTACTGAGCAGAGTCAGCAGGTCGCCACCCACATAGTAGTCCATCACCAGGTACTAGAGACAGAAAAAAGATGAAGAGTTAAAGAGAACTGTCAGCTACACAATGTCAGAGATGCACAGTAAGAATGTAATGCAATATAAGACACATGTCAACAGCAGAACGTAAAATTTACAAAACTTTTTTGGGGATTTGTGTGTAGTATAAATGTCTTGTGTTGCTTAGCTGACGCTGGATCAGTTGAGCGTGTGTGTGTGTGTGTTTGCATGTGATCAGAGAGTGGTACTGTGTGTGTGTGTGTGTGTGTGTGTGTGTGTTTGTGTGTGTGTTTGCATGTGATCAGAGAGTGGTACTGTGAGTTTGTGTGTTTGCGTGTGATCATTGAGTGGTAATGTGTGTGTGTGTATGTGTTTGCATGTGATCAGAGAGTGGTACTGTGTGTGTGTGTGTGTGTGTGTGTGTGTAGGGGAAGGGCAGACCCATCACAATAAGCACAGCAGAGTTGCCTGGTTGCTCACCAGGTTGTTCTCATCCTGGAAGGCGTAGTGCAGGGTGGTGATCCACTGGCAGTCTCCGTTGACGAGTACGTCGCGCTCCTCACGGAAGCACGCCGTCTACAGACAGAGCACAGCAGGGACACTGAGCACTAACCAAACACACCTGAGCTGATCTAGAAGTTTCCACACCCAAACACACACAGAGAAGGCCACAGATCACATGTTATGGAGTACATTTCCATGTCTAGCTCCAATCCACCTGGCGGAACCCCCGGGGGTATTGCAGACACTGAATTCAGGGGGAAATGGAAACTATGAAGATATGCAGGAATTCCCATCAGAAAGAAAAAAAAAAAAACATCCTTAGAAAAATTGTTTCTGATTTTGGCACAGAGAGACAGAGAGAGAGAGAGAGAGAGAGAGACACACAGAGAGAGAGAGGTAGAAAATGTGGTGGCAGCTATGGGCTGCATTCTGACCTCTGCTCTCTTCAACATCTCCCATTTGTTGAGAATCTTCATGGCAAACACCTTGTCTGTGTTCTTCACCTTCACCACGGCAACCTGGGCGGAAACAGCAACAACAACAACAAACATGCTTAGTAAGTCTTGGGGAGAGAGAAAATAACCTCAGAAGAAGAATGCAGTCCCTCAGAAAAAGGCAAAGAGGTGCCATTTCAGAGCCATTACCAACACCTTGTCCATACAACACCACTTTAACTTGTTTTAAAGAAGCTATAATAAGTGGCTTAGCAAGACAGATAGGACACAGCCTAACCAGGGTTAGATATGGCTTGGGAATTTTATGAGGTATATTATGGGTATGATGTAGGGTACCTTAGACACACAACTGGCTTACTGCCAGCTTTGTATCAAACAACCCTTTGTCAGTGCATTGCAGCCCTGTAACCCAATATGGTCCATTGTTAATTATTTATATATATGTCTGCTCTCCTGAAGTCTAAAGTTATGATATATATCTCAGTATGTGTGTGTGTGTGTGTATATATATATATATATCACATATATAATAACTTTAGGAGTGCAGTTACAACATCCTGTCCATGTGTTTGTATTGTCTGAGCACACAGGCCCATAAGAACAAACTTGGAGTCCTTGGAGAGGTGCACTGACCGCTGTTCCAGTCTGTGTGTGTATGTGTGTGTGTGTGTGTGTGTGTGTGTGTGTAAACCTGTTAGACTGAAACGGATCTTTGACCTCAGGCCATTCACATGAGAACAAGTGCCAATTTTCAGCTCAGTGTTCTCTCCCCTCCTTCCCAGAGTAGTAAACAGAATCCCACCAAACGACTGAGCAGTGCAGCACAGCACAGCGCCTGCTCCTGGCCCACATCCACATACATAATCTCTCTGTTTTGTAATGGCCGAGAAGAAGAAAGACTCAGAGGATGGGGGAGAGAGAGAGAGAGAGAGAGAGAGAGAGAGAGAGAGAGAGAGAGAGTAGCACTGCATGTACAGGAGACAGAGGTATTGAGAGGATATCTTTAACTGAGATTATTGGCAGCATTACTGTGGCCTTTGCTTTTGTTCGCTGTAGTAAACAAGCAGGTCTTTCCCTCTGTGTTGCTTCTAATGCTCCACTCCTCACCCTTTCTCTACCTCTCTGATCTGCCTTCTCCATTTCATACCACCACCCTCTCTGTCTTTACCCATCTGTCACCCATCCAAACTATACTGGTCACTGGATGACTCAGTACCTGCAAACCAACCATACAGAGACTTTTCCCATGACCCCATAAACACACACACACACACACACACACACACACACACACACACACACACACACCTTGTATCAGCACACATTCAGCTCAATTTACTTATTCAAACAGATACTAAGACAATGCAGATATTCCCACTAACGTGCTGTATGCCTAGTTAGTCTAAGCAGCGTATGCCCAGGAAAGTGGTTTTTGATTGAAAATAATATTGCCATCAAAGTTAATGCATTAACAGTTAGTTAGTGCATCAACAGGAGATCTCATCAATCTTGTGTTGAGGGTTACCACTGCAGTCGGGCTGCTTCAGAGATACTGAGTCATGTGACCAGCAAGAGCTCCACCAATGCAGAATTGCAATATGTTTCACTGACACCGGTCTCTTTACTACCGCTGTTTGTGAGAGATACAGCTGCCCAAGTCTACACATTACACACACACACACACACACACACAGCACACATATTAAACACAGTAGGACAGTCCCTCTCCTTTTCTCTCTCTCCTCTCCCTCTCTTTCCCACAGTCCATTTAATTCTCATTCTTCTCTGCCGTGGAAATCCCCAGCTCATATCTCCCCATCAGACTGGGGTGGAAGGGGGGTTGGAGGGGGGAGCACTGCTGGCCTTCGGACAGTGGTGTGGCGGGCTGTTTAGTCTACCCTTATCAAACAGGGGACTCTTATTTTCTCTCGGCCTCGCTAATCCGCAGTTGTCCACCAAACCCGTCGGACACTCCATCACCACCTGAGCGAGCCACTCACTCCACCTATTAGTCACAGTCTATTAGCTTGGATCCCACCAGCCTGCTGCACCACCCTCTCTCTCGGCCTGGTTCAGTGGGCATGCCTGGCACCGGAGCAGAACCCCCACTAACGCCTGTGAAATTGGGTGGGGGGCTTTGTTGCCCAAACTCCAGAACCCAACCCCCCCTGCCTGCCCCTCTCTCTCTCTACACACACACACACACACAGTCCCTCAGACACTCCCTGTCTCGTGACCTGCTCCATCCAGCAGCACTGGTAGTTTGGACGGGTGATGCTGTTGACTGTTGCTGTGCTTAACTGCAACACTTTCGATGTTTACAAAACAATCAGAAGAAATAAATAAAGCCAATTCACTGTAAACCATCTTGTTGATTTAAATGTTATTATGGCTAGGTATGGTTAAGGTTAATGGTGGTTTGTGTTTAGAGTACTGGGGTGTGTCCTGTGTCGTGTAGCAATTACAACAGCCAACTGGTATGAAAATCAAATACAATTTAATCTACAATCTTCATTTGTAGCCACTGTTGATCTCTGTTCACCACCTTTGGCCAGTTTATCGAGATACTGTGGGTTAGCTCTGACAAACAAACATTCTCCTATTCCACAGTGCAAGGTAAGAAGCAACAAAGTTAAGACCATCTATTCATCAAATCATTTCGTATTCACCCTATAAAACTATCTGAACAATGCAGACCTAAACCAACATTTGCACAGACAAATACATAATGAGTAGACTTGGGCAACTTCACACTGTGGATCTCAACTGTCTGTGGGCCTACCTCCAAGTCTCAAAGCATATTATACTGCAGACTGCTGAGATGGTGAGATTAAGATGCCTTTTCAGAATTTGGTAAATTATGATTTTATAGCATCAGACTGTTAACAGGTACATCCCGAGCTGGCAGCTCTCAACTTTCTCAACGTCTCATTCTTAACTGGGTCAGGATTGGATGAGGACTTGATGAGAACATGATGAGAGCGTGGATCTGAAGAACAGGAAACCAGGAGTCTCCCTCTCTCTGTCACTTTCTGTCCATTACCCCGTCACACAAGCCTATACAGTGTGTACACATACTGTATGCAATGCAAACACAAAGAGACACAAACAAATACAGACAAATACAAACACACACAAAGACAAACACACACAGACACACAAGCAAACACACATACACAGTCATTCAGTAATTTACCAAGTGCATGATGTACATACCTCCCCAAAAGCACCTCGGCCTATGACCTTCAGGATCTCGAAATCCTCCCTCCGTAGACGCATCTGCTTCACCTTGGAGGTAAAGGGTTTGGCTGCAGAGACAACACCCAACAAAGAGACAGACAAATTGGATTAGATTATCATGGACTTGATGGTTATACCTGAAACTGTCATTAACCTTAATATGACATCTCTGCTGATTTCTAATGGTATTTGCAATTACAGTATGAGAACAGTAATACATTTATTTTCATACACATGAGTGAGAGAGTTCAAGAGAGTGCAAGCGAGTAATTATTATGGTACACTAGATCTTCTCCATGGGAGAAGCACAGAGAGTCCGCAAAGTCAGCCAAAAAAGCACATCTGACCATCCTCCACCAATCAGAAAAAAGGACATGGCAGAGAAGGAAAGGTCAAATGAGGTGTAGGCAGGCAGACACACACACACACATACATCAGATGTTCACTGATGGCAGAAAAGCTGTTGTTCTGTTGGACTTTCTTACAAGCTGCAACTGAGTGACTAATCAGACGTCTGCACATTCAGGTGTGTTGACATGAGAGAGGTTGTGTATGAGGATTGTGTAATGTGTATGTCGATCAGTGTGTGAGTGTGTGTGTGTGTGTGTGTGTATCAGTGTTTGTTCTTGCATGTGTAAAATCTATGCAAGTAAACAAGTGTTGGTGTGTTATATGTGTTCTGTGTGTCTTTTGTGTGTGTGTGTGTGTGTGTACATCATGCCACTGACACACCCTCCAGGTGCCCACTTCATGTGTTGTATACCAGGCAGAGGACAGGACAGGGAAGGGCATCATCCCACCCCTCCACCCACAGACCCTGCGCTGCCTCACAAAACTGCTGGCAATCTCTCTAGGGCAGCGAGGCATCGTGGGAACTGGGACCTGCGGATGGAAGGGGGCGGAAGGCAATCTTTTGCACAGATAAGGAGACGGCAAACGGTGAATACCTTCGACCTTTACACATATTCAGTGCAATCACAATCCTTCTTCATGCCTCACCCCTACCCCCAAAACACACACACACAGACACAAGGTGTGTACATACATAAAGACGTCCATCTCTCCAGGGAGTTAGTATAAAATGAAGCTAATGAAGTAATGGAGTTTTGTGAGGGAGGCAAGAGAGAGACCTTGCCATGACTGTTGCATATCTCTAGCCCTACATTCTGTAAATACCACAACTCCTGTGGCGTGGGCCCTGTGTAGAACATAACAAAACAAAGCGAACCAGACAACACCTCTCCACCAACTCATGAACACAGACTAATGACCTTGTGGGAGAGTCAGTCTGCAGAATAAGGGACAATCTGCAGACAGTGGTAAACACTTGTTGGAATCATCCATCTAGCCAGTGCCTCAGCTCTACACTTTTCCCACGGCAATACCAACCACTCCACTCCTTTTTTTCTGTGAGATCATATGGCAGAACTCCCTGGGTGTGGATGGCAGGGGAGCACTGTTATACAACCCTACCCGCACACCACAGACAGACACACACACACACGCCATAATGCACTTATACTGTAGGCCTATCTACACACACATAGAGATAGAAAGAGAGCAGTGTGTATGCACTACTACAAACAAACAAACGGTTAAAGGAGAGATAAAGGAAAACAGAGAAAAAAGGACATAAAAGAGAGAGAGAAATAACAAGACAAAGAAACATAAAAGGCAGGCAGATAGTCAGCTTATTCCATTGCAGATAACCCCACAGCACTGGGCTTACAGCTGTTTAGACTGGGCTCTGAAACCCTGTCCGGTAAATAAGGCCATGAGCAACAATGTCAGCGCCAGACAGAGCGATTAGCATCGCTTTATTTTAGCAGAGCTGATGAGATGATTAATGTCATTCACAGCGGGGCCGTTCCACATGTGTGTGATGCAACAGCAGGGGTGGATCGCTAGGGCTGGGCCGCTGAACAGGAAATTGGGCGATTCAGGCCATAGGGCTAGATCTCTCATGACAAGAGAACACTAGAAATAATACCATTGTGGCTACTCTGACTAAATACATTCAAGTTTTAATGATTTTTAAAGATGTGGTTTGCAAAGACGTATCTTTTATTTCAAGATTCAATCTGCCTATGCTCATATGAGGGTGAGATAGACTCTCAATCCATTAACCACTCAGGTTCTTCATTATGTAATCGTGTTGAGCCATGAACCCTTAAAAACATACAATACACACTTATTATATATTGCTAAAATACGTCAGTAGCAAGTGACTGAACTTTTATTAATGGGGAGTGGACAGTTATTGCTGGTGTTTTGCCAGACTGACCTCTGGACTTATAATTTATTAGATTGCTAGGTTAAAAAAAATCTGTTGTGCCTCACAAGTTTTCTAAAAACGGATTCTGTGAAGGTTGCCACCTGATGCAACTTTGAGAATTCACCTATCACTACCCAGTATATCTCATCATAAGCTCAGTGAGCATGATTACAAGGGAGCACACCGTCATTGGCTACACAAATGTACCCACAGCCAGATAATGCTCAAGGTTACTGGCATCACTGGTCACTTCAACACACTAAAGCAGACCAGTGATGAAATATGGAAGATAACACCATGAGGCCTGTGTTTGTGTTGTGTCTGTCTGTGGTTGTGTTATGTATGTGCCTGTCTCAACATGTCTGATCCAGGGTCAGAATTAGTCTAATCTAAACTGTAATGTCCTTCATTAAACACTGATGGAAGAAATCACCTCCTAACTTCACTTGAAATTGGAACCTTTCTAATCACAAAAGACACAGAGGCAATAAAACAGCTTTCATGTCTACAGATGTAGTTAGCTTGCGTGTCAGTCTGCCATAACATGAGTCCGCCAGGCTTTCTCATGACTGCCAAACTGGTTGGCTCTGAAGCAGCAATTGCACTGGCTAACGCTAACCACAACAATTACAGACACACAACGAGAGAGAACAACATTGAGTTCGCACTCAGAAAGATACCAAGCAATCACACAAGAGACGCAGTCAAGTCCAACACAGCTAGCATGTTTGGACTGATCGTACAGGTTATAGCTTTGCCTGATTGTCTTGTGAAGATTGGACCAGAGTGAACAGTGAAAAGAAACTGTGATAAAAGAAGCCATTTCTACTGGTGCAGCAGTCACACTCTGCAAAGCCTTGTCTAAATGTCTAAAGAAAAGCAGACTATGACTTCATTGCATAACATCAACTCAGCTGCTCCCCTGAGTAGAGAGAAGGTAACTGCTGCTGGCAGATGCTGCAATGTGTAGCTTAGCCTAGCCTAGCCTGACTTAGCCAACTGCTTGCTCATGTTCAAGCCAAAGAGGTCTGGCAGCTGAGATCAATCAGTGTTGCTTCAGCTAGCACTACTCATTGAAGTGGCCTTATCTAACCAGCGGCAACAGCCACGCCACTTCAAGTGCCTCAATTGAAGACTGCCAGATGGATTCTTTGAAGAGAATCCATCTTCCTTATAGAGGATATGAAAGGCCCTGTTCAGCCCCTGTGAGTATACACACACACACACTCTCAGACAATAGAGCCACTGAGAAGTACACTACACACCTTTACTTCATCTAAAAACATACACATACAGCACAACATAGCAACAGTCACCATGGTAACACAGTAGTATACAACAATCTGTAGTCAGTGGTGCTCTGACAAGCAGGCTCTCCTATGATGGACTTCTTGTGTCATAACACTTGAGGATGTATTTTATGTCTTCTTGACAGGAAGGGAAATGGTATGAAATGCATTGATCATAGGATCTATTCTCCAGCAGTTTCATAAGTCGCTACTGCACTGAGCACGTGCACGAATGCTCACAATGTGACTGGAAAAACACCACAGCCTCACCCTCTAGCTAGACGGGTTTGAGTTTGTGTGTGTGTGTCTGTGTGTGTGTGCATGTCTGTGAGTATGCTGTACAGTTTGCATCAGTGCTGGTGAAATGGTGTGTGAAATATATCCATTACTTTTATGAAATCTGTGTGTGTGCATGCATGTGTGTGCGTGAAACATACAGAAGGCTGTGTGCACGTGTGGGTTTTTAAACATGGTGAATGAGTGGGGGAGTTCATGCCTACGTACACATCTGTGTGTGTGAGAGGACTTGAGAGAGTGTGCGTATGTGTGTGAAAAGCCAGGGCCGGAGTTGTGCGAGTGTGTTGTGCACACACTCCCAGTCGCAGCCCCATCGCTGAGGACATCTGGAAACCATAAGAGAACTTATTTACAGCCGCGGTGAGCTAACGACACAAAAATGCCGCCTCCTGGAACAGATTCCCAGATCCATGAGCTCGGAGACCTGAGGATGCCCTTTTCCCTGGAATACTACAGATGCATGCACCTACGGATGATCCTTGGAATACCACAATTTCCGGTCCAAGACTTCCATTCCCTGAACTACGAAAGATCCCAGACCTATGAATAGTCTATCTTAGTCCCTGGAATACCACAGGTTCCAGTCCAAGACTTCCATTCCCTGAACTACTAAAGATCCCAGACCTACAAATAGTCTATCTTAGCTAAGAATACTGTTCCTTCAGACCTAAGGATGGCCTCTTCTTGACACACTGATGGGAGAAGGCCTAATGGTGTAGCCATCCTAATTCAGAGACTAACTGAATAAATTCCACAAATGACCCAGAGTAGTGCTAGGTCAGGGTCAAAGTGCACATTATTGTCAATCTAACAAGTCAAAGACAACAACTTTGAAGATGTTTTTTTTTTTTTTTTTACAATTCAGGAAAAGTAAACTGCCTTAAAACTCTCAAAGTGCAGTGTGCTTCTTGCCCCTAAAAACTGACTAGATGAAATTCTGTGCTTGTATTTCTGACTAGACCTAAACAGACCCATTCTCCTGATATCACATTAGGCAAGAGGTGATGAAGAAATTGTGCAAGCCATTAGACAGGCAGAAACGCATATAGCAAACTGAGTCTCCCTCCGCTTATGCCTGCAGGGGGGCCAAGGACTGTATGTTCTGTCATGAGTGAAACATACATGGGCCTGTGAGGGATGGCTTTAAATCATTCATAAGTACTTACATAGGGAATCGCTTACATGCAGCATAAACTGGCAGCAGAGGGTTAAATTGGGTTTGATGCTACAGTACACATCATTGGCACCCAAATTCCCTCGGCAATATGGGACCCTCCACCAACTGGTCGAAAGTCCCATCCCCCAAAATGCATGTGGACAGACAGAGAGAGAGAGAGAGACAGACAGAGGGACAGACAGAGAAAGAGAGAGACAGAGAGAGAAAGAACAAACACACACACAGCAAAAACTAAAGGGGGTGGTGGGTCATGATTCAGAAACAGATTTCTATTGGCTGCACCACTGTAAACACACAAACAGGATATTTAAAAAAAAAAAGGAAAAAATTCTGAGGAAACAAAGAGAACACGGAGAACAGAGAGAGTAGGACAAACAGAACGACAAGATCAGGGTAGTTCCGAGACTACTGTGCAAAAGCTCATTCTACAAGTATGCAAACACAGAGACTGGGCCAAGTTTCTGCAAAAAAAAAAGGAGAAGAGTGAGCTAGAGCATGCTTGAGAAGTGAGTGGTGTTCTTCACTCAAAGGTTTTGAGGCCTTTTAAAAACAGATACCAAAGTTCCAGGACAAGGCAATTGTCTCTTTAAAAGCCAGACAGTTATGTTAGAAATGCACATAGCAAAACTGCAAGCACAGGGCTGACCAAGAGAAGAAGGGCATGTCACAAATTTCCACTGAAAGCAAATTTCCACTTAGCAAACAGTGCTACTGACTGCTATCTAATGGCGTGTTTGAAATCAGGATTCTTCCCAGAACAGATATGACAAAAGGCTTATCTGTTCTGAAAAACAAAGATAACTCTTTGGCTTCAAGGAAGACTGGTGTCTTGTTAGGACGTGTTAATTGATAGAGTTTTATCCTTTCTTACTATGTGACAACACCCAGGGAGCTCTTCTCCAAACAGCCAAGCTGCTAAAACCATGAAGTAACATCTTGGCAGCCGTGCTCCAAAGACACATGGTGCTTACTGAAAAAATGCTTTGGAAAAGCTCACTTAATTAACTTGTTTTTAAAGCCTCTCAAAGTTTTATTGTCCATAATGTCCTAACTTCATATTGGTAAAAACCCTAAACAAACAGTGATACAGACAAGGATTTGCAGTAGACAGATTGCCTCGGAGCTACACAGCCTAGATGAGACCACAACTCATTCTTTGGCAAAGCATCCCACACAAACTCAGGTTGCAACATTATCCATTAAATCCTTCTCTTCCTGTCCCAACTTATCCTCATCCTGTTTTTAATGCAGGATCTGCCATCACTGCAAAGCATTTGGGTAGCTAAATGTATTGACTCCTTCTGGTGCAAGTGAAGCATGAAGCTGCCTGCCAAATGATTACATATAAATCACTGGTATTAACACTGGGATCACAGACCATATTATTCATTTCATTACAACTTAAGGTCACCATTCCAAAATAGCCTACTGAACAACCACCTGAAGACCACTGACTGACTACGGGGCCTGAGTGATGATAAGTGAAGTGTTTGTTTTTCAAATGAGAGAAAAGGAGTGTGAGTGTGCTCCTCAAGCAGAAATGTCAGACAACTACGAGTCTGGCTGAGAGTGAATGTCCTGCTGTACCACATGCTCCCCACCACCTGGGTGATCTTTTTTTTTGTTCTAGGCTGATAAAATGTATGCTAAATCTACCAAATTTTCAAATCTTACCAAACAGAGCCTTAAGTGTGTGCAAAATGTATTTAAACACACACACATTCTCATATAACAAAATGACCAAAATTCCCACCTCCTGTCGTAGTATAGAGCAGTGTGTCCTTCTGGAATCAGCAAGTGTCTAGCGAACACCTGCTCTGATGCCATTGGTGGGTGAAAACAAAAACAGGGATAAATTAAAAATATTAAGTGTGGCCCTAAAAAGCAAACCGAAGAGAATACTGAAGATATATACACTGCAAAGACTTTTAATTTGTTGGGCAGGAAAATGGCTGCTTGACATGGCAATAGTCATGCCGGCAGACCAAAAGACTGTATCCTTAAACATAAATTGCATCCTTCCTTAATCCGACCTGTCACATAGGAGAAAGGTGTCATTTTGCTCTACAGATTATCCATCTTTCACTTTGTCGTAATCTGCCTGAGCTTTTCCCTGTGGCGAGATGTGTCACTTTTGAAAGAAACCCTCACCTCCCCTCCTTCTCTAGGGAATGGATGACCAGATACACTTCCTCTGTTGAGGCTGACAGGTAGACCACGGCGGTACCTGAAACCTCATTTGTTCTTCCTCCCCTCTCTAGGTCCAACACCACCCCAGATGTTCTGTCTTAGAACCGGAAGGACAGGTGCTATGACAGTTCACATTCATGCAGGGCAACCTTTTGGACACAGTAGTATGCAGTTCATTCATTTTTGAGTGATACCAGAATCCAACAAAGACTGACAAACAAATATGTGCCTTTTTATTATCACACTCCTTGCCCACAGCAAAAGTGGGATTGGAGTGGTCACCTTTGAACTGTGGAGAAATATTTCAGCAGAGAGGGTGTTTGTCGTTTGAGGTCAGGCACTTGAGTGCAGTAGTGACATGAAAAGGCAGCCCTTTAAAAGAGGATGGCAATTGATTGGCTCAAACAGTCCCGTTTCTTGTCTTCAGGGGCAAATAAACACTTTGCCACTTGGGCCAATAACTCAATTTCTCAAGCTTGACATCTGAGCACTGCTTTTACCATGAAACAGATGCATGTATATTCTTTCATTGCTTTAAGGCGCTTTTTTTCCCCCTTGTTTTTCATGCGTGAGTGAATATGGGTGGAATAATAAGAGTGCAGCTGACTCTGGTGGCAAAATATTCTGCAGGAACCACAAAATCACCACTTTTAGAGACAGAGTACATGACGAGGACCAAAAAAAGCACTCCACACACACACACACACACACATTCAAACACTGCAGTTGCACAGTATATAGACACTTTCTAGGCCACAACCAATCCCTTAGGCTGGAGCCAAACAACTAATTATAACGTTCTGGAGAGAAGGTGTCATGGCCGGGACTTGCAACCATAACCATACCAAAAAAATATGCATTATAGCGAGAGACATGTTCCAACAGGCCCTTTGATAAATACACACAGGGGTTCCTAACAGGATTACATTTCAAAGGGAGACATTGCAAAACACAACCAGGGATGACAGAGGAGTACAGAGCAGAGGACATGGTTAGAGGGTTGTGGTTTTGAGAGCTGATCCACGATTCATTCAGTGGTGGATTCAAAAGGGTTATACCCATTATCAAAAAGCACAGACCTAAACAGTCATGGGCCAAGACTTCTAAATACTGATATCTTCCAACAGATGAAAAAAAGGGCCTTCTGACAAAAGCTGTCCACCTGGTAGACAAGGTTCAACCTATGCAATGAGTCCAACCAAACCAACACTGGCTGAATGATAATGACAAGATGGATAACTAATCCTGAGGTCTGTGCCTTAGCCCCTCCACCTTAAATCAAATTCCTCCCCATCCCCCACTGGAAAAGCCACAGGCCTGACCTTACCTCATAGCTCTGTTAGCGACAGACACACAGTGTCATTATTCATGAACAGAGGCCAAGCCTGGCCAGTGCCAACGTTGATGTATATGACATGAAAGCAATGAGTCAACGAAATGTGTACAGTGCAGTATCACTCTTTCCGAAATATTATCGTCACTCTTTCCGAAATATTACCCATGAGGGGTTCCATGAGTTTGAACTAAAGACAAAGGACCCTTTTATGGAGAAATGCAACTTTTATGTTTAGGAAATCACACATATATTAGCATACATAAAGTTAGCAAAGAGTTCTCTGACTTCACATAGACTTTCCTTAGCTAATGTTGAAGCTAGTGCATCTCTCTGTGAACATTTCAACATGCATTTGCTGAGTGTGTATTCCATGCAGAGAGGGATAGATCCCAACGTTTAAGCAGCAGTCTGGGGAACAATGTGGTCTTGGATGATTTAAATGTGGCTGCCAATTGGCCATACCAAGTGCAGACGTACACAAGCTACAAGAGTGTTCTGCTAGACTTCTCTGCCAGAAAACGCACGTGTAGGTAGTGTGGGTCTTGGATCTGCACACACTCACACACACACACACGTACGCACACACACGCGCACGCACAAGGGGACTACAACAGCAATGCTTGCAACTATGACTCAGGCCAAAAACGATTCCTATCAGCTGTTCTGGGGCCTGTTCTTTTGGGGCATCACGCCTTTGTATTGCGTCCAAATGTCATTTCCCGGATAAGATTTCTTACGTATTTATTTTATTAAGGGATCATTTCCTGACTTGGCCTCTCTCTCTCTGGGGCAACATCAAGACATATTTGTGCACATTATTTGCCACAGTCCCACACCCTTCTCGTCAGGCTCAGCGCTGGGTATTTTACTGTGGCAGTCCAGGTTTAGAACTGTGCCCAGTGTACGCTGAGGTGAAAGCCAAGAAGTGATTACTGTAAAAATATTTGACCACTTTAGGGTGGAACAAGCCCTGAGAAAAACTCTAATTATATTTACCCGGGAGTTTGACAAACGCCACAGTTAGTGAAGTGTGAAACCCACTTCAGACCACACTCTGCAAAGAACAAGCTGAAGTAATGGAACCAGGGCTGGTTAAGAATCCCAGGGAGAAGATGGAGCATTTAAATGCAGTTATTCCATGAATATGGACATAATGAGGAAACCACACAGCCTGGCAACAACTGGACAAAAGTCACATCCACACTAACAAACACCCACATGTACACATCGTCCAACAGTTCGATTAAGGCAAAGCAGCTTCAATCTGTAAATCGCTGACAGACAGCAAAGCACATTCAGACACCTGAAGCAGCCTTCTCAACCTTGCCTCTCCATCCTCAGAAGTGCAGTGATTTTAAATATAGTAACAGTAGAGATGGCCCTAACAGACAAGTGAACAGGATTTCCTAGTTCCTGTGTTGTGTGTGTGTGGGGGGGGGGGTAGCTCCCTGCCCACCTCAAGCCGGAGCACGGACCTCACATTCCCGAATTCTCCGGACGGAAGGAAGAGCTCAAGGATCCCATCGACACCACAGCAGGAACCACAGACACACTTCAGTGACAGGAAGCGGAACTCAAGAACATTTGGTTAAACTAGACTATTTCTTCAAATGACACCTCAAAACTAAATATGTGGATAAAAAAACTGTCTAGCCGTCTGATAGAATGAGCGAAGATACCAGAACACAGTGTAAACATTTATAAATGCACATTTTCTCATAGAGAATGCATCCATTAGCCTAGCATTCAATAACCGTAGGAACCATGATGTTGCTTTTGAACAACTGTATCCTAAGAAAACAATTCTACAAAAATTACAAAAAACCCTACAATCTTATGTCAGTATAAAAAACAAGAATATACAATCTCACTTTTCCTGCAGCATAAATACACATCTGCCTTCACACACACACGAAAATGTCCATCCATAAAACACACATGGAGACATTGAGATGCACAGATGTTTGCATACATGCCCACCCACCAACCCACATGAACATTTCTTCCCATCCAAAACAGACAGTGAATGTCCCCATCAACCTCTAGAGACACGCATCAGTACAGCGCTTTAATTTTATGTTGTATACCAGCAGCAACCCATATATGAAATTCTGGCTTGTCAGCATCAGCCATATGTTCCCTCCACAGAGAGACAGACAAAGGGAGGGACAAAAATGACATTCAAAAAACCAAGAGGGGAAAGACGAACAAAAAAGGGGACAGAGAATCAAGCAGGATGAATCAACATCTGCTGCAGGGACCTGCTTGCACGACACCTCTCCTCTAAATTCCACAGGCCAGCTCTGAGCGGCTGCAGGCCTGAATCAGCATTTTCTGCCCTGCGCGCGCGCGCGCACGCGCACACACACACACACACACACACACACACACACACACACACAGAGCGGTGGCAGCAGCAGAAGCAGCACCGGTCGGGCATAGCAGAATGCAGCGATGCTCCAGCTACGGCAAGTCAAGAGGACCACAAAAACACATGGTGTAGCTGAGGCTGCAGATGATGTGATCTGCTGATGCAAGATCACAGCATTCCACAGAACACAGCTAAAAACAACATGAATGTAGTGGTAAGAGATGAACAGGCTCCAACAGGCTCCAAACAGTGTGAATATACTGTAGACGTTTTGTGCATGTTGGTGCTGGGCAATTAATCGAAAAGTTATTTGAACCAACAATTGTAACCGTTAATTGATAATGATCAAGCACATGACTACTAATCTTTGTTTATTATTACTGTTATTTACTTAAACGTTTTCTTTATATTCTGTGCATTCAACTGTGTGTGTTCATGTACTGTTCTTTAAAAGCACACTACCACATGTGTTGTCATGTGATTTCGCCCAGTACAGGCAACTGAAGATGACTGCTTTATAGTTCTAGCCCAGCCCTAATAATGATGTCATTCAATATGGAAAAATATTCACCCTAGAATGTGTCTTTAAAAAATAAAAATAAAAGAATTCACACGTGACAGGTGTTTACAAGTGTTTCTCAGATCTTGGTGAAAAGACAACAAAGGAGAATCTAACAGAGGCGTCTAGTGCTCAGTCTTGGTTATATGTGCAGTGACCACAGGACTTTCCTTGCCAAAAAGGTCACCAGATGACATATCCTTTGATGACAAGGAACTGGATGCAGTCATATCCTGCATTTGCACTACTCTGCTGTGTCTCATACAGCCTTAACAGAATAAAAACAAAGGCTTTGTGACTTATTTCAACATCAAGCAATGACAGAACAGCAATACATGCGATATTTCAAGACATGGGGATAGTGACGTGTTAAACTAGTCCAGTCAAAGCTACACTGAGAGTTCAGTTACAGTACACTAATGTTAATACTGACAGGGTAGCTAAGAGCAGGCAGAGCTGGTTCAAGATCCTCAAACAACACGCTGATAATCCTTTTGACCAAACAGCCTACACACAAACAATTTACAATCCCCAAAGGAGTGGGAAATCCACAGCATTCTAGCATTCAACTCAGGCATTCTAGAATCCTCCTACCATTCTACAATGGATCTAGTCTAGATTAGGCTTCATCTCCTTGTTTCCACAAGCCAGGTAGATTGTGATAAGAAGAGGAGAAGAGAGCCAGCTGGCAGTAGTTCAGCTCCTGTCAGAAAGCGGGGCAGAAGAGAAATATGAGTTCACCCTTGCAGTGGTGAAACTGTGACTGAGGAAAAATACCACAGGGCTTTGATTATTGGTTGAAAAGTAAAGCTCACAGAAAACAATTGAGGACTTGTGAATGGCTCCGGTGCATTCCACTCGCTTTTCCTGCGGGACATTTTACACATTACAGCCGGTTATTAGCGACCATACTATGCCCATGTGACTCCCCTTCCCAGCCAGCTGATAGCGTTGTTTTCTGACCTGTGAAATACACATTCAGCATCAGCCGACACAGACATTCTTCCCCACTCTCTGTCAACAAACGCCAACTTGTGCTAACATTGACTCTCTTAATACCATATCATAAATTGTTAAATGCACCCACATCACACATGACTAAAATACGTATGCACTAACTGATGACCTAACTGATGAAGTTGCTACACTAGTCATCAACTCCACCAGGCCTGTCAACAGATGAGATGGTCTGGACTGTGTACTGGACCAGAATCTTGGGAATGTGGATGTGTGTGAATTCTGGAAGTTCCATCAGTCACCGGAGGATAAAAAATGGAGGCGAGAGCGCCTATTCCCATCTCCACGGTGCTCAGAGAGTACTAAAAGCCAGACAGAGAGCTCGCTGGGGAGAAGTGCTGAGGCAAACCAGAGCCAGTCCCTCATGTGGGCTTTCCAGGTCTATAAAAGTGGGATTTATCAGCATTTTCTCCCCTCAGATCCTACTGCACAAACAGCAGGGACTTTCACATTAGCTGGGAATGCGAAGCATGAAGCCGAAATAAAACGCGGTGCGAAACGAACACAGAGCGCTTCAGTCCAGGGCCTCATAAACCCCTTGAGCCCCTAGCATGAGGAACCCCATCAGATGTTATCACTGCTCTGAGCCACAGTCCCATAACTAAGCAAGGCCACTGGAAGGGCAAGTGTGTGTGAATGCACGTGAGGGATGGAGAGGATATCTGGCTGAACTCACTAACTCACAAGGATGCACTGAATGAGTGACTGAGAGAGTGGTTGTATGAATGGGCCAATCCACGTCCTAGCCTTTCTATGGCTCACTGTACAAAAGCAGCAAACACAATGAGAGTCACCCCCCCCCCCTCAATTATGACACCATAGGTCACCAACTCTGATGCTTCCTGTCACTGCCCTCCTGAGCCCCCCTACAGGAAATGGTTTGTTCAGACAGACAGACAGACAGACACACACACACAAACACAAAGTATATGCACAAAACACAAGGTAAGCATCCCTACACAGACACAAAAACTTACACACATGCACACGTCACGTCACACTCACACTGACTCACACACACACACACACGGTTTGTTTTCAAGGATGTCCTGGCCCCTGTCCTCCGGAGGCCTGAAAATCGTTGGTTGTCCTCCCTTCACTCTGTGGTCTCTCTTCTCCTGAGAGGCACCTGGTGTGGGCCCAACTCCCCAGCAAGGCAGACCCCTCTGAACCTTCCCGAAACCCTGACCCCTAACCCCGGAATAAGCACTTAAACACATCCTGCCATTTACTTTAACAGTGATAAATCACAAATCCTCATCCCTATAGCTCAAAAACCTAAAAAAATGAAAAACAGAAGTAGATAGATGAAGCCATTACGCGTTGTATGTTTCCAGATGTGCTTTTAGTGACCAAGTGCATGACTTGCGGTAACCCTCTCTGTTGTGTGTGATTTCCTCAATTTCTGCACATGCCTCTATAATGAACTTGTGCTGGTGAACCTCAGCAAAAGTCCACACATGACAGTCACACCAGGAGGACTGTTGTTTTCCTATGGAATTGTACCTCCTGTCTTCCAATGCTTTGCTGATCCTGCCAGGGGCCTGAGCTGGATGAGACAGGCCCCTATGTACCTTCTGCTGTACCATACCTGTTCATGACCTGCACGTGGGTACCTGATGGCTGCAGGTTATGTACTGGTGTCTTGTTTCAAGCCAAAGAAAATTAGGCCATACAGGACCAACAATGGAAAGGAAAACCTCAAAATGTCTACCAGGCACTTGTCAGCTCTAGTTAAAAGTATAGCAAGCAGGCAATTTCACAGGCATCTAGAAGGCAGTAGAATTAGGTTTCAAGGATGTATAGGTCCACCTAAGTCAAAGTTCAATATGCATGTTTGCGAATTAACAGCCATGGGTTATATGATTTTGAGTAAATACATGCAAATGTGGTGCATGTAACACATAAAAGAGTCAAACTGTAGCTGATGGAATTACACAGACAGTCTGGGGCCTACGTACAAGACCATTATTATGAACACCCTCTCCTAGTGCCCTGTGTCAACATGGGAAATGTCAAAATGAAGTCATTCTTGGCAGTGCACACCCAGAGCCTCCACCTTGCCTGTCAGAGCGACTGCCGAAGGCCAGAAAAAGGTGAGTCGGTTACATTCCACATTCATGCACAAACCAGTCCAGCAATGATGTCACCTCGACTGTTTTTTTCTTCTTACTTGCTTTCCTTTGCATAATTACATAAATTGCAATAGTTTGAAGGGTCGAGCATTTACCCTTCTATCAGATAATAACATTGCTGTGGACAGACTAGTGGGCGAATGGTTAAGGTATTAGCCTATTGGCAACAATGTTGCCTCACGGTAGTATTTCCGCATACCAAAACATGATCCAAGGCTCAATGATCCAAGGCCCCATGAACCCAAGTACAAGAACCGATTCTGAGAACCCATGTAGCTCCATAAACACAGTGAGCGAGAGAGCAAGGTTATGGAACTCTAACGTTGAGCGCATCACGTGTTTATTTTAGCCAACAACATCTACAAACTGGTAGGTTGAAAGAATATCTTACCCCATTCCAGAAACTCCAGAATATTTTTCTCCCTTCTGATGGGCGAGTTGTTGCACTCATCATAAAGACAGACGAGTATATCCAGTAATGTTTCCACGCTGAGGCACTGGCCATTGGACTGCACTGGGCCATCCAAAATCAGTTTTTCCAGTTTCTTCAAACGCACTTCCCCCGACATGATTAAAATGTTTTCAGTTGGCAAAGGAGTAAATTATTTACAGCGTACAGGCTGTTATATGCTAAAACCCCACTGGCGAGAGGCACACAGCAGCCTACCTCACCTTACAAAAAGTTCCGAGGAGAAGCGGCGATTGTCGGCCTAAAGGTTATCAATCATGACGCTCCTCGTCTAAACGTATCGGCAGAGGACGCAGAATGTGCGTGAGGCAAACCATATCTCTTCATTACCCCTCAATTACACTCCTTGGAGACATAAGAGAGACTTCCCAATTGCCGACCCTGCCCTGGCCGGCAGATTTTGACGTAACTGAGTTGTTGGTTGTATTTCCTTTCGTTGGCTATTTCAGTCCGTCTCTTCAGATCCTCCAAAACAAACCAGTGCCTGTTTCAAAGCATTTAACAAGATCTTCCAAATTCCTCAAATATATGGTTATCCATTGTGAAGTAACCAAAAATCCATCAATTCAGGATCTGCAATGCTACAATGCCCAAATGCCCCTCCTCTGTGAAGACTACAGAGGGCGAAAGGCTTAGCCCAGCTAGTTTCTTCCTCCTCTTCCAAATTGCATTCTTCACAAATCATCCACCAACATCGTTCTTAGTTGAAAATGGTAGACAGTGAAGAATATCTTCATGGTTTCCTACACATAACGTCGAATACTGTTGACTCGTCGTCTGGGGCTCCCTATCTGCAAGGAGAAAAAAATGCTGTGGCTCATTCCAACCCAGAGCGCAGCCTTTCCCAGCCTCCCCCGGTCGGTGGCTTGCGTCTCAGCTCCAGTTCGCTGCTGCAGGCTAAATCCAAGCTCATCATGGCGGCCGTCACACACCGCCGTCACAGCATCTGCTGCGGGGAGAGGAGGGATACGGTTTTGGGGCGAGAGGAGAGGTGGGGGGACTGGCAATGTGTGAATGGAAACTGTGGTCGGTGATCGGGAACTGTTCATTGAGGAATGTGGCCGACAACGCTCTCTAGTGACACACATCTATTTATGCGTACAAGTGACAAAATATGCTTTTAACAATGGGAAACTCACTTTGACTATGATATGCTTAACTGTCATCTCTGCCTATTTCTAGACTTATGGAGTTACCTCACACTGACATCTTGTGCCAAAGACGGAGTCTAACACCGCAATTCTCAACACGTGAGTCTTAATTGGGTTAGATTTAGTCGAGATTGATAATCTCTTTTTATCCTTGTTGATACCTGGACATTTTTACAGAATGGTTGAAATAGTCCTTAGTATGCCCTCTCCATTAATTTTTTTGTTTGTATTTTTAAGGTGTTTTTGTTTGTATATTTAAAGACTTTTATTTGACACATACTGCGTGTAGGCTTCATAATTAAAACGGACTTGTCGTGGACTCTATTGTTTTAATGGAAGAGTAACGCTCAAACCTTGTGGAAGTCAGCATATTTAGAAAGGCCCTTTTCTGCCTTTCTTTATTTTTAATTATTTATTTATTTTCCCTGAAGACATTCGCACGAATAAGAAGTTGTGCCCTGGCGCCCTCCTATGTTGATCTGCACTAAGTACATCGTAAATATATGTTTTCAGTGCAGTCCCATAGTGTTGTTGCCTTTTTGAAACATTACATGTGCCTAGACCATTGAGAGGAATAGTCAGGTCTGTCATATCATGGTTTGGGTCACTGAGCATGTGTGGTGTTATGTTATCACAAAGACATCACACAAGAATGCCTTTGTCAAGCCTAATTGTTGAACACATAGGCCTATGATTAGTGATAGATCCTCAGTCCGCCACATTGATTCAAGATGTTTCACTCATTGAAACGTTTACGCCTTATGCCTACTGTTACATTTTTTGGTCATATTATAATCACAGAATTCATGTTACATGTTGTGGTCTCGTCTCACCTATGGGAAATGGCGGTTGCCAGTGAAAGTATCCATTTCTCCAGTTAATATTGTTTGTGTCGCATAACTGTGTTTTATGAGGCTAAATGAAAGTAGGCAATCTTGACTGTTGTGGACAGTGGCATCCAAGTCGCAGCGCGTCAAAAACAGCAAACGCATTCACATATTGTGCACCATCAGCCCCTCCCCTCTTCAAACGATTACACTCCAAGCCTATTTCCAATCTGACAATTGCCACACCAAGGCTAATAAGGTGCTAATCGCGGCTTTCATGTCCTCAAATATTAGATGTTGAGATCAAGTGTGTTTCAGCAGGAAGTTGACATGACGATTAATAATTGATGCACAGACGGTAGCCTACACTTGGAAAACGTCAAGTTGATGTCAATGCGCCAGTGCCACCCCAAAAATCTTACATAAGCGCTTACCTGTGATAGTTACCTGGCAACTACGAGCCATGTTTCATAGATTTTATTAACGGTTGTCCTCATCTAAATCGACGTGATATGTGGTGCCCTGTGTTTTTACAGTGTGAATATAGTGATGGCTTACTGTCTTGTAAGTTGACGTCGACTTTTTTTACAGTCTAGAAGGATTGACTGTACATTTAGTACAGTCTTTCTAATGCTATTCTGAGGTGTTAATTAACACGTGTGTTGTTGATTGCAGGATCTCTCTATCCTTTGATTCAAGCTGCACGTTTTCACCAAAGGGTCTTCTCTAATTGGCATGGGAAAGGGAGAAGACTGACACATATCTCACCATGATTCAGGGCTCTAATGCACTGATGTAGGTAGGTATAAAGCTTTATGTGTATTGTATAGTACAGACAGTTGGATAATGAAGGGGTTTGTTTTCACTTTTTGTTGATATGAAATGTCATGAAAAATGAAATGTCTTTAAGCCTTAACCTATTTACATTTCATGGTCAGGTTGTGATCAGATAGTTCACGCATGCTACACTTAACATCCTAATGTGATCTTTGCTTGCATGTTCAAATCACAAAACTGCACCACGTATATTCATCCTCAAATACCTAGAACTGATCTGTGGCTACATGGAATGGATTCTGTCACAAAATGGATTATTCTCACATGCCATGGACAATTTCTGAGCTTTGGGAGGAAAGATGAGTGAGCCATGTGTTTTTGGTATACAGTTATAATACAGTTTTGCGCCTAGTTCAAGACTCTCTGTGGTGGCAGTTCCTATCCAGTTGGCCATCAGTCCTGTGTCCTTCCTGTGTGCTTCTTTGGTCTGTCTGACATCTCAAGGCAAATAGAGGCCCAATACACAAACTCAGACAGTGACCCCTTAGTGCCAAGAGTGCCTCTTCTTATGTTTGTGTGACCAAACAAGGGACAGCAAATCCTGCAATGGCATCAGATAATCACTACCCTGTGAAGAGCCTGCCCAATCCACATCCCCATCCCGAGCCCCTGGATTAACTGTCTGTTTGGCTAATAATTTTAATCTGTGGACAATGGGAGGTTGAATTGGAATAAACATTTAATCCCTGCGTCCCTCCATCCTCCTGACCGTTCTCTCCCCCAAAAAACGTCACCCATGCAAACGCACAAACACATTTAAGCCCCTTCCCCTCCCTCCCTCCCAAAGCTTGATAGGGGTAACGTTGGACGATCAACAACAAAAAAATGTCTGCGAGACTACAGGCTCATATGAGCCCTCAGAGAAATGTCCAGTCTGACAGACTCGTGCCAGACTGAGGCAGATTTACAGCAGCCAGGGGAATGTACACAGTGGGGACAAGGGTGTTACACACATACGAAAGCTAGACAGGAGAGGGAGCCCACTGGTATGGGAGGGCAGTGGGAAGTATCTGTCTGGAACCACTTGTCTAAATGCGGCCTCCCCGAAGAAATGCAACAGTATCCAAACTGGAATGTTAGTAAATGACAGAATGACTGCTGTGTTACTAATGGCAAAACTATATTTATACATTTGTTAGTATCCTGCATTTGACAGAATATTTGACATGCAAGGGGCAGAGTCAGTTTCATTTTAAGAGAGTTCAACTGAATGTGAGAAAATGTAAAAAAAAATTCAACATCAAATAACCCTTGGTAATTCCCTGGTCAGAGGAAATATGTCAATACAACCTCCTTGTGTAATGCACTTAAATTTAAGTTATTTATTATGTATGTTTTCCAGTTCAAATTAAATACTATATCTTCAGTGATAACTACAAAGGAAAAAAACAGTTCTCAACCAGTAGCAATTTAAATCCAGTCATTATGTAAAGGTTTATTTACTGTCATGAAAAACAAACGCGAAATGATAATCAAGCAGTACTACTGTATGTGCTCATGAGACGAGGCTTTCATGTTCCCCATACACTCTGATGTTGGTTACCTCCCCTTCGCCAATGTGTGAACGACCAAGGCTTCGTGAGCATATAAGTGCTGGCTGAGTGTGAGGCGAGAGCACACTGTCAGAATCGGATACTACAAGGTGGGCCTCTGTTAAGCGACTCTGACAAAGTGATGGCATTTCTCCGTGCGTCTTGCGCTCTCTGCTTTACTCTTCTGATCTTCACCGTGAAGGGTTTCAGTCACGAAGACATGAAGGAAGCGATGCTACAAAAACTGGGACTCAGCGAGGTACCTAAAATCCAAAAGAGGGATTTGGAGAACCTTGTCATCCCGGCACACATAAAAAATAAGTACCTATCCATGCTGAAACTTCACAACAAGAGACGGCGTCGCGCCCTGCCAAGCCTGGCCGGAATCCTAAGAGGCATCCCTGGAAATGCAGGTAAGAACTAATTTAGAAACCATCATATTGCAGTAATAATAATTTTAAGTGTATTACAAGTTAAAGCATATATAGAAGTGAACGGGCCTATCCATAAACAGTATATTTCCTTACGAATTTGCACGTAGTAAGATATTGTTCGCTTTTTCACAAAACAGATATCTCTGGTGAGTTCATATACTCTGATGCCACACGTCAGCGGATAGTCTTTGACATGGATGCCAGGATACCAGACAACAGCGAAGTGACCATGGCTGAACTCAAACTGTACAAAAAAGCCCCGCGAAAGCATAACATGCCAGAGAAAAAGAACCATCGGCCAGTGAACAACGCGAGGGTCAGCATCTACTGGGTCGAAGTCCTGGACAACGGATCCAACAGAACATCACTTGTGGATTCAAGGTAAGAGCGTAGACGATTCTTGACTGTAAATGCGCGCCATTTGCGTATTGGCAATTACGCGGCCATGGTTTTGAAATGCATGCAATTAATCATTTTAATTACCTCAATAGGTTGATCCCCATCCACGAGACCGGCTGGATTAGCTTTGATGTTACTCAGGCTGTCCACTATTGGTCGAAAACGCAACAGAAGAAGCCCATGCACTTGGAGGTGTGGATCGAGGGCGAGAGACCTGGCAGCTATGCAGCGGAGATGGCAAAGGGTGTCCATTTTACCACTCAGGATCCGAGCGAGAACGTCATGGGGAGACCGGAGCTTGTTCTTTATACGCTCAATCTTGACGAATTTGGGTAAGAGTCAGTTTACATACAGTCCTTCTTCTGACACTTCTGTTTGAAAGATATACTGATATACCTAGAATTGGAATTTAAATTTAAGCATACATTTTTTTCTGTTATAGGGCAAACGGCGACTGCGAAGCCAACACAGATAGAAGTGCATGCTGCCGTGAAAAGTACTTCATTGACTTCCGTGCCCTTACGTGGACCCAATACTGGGTCATAGAGCCAGCAGGGTATCAAGCGTTCAGGTGCACTGGTGGTTGCAAGCAGCCAAAGCGTAACTATGGTTACGGGGAGAGAAAATGTGCGGTGGTCGAGAGCGCACCGCTTCCTATGATGTACCTGGTCAAAAAGGGCGACTACACCGAGATCGAGGTGGCAGAATTCCCCAACATGATCGTGGAGAAGTGTGGGTGCACAATGGATAATATTTCTGTTGTATGAGCGCGTAAGACTGTATTGGAAATGTAAATTGAACCTAAAGTACTTTGATGTGGAAAAAATGTTGTGGACAACGCTTTTTGAGCGAACCACTTTATCCTTAGAGCACTTTGACGAAATGTAAATATCCAGACAACAGAAGTGTCAATGGGATAACTTCCTATAAGGCCACATGAAAATATCTGATACTCAGATTATATTTTTGATTTGTAAATAGTATGATTTTGTGATATATTCACTATGTTTGAAAATAAATTATTTTCCTTTTGAAATGCGTTATTGTCTTTCGCTTGCTAGAGGAACTAGGTGAGCGTGTCCATGCAAATTATTTCTAATACTTAATTTGTAACTGGCGGGGTTTCTCACTTCGTTTCTGATCTAAGCGCTTCTGTGGGTCCTGTGTACTCTTTGGCTGAGCACATATGCTTAACATAACACTGGGGGCCGCTGTGTAGTCGCTGAAATAAATTAACATAGTACATAACCTCGTCTGGCAAGTCAACCATTTGTAAACAAGATGCATCCATAATTCAACAGTGCCTTTTGCTAATTGCACATTATGATTCAGTCGGTTTAACACTAATTTCAGTTTATATGGAGAAATACGGCTTTCCAGTGGATCAATAATGCGAACTTCATAATGGATGATGTAATAAATGTAGTTGGCGTAGTAAAATTAAATGTCTGAAGTGATTTTCGGCATTATGATGGCATTGTATTTAACTGAACTAGAACACGTTTCGGAGCCGCCACTTTGTTATACTTTCTGACATTGCTAAATAATTCAATAATAGATGGTAACAGACCTCTTTAACAACCGGTTAATTTTATTGAATAGTTAAGAAAATAACTTCAACACTTGACAAGTGATTAGATCGTCTGTTTATTGTGTCTTATACCAGACATTGTCCTGGTTTCAAGTGGGATATAGTTGAACGTAGTAACAGTAATCTGCATCAATCACACATCAACATATGAAAGCGTATGCACATGGATAATAGCCACTGTCCATGGGAAACAGTTCTGGGTGCCCCGAATTTTGGCGCTTAGCAAGTTAACGATAACAAACGACTAAATTAAAGCATACATTACCTGCCCTCATAATCAAGAACAGCATCGATGACTTAAAATCAACACTGCATATTGCAGTGGCTTCCATCACTAAGACACTCAGTTGTTCATGAAGTCAAATCTGAGCCCAGTTTCCAACATGTATTGCCAACACAGTGGTGCTACTGGTTAGAGCTATAGTAGACTGATTTGGATAAGAACATTACTGTATAAAAAGATTACAGAATGATGCGATGTAAATAGAATGCAATGCAGTATGACAACAGAGCCCTTGCAAGGAGGAAACAACCAGGATGGATAAAACCTGCACTGCTAAGCGGGCAAAAGGGGAGAGGAATAACTACAGGTGTGTGTAGGAATAACTACTGGTGTGACTAAGGATCAATTCAAAAGGATCTGACGAACCAATGTTAAGGTCTCGCTAAAGACTGGCCACTAATTACCGTATAAAAATAGCTGCCATGGGTAGCGGGCGTTAATGTCGCCCTAAAATGTATAAATGGAAACAAGTACAGCGTCTAATACTAACTTGCTCACTTTACAATGTAGTGCAGTCAAATAGCCATTATACCAGCAAAAACACACACAGGCTTTGTTATATGGGCTAGATAGCACCCACCAGAGGGTGCAGATCTGTTTTCCAGATTTACAAACATATCTAACATCTTGGATTTAAATAAAACATCTTAATTTACTAGTCATTTGTGCAAACATCAGATTGAAGCTTCATTAGACCACGTAAATTGTAAATGCAAATACTTTTCATTCTATTAAATCACACCATCATACACATCAATGCTCGACAGACAAAACGACAGACATCAGTACTTAAACATCTTTCATTCTCAAAAAATTTAGGAGTGTTTGGCTAATCTTACATGGAATAGTAGGCATTTGCACCCTCTTCCCTGGATCTTACCAGCCCCCGAGCTATGGTAACTTTACAGTCCTGAGCATCAGGAAGAGCCCCTTGGACAGTTATCTGGAATCAAAGTTACCAAAAGTGACTTAGGCTGCCATTAAAGACATATACCCCTGAATTATATTGCTGCCAGCCCAACCAATCCTCTGCTATAATTATTTACAACTGGCTTCTATGCAATGCATTCAGGTGTTTACCTACAAATAAAATCTGACTGTGAATTTCTGAAAACAATGAAGATGTACAATTTATGACTCCTGAGAAATTACATATAAAATACTTAATTTCAAACATTGTCAGTAGGAAGCCTCACATGACCTGTGTAAAAAAGAAAAAAAAAAGAACAAAATGTGCCATCCGTGTCAAGTCTGGATTTTCAAACATGTTTTGCACCATTTAAACTTGATTTATTTTTTCCTTCTTCTTACTCTTTGATCAAAGCTGGTTGATTTGGTTGTCCTCCTCGTTAGTGGTTTAATAATGGGAAGACAAATCATTGGCAGGTCCCATTGCAAGTAAAGGTGGGACCAGCAAGGTATTCCTTCAAAGGCTCGCTAGCACCTTTGAAGTTTATTGTTAAAAAATGAATAATCAAATCAGTCACCAGCCATTCAAGTTTGTAAAAAAGCAAGTAACCCGTTTATTGTAAACCTATGAAGTTTAACTAGAACAGGCTTGACATTATTATATTTTCTTTTAACAAATTTGAAAAAAACACTCGCACACAAAAGGAGCAATCTACTTCTGCAAGGGCACGCCTTCACCTGTTACAACATGGGCAAACTCAACTGCTGATGCACTACCAATTAGATTTACTCACAACAGCAACATGCACTTAAAAAAAAAAAGTGGGTCTAAATTCAGGGAGATTTTTAAATGTTCCAAAAACAAGGGGGTTTGCGAGTACAATACTTATAACTATGAAAATAAGGGAAAATAATTTACATTTCATAAAATTGACAGTACAGCATAAAATGCAGAACCCTGAAATTCTTGCAAAGCATTACCCACCCCCACCCCATACACACAAACAAGCATAAGGAACACTGGGGGCCTTGTTGACTTGCTGGGTAAAAGGGGTGGGTTTTTTTTTTTTTTAAACAAAACAAAACAACAAAAGGATAAAAAGCCAAAAATAGCATCCAGATAAAATGTACAAAAAATAAAACGAAAAAGTGAAACCATTCTGCTCTGGAGGGAGAGTGAGAAGGGATGGTGGTGAGAAGAAAGGAGATGGAGAAGATCAGGCTCTCCTTCTGACAGTTGTGGAATGCGTTTCCCTCCTTCGTTTCTGGGTTTCTTTCTTTTTTTTTTTTAAAAGCGGCCTTATAAAATGAAAGGAAGAGGAAAAAAGAAATAATGGGAGTTGTGGAGAAAAAGGAGGGAACCTCCATGGAACAGGGTGGGTGGGGAGGCTTCCACTGAAGCAAGCAGTCTCTGAGAAAGCTCTCAGTAATATCCAGGGTGGTACTGCTGGCTCCATGGCTTCTGATTCCAGAACTAGAACACACAAGCAGGCATGTTAACCACCAGCAGCGGGACACACACACGCGCACGCAGGCACAGTCTTTTTGAGCTATGCTGAGCATGTGATTCAGCTCTGAAGACTGAACACATAATAAATGACCTACTCTGCATCTGTGTCTTGAGTGTACACATGGAGGATGTGTGTGTGGGGGGTTCAATCATAAAATAAGATGTGTCTACTGTAAATAAACAACCCACCCCGCCCCCAAACTTAACTTAATCCAACTTAACTTAAGAAACTTTTTTAATGCTTATAGGTGCATCTTATGTGCACAAACTGTACAAACTCACCCCTTGCTGCCAGCTCTGGTTGAAGGCCTGGGCTTTGTTCATGCCAAAGCTGCCATTCTTGTTGCCACGATGCTGGTTGCCGCCTCTTCCCCGGAACTTTGGGTACAAACAGAATAAAACATAAAGGCTTATCACCAAGGACATACATTTCCATCCAAAAGACAATGTAAAGACAATATGTGGGGAAAAACTAGCTTTAAAAACTGCTTTGCCTGTTAAGCCAAACAGATTTGTATACACTTGGTCATTTTGTGGTCACACATTTTGTGTATGTGATCATTTTTGATCTTATAAAGATGCACTATTTGAATTAACTGCCAGCAATCTTTCAACCCACTTTATAAGAATCTCCTTTCCCCTTTGACGACCTGTCTGTCTCTCTGCATACCTGGTTGAAGTTTCCTCCTCTGTTAGGTCCACCGCCACCGCCACCGCCGCGGTTCATGCCGCCTCCACCGCCACCCCTGTTCATTAGTCCGCCCTGGTGCATGGGCCTGCCCCGGTTACCTCCCATGCCACCCATGTTGTTCCTGATTGGTCCTCCCTGACGACCCTGTCCACCGCCACCACCTCCACCACGGTTAGGCATGCCCCCGCTGCCGCCGCTCCGGTTGAAGCCGCCGCGGTTGTTGAATCCGCCATGGAAGGGTGGGGGTGGCAAGAAACCTCTGGGTGGGCGTGCGAAGGCACCGCGGGGTCCGGGCACTAGACAGGACGGCACGGGGAGCAAGTTTATTAGCATTTGTCAATCCTACAGACGGGGTGCACGTGCTGGGGTAATACAGGGCAAATCAGTTTGACTAAAAGTACAAGGAAGCAGAGATGGAAAAATCTGCAGTGCAGTCAAGTCCAGACTGCCAAAATGCTCAATATTTCTCTTCTACATCATGGTACATCAAGTGGTTCAAGCATGATTCCAAAAAAAATCTTTAGCCATTATCAAGGTGCCAGAGTGAAATCCATTAGAACACCAGGAACTTACTTCCTCTGAAGTTACCACGGTTCTGAAATCCACCTCGCCCGCCACCACCGCCACCGCTCCGCTGACCTCCAGGTCCGCCACCCCCGCGGTTCTTTCCGGTGCGGTTCCGTTGCTGACCACCCTTCTTGGGTGTTGTGGCCCCCGGATTGGGCTTCTTCTCTGGGGGGAGTGCTGTCTTGCTCTCCTCCTTGTACTGCTCCAGCACTTTGGTCGCCTCCTCCTTCTCCAGTTCCACGTAGGTCACGTCAGTGAAGACGTCGCCCACCTCAGGCAAAGTGTACAGTCCTGACAAAGGAGAGAAGGAACGGGAACAAGGGAGAACAAAAAAAAAATTTAATTGCAGAGAAGTTCATTTTAAATCACAGCCTCTGATGAATTGTATGGTGGATGCACACCCTTCATCTTGAGCACGGCATGTTCGGGCACGTCTTTGCCGTCCGTCTCGGCCTTCTTCTGCGTCCTCTCCTGGTAGATCTCGTCTGTCGGGCACACCACGACTGCCTTGCGTTGGTAGCCAGCAAACAGGCACATCTTCCTCCTCTGGGCGGGGGCTGACACGTTTGTCTGGAGACACCATTAGAGAAAGGGTTGAATCAATAACAACATTTGCCAGGCTCTGTTCAATAGCACTTAAATGAGCCAATACAACACCAGTTTGGACTCTTCTTAGAAAATAGACGGTCTGATTACTACCTATTCTACCTGATTACTACCTATTCTTTTATTATAGCAACACACTAAATAACCAAGTTGGGAAGGATGACTACAGTATCTTGAAAATGGCCTTAAATAACATGATTAAGATGGAAACACACATGTCACACCAAGTTCACTGGCTTTGCTAGAAGGCAGAGCAACTCTTTACCTGGTCCAAGATGTAGTTCCTCTTTTTGCGGGCGGCGATCTCAATGAACTTGCCCAGGAACAGAGGGGCACGCTGGGAAATGGCCGTAAGCTTTGTGACGTCCTTATTCTGGCGCTTAAGACTGCCAATCTAAATCAGTGAGAAAGACAAGAAAAAATAAATAAATATTATATATATATATATATATATATATATAAATATAATAACATGTATATACAACATATACATGTAATAACATGATCCTCTCCCTGGGCAGCTTGCATAAACATGTGATATCTGAATGTAACGGACTGAAATAAATGATGAAAGATGCTTTACCATCATCTTCTCCAGGATGGTGTTGGTGCCCAGCAGGTTGTATTTGCCAGGGTTCTCCTCCATGTGTTTCTTTGCCCACACAGTCTTCCCTGAGCCAGGAAGGCCCACCATCATGACCACCTACAAAACAAACGCACACACCACTTTTTAATATTTCAACCCAGATTCAGCATGCAAGCACTTGCATAACAATGTCTAAATCACTGTCAAGTCACCAGGATCTCATTACTGGATTAACCACCTATGAGGACAACATACGGGCATGATGGCTACTGAAAAGTGTGTTCATTTTGGATCTCAGCGGTATGTTGAAGGGTTAATATGGATACCTCGCATTCGCCCTTGCTGGCTGGTCCCTTAGGTGCGCGGACACGGTCATCGAGGGCCACCTGCTGCAGGAGGGGAAAGCCATCGGGTGGGGGGAAGAAGGGTGTCTCCAGCTGGCCAAAATTGAACTCAACAGCGCAGTTGTGGCACATCACGTGTGGGAAAAGGGCTTGGTCACCAAGAGCCTCTTTGCTGACCTTAAAGGCCACGCCCATGTCTTTCCCGTTCTTAGCAAAGGACAGTTCCACTTCATCGCCATCAAAATTCTAAGAGAACAAACAACTAATTGAAATAATTGGCAACACTGCAGAAATGCTTAACACATAAAACTAGATGGTATGCACATCATTGCAAGTAACATAGCATAGTCCAGACATGAACATAAACCTAGATGATATGCATATCATCGCAAATACCACAGCATAATCCAGGTACTTCTACAATACTATCTTTTGTGATTGCTGCAGTTGATATAAAGATACTTCATTATATCTTTACATACTAGACAAAATGTATCTAGTCTGAATAAGGCATGGGGACAAATAGATCCTTACGATGAAGCAGCCAACAACATCGTTCTCATCAAAGGTTTCGCCATAGTCTTCAGTCTCACAGTTGGTGGTCTTCTTGCCTTTGCCAGAATAAGCAAAGGAGAGCTCTTCCTCACCTGTGAAAACCCAATAAGACTGTCAATTATTCTCCTCTACAAAATAATTACCATGGCTTATCCTGAAAACAAACAAGCAAAAGCCAGTCAAATTAGACATCACCTATACTGCAGATTCATCTGATAATGTTTCAATATAACGCTGTGCATAAATCAGTTTTCCATTCACTGCAGCTGTTAAAACTATTCACGCATTGTATAGAAAACACAGATGAAGCTTCATAAACTAATCACACAAACTGAGGATATTTACTCTCCAAAAACCCTTGTAAAAAAAGAAAAAACATCTGGCCGAACTTAGGTTAGCCGCATTTTGGATTAGTGCTATTAGCTATTTAAAGTGCACTTACCCAACAGAAGACTGCCATTAGCCAGAGACCATCCAATCTGCACCTCATGGATGTCAAGGTTCTTGCTGGAGATGTGCTTCACTGGGATCTTCTCAATGACCTAACGTATGAAAAAAATAAAAGACAAGATGTTTATACAACAGATGCACAACGATGGAAACGGGGGCTGGGGTGAAGGCGCTATCATTTCTTCTACGATTTAAAAAAAATTACTTTTAAAGTTTTTTGTACGTTTTACATTAGTGCAATGTTAATCTAAATGCATCAAATTAAAGCCATGATAAACTGGGGTCAACTGAGGTCACCTTCATCTCAAAGCCAGCCTTGCCCTTGGCCACACCATAGGACGCCCTGCCACCTGCCCACAGGTAGGCAAAGCTCTCCATGGTGAGGGAGGAGGCACTGTAACGGTCCCGGGACACCTTGAAGTGCAGATCACAGTTGTCTGGATACAGCAGAGAATAAGCAAAGACATGAAATCAATCTCACACCAATATGAACAATACACTCAGGATATTACTGGCAAAGACGATGGCTTTCCTCTTATTGTGTACAGCTAATGTTTAACATGATGTTTAACATGAGATATTGCCAGCACACATGAACAAAACATTCAGATTGTGAATAGCTACAGGTGCCGTCATTTCTTTGCACTGGAACTTCTCCAGACCTTTCACCACGTGGTAGAAGAGTTAGCCTACTTGCTAAGCTTTCAGTTCTGCCACAAACAGGTGTTTTCTTGTAAGGGCCTCACCTTTGCACTGAAGTCACCCAGAGCAGGGTGATAAACCGCCAGCGCATTATCACAATGCTGTGAACGGCGAAAGGACTAATCCCAACTAGGTGGCCTATTTATTGACACATTTTCACCAACTTGCTTGGGTGGGACACACAATCATGACCTAAGCCTCAGTTAATCATTAAGAACTGGGTGCCCTACAGCCATTCCTAGCACTTTCTCACTAAATGGGTCTCTGGACTAAATGGGAGGTTCTGCCAATACAGATGTGAGGACCTAAGGTAACGTAAAGGAAGTTGTACTTCTGCACAGACATGCAACATTTTTGTGTCGTGTCGTGGCACAGGAAAACACATCTATGGAATGTAGTTTTGCTTAGAATCCAAGTCTAATCAGGCAGTAGGGAGGACATTCTTTCACTGGCTTAATAGCTCTGGAAATCAAGCCTTCTCCCCTTGAAGGCATTTTAAGAAAACATGGAAGAGCCCAGTACATGCTTTTTCCCCCTCTCAATAGGCGGATTCGACATTACCTGACTTCCACATCAAACATCAAAAATTACCAATGGGGTAGATAAACAAAAGGGCTCTCAGCCCAGAATGCATGGCTTGATAGTCAGTTAATGAATGAATCTGCCTACCATCTCCTAATCTTCATGCCCCACAAAACACCTCACACCACTTACACGTATCCAGACAGACCAGGGTGTCGTCGAACTCCTCATCCTCCTCTTCCAGTGGGGGCAGAGGGGACTTGGCCCTACAAAAGGAGACAAGAATGGCCAATCAGAAGGAGAGGGGAGGTGGTTGTTTGGTGGGGTAGGACAGTGGCAGATTGACGCTGCCCAGAGGAAGGAGGCTGGCTGCACACATGGAAGGATCAGAGATAAAAGACTGGACAGGAGTTTGCAGGAAAATATAAATTTGCTTGTTTCATCTCCATCAAATCATAAGAGTGTGTGTAAAATGCTAGCGGCTCTGTGAAGCTGCCAGTGGCTTACCAGTTCCGGACGTGCAAACCTTTATTTGATTAAAAAAGAAAAAACAAACAAAAAACACACAGTAATCCTCTGCTGAAGAGGGAAAAAATGATACAAAACAAAAACAGATGGCATCTCACAAATCCTTTAGAGGCGTTGGCCTTTGACGCCAGCTGGTCCGGCTAGTTCTCTAAAGGTCTTGAGGATATATTTAACTCCCCGCAAGCCGCTCTTTCCGGGAAAGGTCAGTGCCCGAGTGGAAGCATCCGAAGCTAGAAAGGGACATAGCCACTGCAGGTGGCCAACTCACCCGCACTGAAGAGTGCCAACATGTGCCGCCGAGTCTAATGCAATGGATACCCAGCCTGCATGAGGCCATAGAGTGGCAGTGGTCAGCCACAAACAATGGACTGTGTTTAGTTTAGTTAGTGTGTATATTTTTTCAACAACTGACTGGGGTAGAGGTGTTGTTGCAAAGGAGCAATGGCTAAGACTCTACAGCAGCATGCTCTGTTCATTAAACCAGCACATAAACAATGACGGAGTCCCTGCTACCCATGCTGAAACATGAGATGGGCTCCGAAACAAATGAGTAATCCAACCACAGAAGTGTAGTTTTTTTCCAATTACTCCAATTACATGGTCTGCAGTCTGATAATTTTAAAGCCTGACATCTGCTTGCATGCCAATTTAGAAGAACGCAAACTGCTGGATTCTCGTTCAGGCTTTATGATCCGTTTGGAGAGGGGATTTATTTACTTACCTTTTAAGGACCATATAACATTTCATATGGCTGATATGACATACCATACAGGCTAATTTTACACAGAGTTGGCAAGAAACCCAGAAGTTTGTAATTTTCGTGTTAGCATTTAACACCCCTGGTTCCCTATGTGAAACTCTTTGGGAGAATGATTTTTTTTTCCGGAGCAAAAACATAACGTGAGTGACAACTTCGGTGTTAGGTTAGCTGAGATTAAATACAGGTGATGTTCGACTTTTGAAGAAAACGTTCGGTTTCATTACTTTTAATCACAATATGCTACCAAAAAGCTAAAGCGCGAAATCTAGCAAACTACAGTGTGTCAATTGGTGTGAGTGGCAAGCCGGACTCAAAACGGCTACCTATAGCTACTGAATAACTCCTTACTTACCTCGTTTCATGCAACGTCTCTCTATAGTCATAGTCCCTTAAAGAACCTGTTCACACGAATTAACATACAGCAGTGATCCAACTCTTTTAGAATCATGTTAACCAGAGTTTACTCTGTGATTGTTGGGAGAAAACGTACAATTATTAGTCATAAAAGCTAACTGCAGTTAACATCTGCTGCTTTGGTGATCCACTAGGAAAAGGACCTGGGACGACGGATTCCTGTAGTCCAGTCTGACTTCCCGATAGCAAACGCATACCAACAGTCAGATATCTGAGATAACGGGCCTGAAGACCACACAGAAACACTAATCATGTAGTCTTTATTGATGGTCAATGAATGTGGAGGCTCTCAGGCTGTTAACTAAACATCGACTGTTATTTTGTTGATGTCCCAAAACATCATTCATTTTCTCACAGGACTCTCATTGGGAACAGGACCATTCAAAATGCTAATTTGCCACATACAAGATGATGGATGTTTCCGGCTAGCCAACTATAGCTTATAGCTCATTATAGCTCATAACGCAATTGATCAAAACGAGTAAAACACAGGCAGTATAAGTAAGCCAATATACAGTCTCCAGAGACTCTAGTCTTACAGGCAATGGCATATGGTCACCAGGTCAGAGGAGTCTTGAGTGGTCTCAGACTGATTTAGTGCCCTCAGGCACTGACTTACAAGAGGCAAAATGGTCTGGTTGCTGAGGAGAGAATACTAGGTCAGCTAAGACAGAGGAAAACAGGACACAAAAAAACACATTAAAATACAGTAATTCACATTTACATGACCTGTAAATGCAAAACACAAAATCTGGGGGGGAGGGAAAAAGATTTGTTAAAACATCAGGCATGGAACAAAGATCACACATGAGAACAATAGATGCTCTCTCTGCACAAAGTCCATTCCCACCCAATCAACTCTTTTTCGCACGGACCCAAACAGCCCCAAAACATGCGCCCTGCAACACGACTTGGTTATACAGTCCCTTAGACCCTAGACCCTCCCAGCCCTTGCGTACCCAAGTCCAGCTGCCGCCCTATTGTCATTCTCTGCGCGAGTGGAAGCGGTATTCTGCGTCACCATATGCGCATACAATAAAAAGTCTGCCAAAAACAATACATGAGGAACAATGACCATTACTGGTGCATTCAGCTGCGCAAAATTCTAAGTGCATGAGCTTTTTTTGTCTGTAGAGTCATAGTCAGGATGGTGCACAAGGGTAAGGGTCATTACAAGCCAGGGATGAGCCTCAAACATGTTTCCATTTAACTCTTGTTGAGGTAGATTTTATGAAGTAAAGACATAAGTTTTTACAAAATGTCTTAAAAGGCGAAGGCGTTTAGTGCCAACGCATTAATATAATGTGGCGCTTCAAGGATAACGAAGGCCATCGTTCCCATCCTTACCGGCTGTATTTGCTTTCTTCAATAAATTCAAAGTAGCCCCTTCCATGTTCCTCTCGGCGTCTCTTAACACCCTTCTTATTCTTCTGATCAGCATTGGTGTCTTTGTCGGCATCCCCTTTGGAAATAAAACAAAAAGTAATGAGGTGCTCCACCGTGTTGGACCCTAATGTTAGGGTGGCCCACACGACTACAAAGCCAGTGTTCGGACTCAACCTAAAGTTAAAGCGAGTCGACCACTTCTGATCAGATATTACCTCGTTAACATATGACATTGCCTTCACTAACGTAAGGCAGCATAACTAAATTAAAGTCAATTACTCTCATCATCAACCAAATGCATGGAGTTTAGCTCATAAGCTAACGTTATTTCAAGGGCAGTTTTGATAGAATCCAAGTTACTGTGCATTTGTGAAATATCTGATTAAGCACTTCGGGAACTCGGTTCATGGAATGACCAAGAGTCTTTGCACACAACACGCTACCCAAATACCTTAACTGTCAGGCGAACAACGACGATATCTAACGAGACAACGTGATGGGGGTTGTTTTGACTTGTTCAAATGTTCTAAAAAAGTAATAAAAGTAATAAACATGAACGTTCCTCGAGGGACTCCAACAGAGTGACTTCAACAAAGCCAGATGAAACCGAAACATGAGAAGTTAACGTTACTGCTAGCATACGCTGCGCAATTGGTTGCACGTCACGGATATTTATACGGGCGATAAATTATAACATCAATGGGAAAAATAAAACTTAGTAAGGCAACAAAGTAAAACAGCGTTAGGAAAACTTTAGGTAAAATAAGCAGCGAGAACATTTATGCGACTTCGAAGCTATCTCCCTCGAAGCTAACAACTAGCCTAGCCCATACATACTTAGCTCCAACCACCCTCAACGAAATCATGGTTAGCTAATATGTTTCCGCACACAATAGGCTCGATACATAGCAAACATACCTTGTAAAATAAATATCGTGAATCCTGCACTTGCTAAAGTAATACGTTACGTCTGCGACCTAGATGAGCAAATCTTATATTGCCGCTGCCTACACCATTCAACACGACACAAAAAATACTGATTAGCTAGCTTTATAGCTTGCTAGTTAACTTAGCTCGAACCGTTAGCAGCCTTAACAACAATAAAGCTAATCAGCTACTGCTGCTGATATAATAGGTAACGTTGGTGGTAGTCCAAATTAATATTAAGGTTTTGGAAATTCACAGCGTATAATTTATTACTGAAGACACGCGGGTCAACATCCAACAGAAAACCAACATAGCCATCGTTAGCATAAATTGGATGGTAAAACATTCACTTCATGAGCCCTGAATCCACCGGCTCCATACAAACCAAGCGCAACAGACACACGTGATCCAAGCGTTTCGGCTAATATTTTAAATTAAGACTCACCCTCTGCTGGCTGGGATTCCGGCTCACCATCTTCCTCGTCGATTTTATCCACTTCCTCGTCATCCCCTTTGAGTATCGCATCCTCCTCTTCCCCGAGTTCGTCCTCGTCGTCGTCGCCCTCCTCTGTACCACCCATGTCAAAATCTTCTTGGTCACCGAAGTCCTCGCATTCAGCCGCTGTGGTTTCGTCCGCCTCTACACCATCGTCATGTCCTTGCTCCTCTTCGGCTTCCATTCCTTCACAAATTACATCATCTTCTTCTTCTTCCCTCACTTCATCTTGCAAACTCACCTCGGCCTCATCGTTTCCACCATCTGCCCCATTTTCTTCTGCCTGCCCTTCGGAGGCGTCTTGGGCCAAGGCCTCCTCATCCAACGCGGCCTGTAGCCGGTCCATTAACTCGGCCTTCAATCCCTTGTCCGAAAGCTGTCGCTTTTTGAGTTCGTCTTTCAACTCATTTACTTTCAGCTTCTTAACATTTATCGAACTCATGTTTCCGTTTTGAATCTAACAGTATTTACCTAAATAAAATTTTAATCCGAATCTTCAGATTACAGGAAACTGGTCTGTGCACGAACAATAATCGTTACATGAAAGAAGGCCGCCCTAATTTTCTGCTGCGCCAAACAGCTCCAACTACGCACGTCTCCCTTCAACCGGCAAAGACAACGCACGGCGTCGTGGTCAAGTACCAACCCCGTTTGTGTGTGCAGGGAGGGGCTTCCAGCGCCTATACCGTATGTAACTTGGTAAAGGCGCAAACGATTTGCGTTCTCTATCCACTATTAATTGTTTAGCCTGTGTAAAATGCTTTTGAGCCCTACCTGGTAAATGTCACCAATCAAATGTTTATATATTATTTTTATTATTATATTCTATAATGACACCAGCTTTTTAACTAGTTTTGGAAGCGAAATTATAGGCAGTTTTCTGCAACGTAGGTCAGCATTGCCAAGGTGCATCAAACGAGATCCAACAAGTTTGCGAGGACAAAACATGATTTCTAGGAAATAGGCGGCTTTCGTCAGGTAGCCTAGTAGGCGGTCTGACTTGAACAGGTGAGGCAGGGCCTGCTCAGTGACAAAATAAGCCCGCGCAAAACTGGATGAAAGAATTCATGTGCCAATAAGGCTATATGATTCTATACCTTCTCATGCATGTTTTGTTAAATTGTTATTTCAGTTTACTACTACTCATTTCTACTAGCCTAAGCCATAAACATTACGTTTATGTTTTTAGCAGACGCTTTTATCCAAAGCGGCAACAATTAAAACCTTGGTAAATAGGCTTAGATGTGCTTTCCAGGTAATTAGTAGGCCTAACGCTAGTGTTAAGACAAGGGTTGGGTCTTTGATATCCGCTGCTCTGGTAGCACTTGGAAGGTCAATTCGTGAAACGACAGATGAGAATATAGTCTGGAGTGTCCTGTGCAAGGTGTTGGCAGCGCAAAACGACGCTGGGGGTAACATGTGTTTACTAGGGGGTAACATACATGTGTTCAGGTAGATGGGAGCTGATTTTATTATTAGTAGTAGTAGTAGGCTAGTAGTAGTAGTAGTATCATTATTTATTTTATTTATCATTATCATTATTTTATTATTATCATTATTGTTATTCGGCTATTATTCTTTGCTTTCTCTTGCCCTCTTCTTAAAGGGATATACAGTCCCAAGTAATAATAATAGGCCTAGTAAACAAACATAGCGACCCATCCAGTCAACACAGACTCATGTTTTTGTAGCACAAAAAGGGAAAAGTGTTTTTGAGCAACCTGAGCTGATGAACATTTCGTGAATCTGACACCATGTTCCCAGCTATGGGACCACAAAATCTTTATCAGCAATTTCTAAACTATATTAGAAGAGAAATATACCAAATTTTAGCTATTCTCTGATAATAAAATATTAGCCACCCAGAAATAAGATAATGAAAAATTGGCTGACAGTGTATCAATTGGACCTGTGGTTGCCGATATTTGATCAATCGTTAGGTGGCGCCCTTCATCAACTGACTATGTTCAATAACTCGTGAATCATAACAGAGGAGAATAGACCATGCTGCCAAGCCCAGCGATAGCCTACACGGGTTATGAGTACCTATAAGCCGTTATTTTCAAGACAGTATGCAAGCCTACTTGGAAGCATGGACAAGACCGATTTTTCTGGCATTATAGTGCCATTTTAAGTCCCTTTAAACAAGGAGTTTTTTAAACTTTGGACGTCCCCGTATCGGATAAGGATTTGAAGATGTACTAGCCTTCGGAAAGAATTATTGGCTGACGTTTTGTGATGGTTAGACAGATCCACAGCTACGGACACTTGTTCTGAATCCTGCGTGCGGTCTCGCACCTGAATTAGGCTACCCACGCTTACACCACACTGAAGAGTTAAATACTGTGATGGACAATAAAAAGAATGTTAAGGATCTAACAGGATGTGAAGTTTCCATCGTCGGTTTTACATTTGATGTGTGCGGATGTCAAATCTCCTTTTGCGCATCTAACTCGAGAAACAGAATGGAGTTGTATTTACTTTAGAGAGAACGATATCTCCTCGGTGCCTTAAATACATGTTTTGCGATGACCTCTCCTTATGAGGATAAGAGTGGACCGTCTCAGCTTTCCCGCGGCCGAAGATATGTGGTGAGTATGATTAAATATTAATATTTTATTGATTTTATCTAGTTTAAACGAAGTCATTTATATTTTGGTCCGTTAGATGGCGATTCCTTTGGAATCTGTCTGTGTGCTTTGTGTATTAAAATCCGCCGAATAAATATAATATACTGGGTCTTATTACTTTTCACAGCTAACAGATGACCAGCCGGGCGGTCTGTCTCGCGGGAAACTGTGCCAAGCAGCCCCGGAGACTGCTTACACTGAGCGTCCCTCCCCTGAAGGCGCTGGTTCTACAAGTAACACGCACGGCGCAGCATCCCTGCGATCGGGTTTCTCCTCTCTGGGCTCTCTAGTGGCATCATACCCTTCTGGGACCATCGAACCGCCTTGCTCACTCAACGTTTCCACTGGTTACGGCATACTGTCTCCCGAGTCAAGACGCAAAAAGTCCCTGGATCATGATCATGTTTTGTGCGACAGCTGTGTCTCACGTTTGCATGTATTAAGACGGCAAGCACTAAGGTTATTAATACACAACAAGGTAGGCTAAGCCACTTTCAACACACCAAACATATGTGTATATAGGCCTAAGCACACTGTCAGTCAGTTAAAAAGTAGATGTTTTCATAATTCCTCAGGAAAATGGGGAACACTTCAGAGGTCATAGTCAACCTCGAGTCCATAATATTTCTGTCAGAGATCCATTACAGATATCTGGACGCGTGTGGTTTCTTTTGCTTTTTTCCATTCTGAAAGCGAGTTTCAATCGATTTGTAGCTCCTGCAGCTAAGACGTGATTCATTCGTCCTTACTATTTTTCAGCCCTCGCTATTGGGAAGAACAAATGCCAATAGCCTTCAAATAGCACCGAGGCGAAGTCGTATTTGTTAACATTAACTAGAAAAACATTAGTGGCAGAGTGGCCCTCAATCATATTTGTTACTCCAGTACTTAATATCAGTCTCTGTCAGCATTATGTTAATCTTAGGTCTTTCTGCATTAGGCCAGTTCATATAGTATAATTAAAACAACTTTTGTGTGTGTGTGTAATTTAGGACTCTGAGCAGGCAAGTGTGGTGCCCCTGTGTGCCATTGAGGCCTGGTATGAGAGTGATGGCCACTGTGACGTCTGTGCCACCAACCTGAGGCAGCTGAAGCAGAAAGCTCTGCAAACAATCCTCACCCAGGAGCAGGCCATCTGGGCCCGCGATCCCTCTCCCGCCTCCCTCTCCCCCCGCCTTCCAAAACGAGCCCCAGGCCCTAACACCCTTCCCAGGACATCCAGCCCGCGCTCCAGCCCTGCCAAGCCTGTACTGAAGTCCAGCGGTCAGGGCAAGGACGTGAGTACGGCGGGGCAGTCTTGTCTGGAGGCTCAGGGGTCTGGGTCAGTGCATCGCAGCAATGGAGCCTCTCTGCATCGCCACCAGGTACCAAAAACTGAAAAAAAGAAAATGCATTCATTTTTATTAGATAAAGCAGGAGTCCTGAAGCATTGTAAATGACTAAGGTTGAACTTGTTGACCCATATTCACTGCCCTACTTTACTGTGAGCATATTCAGAGGTAATCTTGCATTTTGGAAGTTTACCAGAAGTGTTAAATATCAGTAGATTAATAAAAGATATGGCATGAGAGCTCTTATTTTAAAAAATGACCATAATCTTATTTTTATCTGCTTGTTATACACAATAATTAAAATAATTTGCTTGACAGTAATGTGATTCGTGTTGAATGTTAGTCCAGATTTTTTTGTTGCTGTTTTTCTGTTGGTGAAATGAAATTTTTACTGTGTCTTTAACTGTTATAAATCACCATAGAAACCCAGAGTAAAGCATCAAGGTCTGTTCAGCATACTCAACTGAATAGTGCAAAAGTGGTTTGGAACATGTGACAGAGAGGGTTTTTGAAATAGACTGCCTGCACAATGAAAGTAAAAGACATGGTAGGCCTATTGTAGTGCCAGAGGGAGAGAAACCATTATCCCCGGTCAGACAGACGTGAGAGGATGTTGACCCCCATGCCACGTATCACGTCATGCTACTTGAGGGATCATTTTACGGGTGTTTTGAAATGCACCCCAGTGCGTGCAGGGTGCACATATGTGGCTGTCAGGCCACTGATTCACAATCAACTATCAGGGCCGATTAAATCTGACATGGAAACATTACCCAGACCGAGCTAATGGAGAAAAGTAGACTGAGATTTATCTCTCTCATAAACCAGCCTCGTTTAAAAAAATGAAGGGAAAAGAAGAAATGAAAAAAGCCTGATCAATATTCTGGTAATATTTAATGAGCGGTGAAATATTCATTCCTTTCGATGGGGAGGGGCACAGTAAATAAATGTGAAATCGGAGATGGTTCACACACGAGTGCTTTCTGGGATGGACTGGGAGGCTCATCGCAAGTGTCCCTGCAAGAGGCAGTTTCTGCTCAGTGGAGTGATCACTGTCGTGTGGTGACACACATGACGCCGGTTCAGAGCAGATGACATGAGACAGGGGCCATTACCCGAGCCCCATTTGTTTGTACAAGTGGTCGCCCGCGTCGTCGCCGAGAGCCTCCACATGGGTACTGGGCTGATTAGGGGGCTGTGATGAAATCTGGGGGACGGCAGCGTGCCATCAGTCCGATGTCTCCAAGTTGCCAGGTGGACAAGGCCCCACGCAGGGATGGAATACTAGAGAGCCAGGTTAGAGGGCCAGAGGAAGACAGTGGGGGAACATGATGCTCTGAGGGAGGAGGAAGAGCCTTGGAAGGAAGGAAGAAGAGGGTATGCATGGATTGGATGGAGAGAGAGAGAGTGGACATGTACAGATTGTCTGATTTTGATGAATTATCATTGTACAGAGATGGTTGAAGGGTTAGAAAACAAAAGCAGGTCACAAATCGCCAAGGGAGACAGATTGGGCATCACATTACACCCCCCCCCCCCCCCCCCCACACACACACACACCAATACGACCAAATACCAACATTGCACCCATCCAGTAGAGCTGATAACTCACTACTCTATGTAATAGAATGAGATAGAGAAAGAGGTCACAAATGGCTGTGGCAGACGGATTGTACATGTCCATCACACACACACACACACAAATGCATGCACACACACGCACTCTCTGTCTCACACACACACACATGTGTGTGCTAGCGTGTACATAGACACACACACACTCTCTTTCTGTCTCTTTCTCCTTCATACACAAATGCATGCACACACATTTTCTCTCTCTCGTACACATACACACACATGTGCGCCTGCACACACGCACACACATAAAGCCTGAAATCAACCCAACGAGCTGGACAAATGAGGGAGCCCAGTCCAGTAGAAGCAGTTCCTACTGTCCCTCCCTCTCATTCCAGATGGCAGTGTGGCCTCAGGCTTTCTCTCCAGCACTAATTGGCATCACTGTTTGGATTCAGTGTGTTTCTCTGGGGTTTTTTCCCTGCTCTTATGTTATTTATATATATTATATATATATATATATATATATATATATATATTTTTGGGAGGGGTGTAAGTGAGGGTAATCTGATGTTGTTACTGGAGTGGATGAAGTGACAGAGAACAGTGAACGGTGACCCTCGTTTCAGAGTCGGCCCACCGAAGGACAGCAGCCCAACACCACACTCAAATGGGACCTCTGTTGCCACGGGGTCTGTGTGAGTATGTCTGTGTGTCCACAGCCATTCCCTGCTGAGTTCATTGCAAGACTATGACTTCATGCTGAGGTCTGAGTCACCTTGCACAGCAGACTTCATAGCAAAATATAAGCTAATGAGTCCACTGACCTACAAACCTTCAGTCCTTAATGGCTACCACATCCTGATGCGCTTCTGGGTGTCTGTACAGCTTCATCATCAGTGTCTTGTAGCTGCTGTTATCAAATCATGAGTCAGCTTTCTCTGGTTTATTACATGACCACATTTTGGAATGTGGGAATGTGGTGCTATTAGCCATGATAATTCAGTTGGAAATGAAGGTCATGAAAATTCTGTAGCATGTAGCAGAAGTTTTAATGTTTGGATTAATGAAAATAGACTCGTGCATGAAAACAATTTTTTTTATGCAAGCATAATTCATTAGATGTTAATAATCTGTGTTGCTGAAATAAGAGTGTGGCAAAAATATATATTCTGATTATTTTTGTTAATGACAGAAGAAGAATTAATTTCTCAGAGGTTGTTTTTGAATCTGTTGAAGCTGTTGTTCAGTCATGGAGTTTATCTTTTTCTTTGCATCTAGAGCATCATTGAAGACAAATAGTACCATATAGTACCACTATTTGTACTGTCAAAGAATTGAACCTTCGATGTTAGCGTTAGCACACCTAAATAGTTGAACTCTCCTGTCTTTCCACAGACCCCCCCATCTGCAGTTTCCACCCTTGGAGCCACAACCCCCACAGCCACCTCTGCAGCGGTGTCCTTCTTTCTCAGGTAAACGCTGGCACACCCAGGGGGGTGTGGTAGGGTGGATATCATGGCGGTTTCACACATCCTTCTTTTCCAATCGAGGAGAACACTCCTTTTGACTTTGTCCAAAATATTTGTTGACACTTGTCCTAGAAGGAAGTTAGGGAGGAAGAAATAAACAATACACTTTAACAAAAGCAAAGCAGCCGACAGATGTTCGTTTGTGAAGCCTTAAGCCTGTTAAGCAGTCAATTTGTGCAACATAGCAAATGTAGAATATGTATGACAAGGACAAATGTAGGGCGTGAACTCTATATTTGGATGTAACTTAGCCAGTGGGAGACAGCTGTGAGATACAGGGGCCTGCCAAGTTTGGAATTAAGTCATTAAAAGCTGAAAATGCAAATGCTCCCTGTATGGTTTGCCATCGTCTGCTGAGCTGCAGCCACCAGTGTGCTGTTTCCATTCCCAGACTCTTAATTAGCTTTGCTTGCATTGTAGATTAGCTGCGTTCACACCTTACAAGCCTCCCAGACAAGTGGTGCAAATCTCCTAAGTGACACATGAAAATGAGGGAGGCTCCCATTCTCTAGCCACTGCCTTCTCCTATCATAAGGGGAGAGAGGAACAAGAAAGGCCAATATATTTATGTCTTAACAAGGGAAAGACAGTCATGCTTTAATCAGCTTTGCGAGACAGAGGCGGTACAAGAGGTTGCCTTTGTTGATGATACACTGTTGATCTTAGTGCAAGCACAAAGACCTTCCATGTTGAATTTGCCTTGATTAAAGGATTTTATAGTCTAATTGGTGGTAGTTAATGATCCAATCCATACAGACATCTGTTAAAATCATTGTGATGTAATAGTCAGCTCCAGGATTACTCAGCCTCTTTCAGGCAGACATTGTGGATGGCCAAATCACACTAAAAGCTCCTCTTCCTACCTCATCAGTGCAATTCCCGTAGTTTCTGCTTCAAAGATCAATCAATCATGACCAGACCGAGTTGAGTCTCCCAGCCAATAATGGACAAATGTTATTCTTTTCCCCTCTACAGAGATCAATTCTGTTATAATATGCTTTGTGAAAGTGGTTTTACTGCAGTTGTGGAACCCATGGTGTTGTATTGGAAGTGATTAGTGAGCAAATGCTCATGGCACCACTACTGCTGCTTTGGAAAATAGCTTAGCTTTCAGGATAACAAATACTGTTTAATATTTCAACATAATGTTGAAATCTGTCTCAGCTGACGCCTGTCCACGAATGGTGCACTTAAGCTTTAATCTGAACCTTGCTTATGCATCAGTGCATCTGCACGTCACTGGGATGCCTTACTCACTCACTCACTCTTTCATCATCTTCCCATTCTCTCTCTCTTCCTTTCTTTTCTCGCTCTCTCTGTACTGTCATTCGCAGGGCGGTGCAGAGGCTCAACCTCGCTTCCCGAAGGAAGAAGCTGGGCTCCGCCCTCCCCTCCACCGGCGGTGGTGGCGACGCCCCATCTTGTGTCACCGACTTCTGTGGTCTCCTTCTGCGCTCTCCTCCCCTGGTCCCACGCCATCTGTTCCAGGCCTCCACCCTAGGGAGGCCCACACCAAGCATGGGCAAGGTAGGCAGGCAGCCACCCAGAAAGCCCCCAACCACCAGCAACGCCCCCACCAACACACACACACACACACTCCACCCCCCTCCAGCAAGCCATCATCACTGGTAATAAGTCAGAGTTGATGCTGGCAGTGGTGACCTGCAGAAATGCTGAATCTATTGAACCTTCAGGTCACTGAGGCTCTGGAGTGAGCCATAAGGAGATGGCATTTAGCATTCCATGGCTTTGAACTTTTACATTAGCAGCCTGGCTTTGAGTACTAAATTGATCGACCCACTTTGAAGTTGCGTCTCGCCTTCACTTTCACCGCCAGGCCCACACCCACTTCCATTCAATTTAGAGAGGGATTTTCATTTAAGTACAGTACCGGTAGGTGCTTACAGACTTAAAGCCAGCCCCGTGATACGTCATTAAAGTCTCAATGTCTCAGTCCCTGTTCTCTTGAGAGGCGGGAGGAGGGGAGGAATCAATTAGCTTTAATTGAGGCGTTCCCTCCATTCTCTAAAGCGCACACATTAACAGGGATCGTCTTGGGTTTCACCTAACAGCTTTCTCAGTTGCACCTGATTGGGGGAGGGGGGATGGGTGGGCATTGGATGCACTCATCCACGAGTGACGTCTCGGCACAAATGGATTCTTAAATAATTCAGCACCCATGCAATATGATTTGACGGACAGGCCGGGCGCAGGGCTATGCGATAATAATGGATGTTGGAGCAAGTGCTTGCGAGCTTCAGAGAAGTCTTCACCTCTGACTGTGGTGATGTGCTACTGAAGTGATTAGCATGCAGGCAGAATCCCACCTGTGTTGGGTAATGGCTCCCTACCCTCCACCCCCACCCACCACACACACCTCTAATCCCTTGAAGCCAGAGAGTAGTATTACCTCATGCTTCCCAGTCCATACCACTGTGAGACTTTGATTCCACGCTATGTGTTTTGTATGTGTCTGCCAGAACAATATGTTGGGGTTTTTTTTGTTTTTTGCTCAAATTATTTTTAAGATTGTTGAAACCTTTTGTGCTGTATTGTTGCCTTAGAGCAATATTCTGTTTATGAACAGTTTGTTCATAAGAGGAATTGTGGGCAGAGCATAGAGACTACTCACTTAGCACAAGGGCTGATGTGGTGCATTGTGGTGGTGTCCTGACCTCAGTGACCTCAATTTGATACTTTTGCACCCAACCCATTGTGTTAAGAAGTCAGTTAGTCAAGAACAATTTGAACAATTTTTTGTTCTGTTAAATGACCAAGTAGGCCAATTGGGCTTAATCACTTATAACTTCTGCAAGCTCAACACACTGATGGATCACCACTGATTTAAGCATTATTTGGTGCAGCATAGCATTTTTCATCCCAGCAGACAATGCTGGTGGTAATTTATTGTTCCAGTTCACTGGTAGAAACTGGGATATGACCAGTAATTTATTGTTCTAGTTCACTGGTAGAAACTGGGAAATTACCAGTAATTTATTGTTCTAGTTCACTAGTAGAAACTAGGAAATGACCAGTGTATTGTGTTGTGTGTTTCTGTTTCTAATTTGTTTCCATTGCTTGATTGTAAATAGACTGGCAGTTAAGACCATGCTCTTCAGAAATGTTCAGTCTGGCTTTTGCCAATTCCAGCCATAACAATTAATAATTTAATGATAGCCTAGTAATTTAATTATTTAACATTTTCCAGTGCTGGGTGAGCAGCCCACTGCATAGCTGTGTCAGTCTGGTATGATGACTTGTTTTTATTGTTTGCTGGTGTGTTCAGTATTGTATGTCTGCGTGTAATGGAACACACCAATATCCCAATTCACTATGCCTTCTTTTGGGTATAAGGAGGGGTTTCACCTGGTGAGCAAGGCAATGACAGTCATCACACTATACACAAAGCAATCAACTGGGGGTTCTTGAAAGGCTGATGATCTTAGTATACTGAGCAAGCAGGTCGTGAACCATAATAGAGAATCAGAGTGCGATAAAAAAGACAATTTATATGTACAACCCTTCCTGTAAGACTTCTACTGTAATTGGGTTCCTCTGTTGAAGATAGGGAAAATCAATTTCAAATCAAAAATTTTCCTTGCATTTTAGATACTTGTATACAAATGACAAAAAGAAAGTAATTTTTGACGACATTTTAATGACAAATTTCTATGAACCAGATTGTAATGTTTTTGATGTTTTTTGAATGTGTCGGACGTGTAGCACATGGCTTGACTGACACAAGCTACTGTTAACCACAGGCAGGCTTTGATTCCAGTGATGGATCTAAGTACAGGAAATTCAAAGCATCAAAACGTCACATCATCTTCTTAGATCTGATATGATCTTCCATGTTGCCAGAGCTATCAGCAGGACTTTTCCCTGTAAAGATATACCATTGCCTCATACAGCTGTCTTGAAACCTCCACTGTGTGAACGTGCCGCCTGTCACATTACTCTGGCATTTAGCATAGCCGGGATTAGCTCTCTCCCCTCCAGTATTCCCATGTCTGATGATTGCAATCCGCATTTAACTGCCGACTTTAAATCTCCATACCACTAAGCCATATGACATACATATTTGAGTGCATTATACACAACAGAGACAAATTTCGAAATGAACAAATGTATTGAATCGGTTTGGGGTTTTGCTAAAGTGGGTACTGTCTAAGTAAAAGTACAGGATTTTATTTTGTGCTTTCATGTTCAGTATTTATTTTGGTTTTCAAAAATAATCAAATAAAGAGTGACAGATCTTAGATCATCTTAATTTGGTCACGGTGAACAGAAATGCACAGTGAAGAGGATGAGATTTGAAGGTCATAGTGGGTGTGTGTCTTTAATGGAAACAGAGAACATCAGCGAAATCCCAGAGATAAACCGATTTAAGAATTTAATAGAGCAGTATTTTAACTAAACATACATAACTTTCCCAGATAAAACCACATCATGTTATTATTTATTTTAAAGCTTTAGACATGTGTGAGACTGGGTATTTATTTGTTTATTTCACAAACAATGCTTTTAGATAGATAGATACTTTCTCCATCCCAGAGGAAATTTCACACAATACAAGTAACATTTACACAAATGGCTCGTACATCGTGTACATCTGTGTGCATATGTTCACTTAATGCTCATCATTCTGTTTGCTTCCAAAGGGACACGTGAAGGTCATGGTCAGGGTTTGCCCAGTGGTGGACTCCTGTCTCAAAGTAGATGGGCGCAGAAAACAGGTCACAGTGCTGGACCCAATTACCCATAACCCTCAGCAGCAGACCACAGCCTCCAAGGTCACTCTGAGGTCATTCACCTTTGACGCCGTCTTCACTCCCGAATCAATGCAGGTCAGGAAGGGTTTTGTTATATCTGTCTGCTGACCAGAACTAATGCAGCACCCAGGCACGGCATTTATATGTACACATCACAGATGCAAGGCCTTGTTCAACCGTTCTCTCTTGATATACAGACTCTAATTACGAAATGCAATTTCATTTGTGTCATTGTTGTAGATTTGTCAAGGTGGCCTAATGGATTTTACCATTTGTGATTTCTGAAAAATTATTCATCACTTTTGAACGCATGCCGCCTGTGCCAAAGGAGGAAAAAATCTATTGGTGCTAAAATATTTCATATATCAATGTGACAGTTATTGTGCAATCCCTATCAGCTTATGTTTTTAGTGGCGAAATCAAGTGACTTGAAGTAGGGCAACCTATAATTAGTGTCAAATCTGCCATCGCACAAACAGAATGTGCCATTTAAAAAGGGGAATTTTTTCCTCAACTTTTGCCAACCTCTTGTGTATAAGAAACAGTCTGAAAAAGGTACCTGATTGACAAATTGTATTTATCAGCCTCTGCCATGACATGTAACTTAATTTACAGAAATGTTTAATGCCTGTAAGACAGAAAAAAGGTTTGTCCAAGAGGCTCTGCCTCTAAAATTCAATTTAGATTTGAGATCTGTCTGGAGATTTCGCCCAGAGATTTTAGACTGGCGGTCGGTCAGTAGGCAATCGACAGAATGGGCACATTAAAATTCAGACTAAGTGCTCAAGCAGGGGAGAGGAGTGTTCCATGCTTTTCAGTTGTCAATGTTTTGTATGGTATATGACTCAGTGTATTTGATTTAGAAGGCAAAATACAAGCAGCTGACATTCATATTCAGGGCATGCTTTTATTAGAAGTGCTTTGAAGGTCAGTTTATGTTCACATGCAAATAATTTAGCTTCAGTTGGAGATGAAACTTTAGACTACGATGCCATGAAATGTCCTTGAGTAATATTTTGCTGGTCCATGACACAAATACAAACACATCTCACGGCAATGGCCACAAACAGTTTCAAGGCCTAGCACTGAAAATTATTTTCTATGGTAAATTCTGTTTAGAAGCAAGGTCTGTGGTGATCATAGATCCTTCTCAAAGCCCAGTAAAACAACTGATAGACCTTCATAGCACAGCCTGTCATATATAATCAGTTTAATGTTTTTTTGTTTGACAGAGGCATACAACTGAAAACATGTCTTCTCCAAGTTTTTGATGAATAAAAGTCTGTGTGCAGACTCATTTAGCATTGAGTTGCCAGTGAAATCAATAGGTGTTGAGCTCCATGTTAACTATGACGTGTTCTCCAGGGAGAAGTGTGTGAGAGTGCTCTTCCAGGGGCACTCCAGGCTGTCATGAATGGGGCTGACGGATGCATCCTGGGCTTTGGACTAGCAGGGACTGGTAAGTGAGGAACATATGTCTCTCTCTCTCTCTCTCTCTCTCTTCCCATATATCTCTCTATCTATCTCGCTTTCTATCTATCTATCTATCTATTTATCTATCTATCTATCTATCTATCTATCTATCTATCTTAAGACAGACCCCTGTTTCTCTACAGAGTGGCTGTGTGCCAGGCTCATCTAATATAAAACAGGAAGATTCTAACTGTCCCCATTTTCCATGACATGAGTGTTTAAGTGTGTTTGAGTGCCCCTCACCCCATTACGATACAAGCCTCAGTGCTCAGAGTTAGCCAAGAGGCAGCGTATAAATAAACAGCGAATTGATCAATTATGCATTGGTTGTTGTTTTGAAGGGGTTGCGCTCTTATCGCGTTTATTTAGTCCAAATGCACCTGAGGCCCGAATGCGGTGAGCAGTCCCAGGGCCCTGATGGTCCAGGCGTAGATGGATGCGCATGGAAACCAGGTCCCGGGAGTGGCTCTGACCGTGTCACCGTGGAATCAGCGCAACATACAGGCTGTTAATAGACGCTTTGGCTAAAATAATGAAAGCATGATAGCTATTCTTCCTCCAAGCTCCTTTGCCTCTGCGCGTATTACATCACTGGCCATTAGCCTGATTGAATTAGGTGCCCTCAGCATAGGGTCTTGGTCCTCTGCCAAAAGACATAAATCTATTTAAATGGAAAGGAGCTATAAGTGTGAGTAATGGGAGAGTGGTGCACTTTTCACGAGGGACAAAATGCCAGTGCGCAGAGATGGGATGGGATGGGATGGGATGGGACGTATGGGAGGTTTGCAAGCCTCATGATTGTGGTTAAAAACAGAGACATGGCTTTATGTGTCTCTAAGTAAGGGTGTTCAGCCATAACTCTTCCACCCGTGTCCAAGGGAGAGGAGTCACTTGAAAGTTTGTTCCCATGTATTTCTACAAATCAATACTTCACAATAGTTTCAAGCAGCTGGAACCAAAAACAAACTCTGCGGAGACCTCAGTCTGATTCAGTTCAGTGGAACGTGCTTGGAATGAGCAACTAAACAACTAAACAAGTTCTCCCAAATGCACTGAAAATGGAAAATGGAAGTTTTTTTTCTTTCTCTCTCTTTCTCTCTCTCTCTCTCTCTCTCTCTCTCTCTCTGTTCTGTGTTTGGCAGGAAAGTCGTACACGATGACGGGGAAAGACGACTCCATCCTGAGCCTCGGGGTCATTCCCTGTGCTGTCTCCTGGCTGTTCAGGCTCGTTAGTAAGAGGAAAGAGAAGACAGGGGCGGACATCTCTGTGTCTGTCTCAGCCATTGAGCTCTGTGGGAAAAATGAAATCCTCAGGGACTTGTTATCAACTGAAGACGCAAATAATTTTCTTAGTGGCCAAAAAGCAGACATTTACCTTTGTGAAGATCCAGTCAGTGGAATACAGGTATGGAGAGAAATATCTAGGGAATCAAAAAATCTTTTCTAATATGCATCATCTGCTTGTGTTCTTTTCTTTTTTCTTTTTGTTTTTTGGTTCTAAAATTTGTTTAAACAAAGAAATTATTCATATTTATCGAATATATAACAACTCTTTCAAGACTCACCAAAAGATTTATTCATGTGCCTTAATTTGGCAAAGAGTGCTCAGACATTACTCAAATGAACTGTGCTCTGAGTAAGGCATTCATTATATCAGCACGTAAGCCCCCCTCAGCAATGGGCACATTTGCAATTTATGCTTGTTTTGCAAATGCTTTCATCTGAAGCAACAGGGAACACAGTGAAAACATGTATTTTGGTTTTTTGGTAATTAAATGCACAACCTTGGTGGCTGGTTGTACGAGTTAAAGCAGAATTATATGCTTTAATGATTATTACAAAGTATGAATTTGACTTTTTTTTACTCTACAGTTTATGGACAAGGATAACATGTTTTTTAGATACAAATGACAGACAACTTTTAGATTATCACTGATATTACATTATCTTTCCTCACTGTTCACACTATTAAAATATTTTTAATGGTATTTATTCAGATTATGAATCACAGTGTGGTCAGTGCCCCTACCATGGAGAGAGCTGCCACTCTACTGGACTCTGCCCTCTCCTCCCGCAGTGGGAACAGGCCTGGGATCAGCTCTCACATGTTCTTCACCCTGCACGTCCATCAGCAGCACACGCAGGGCCCCACCAAAGATATCAGTGAGTATTGCTCACTCACTCGCTCACTCGCTCGTCCCCTCTGGCATCTTACTGGTTGAGATCCCGATGGAATTTCTGGGATGTCTCGAAAGGAGAGACCTTCAAGCTTTTTACAGAGCCTAACGATGAAAAGATGTTTTCATATTCCTTTGATGCTTCTTTGCATATGAATAGTTTGATATATGGCTGGGTTGGCAAGTTTGAAGCATTATTATTGGTCCTTATTCAGATGTCTTTGTCAGAGCAGTTTGATTGTGTGAAGATTTCACGGTGAACCCTGCAGCACCTGATAATTAAGCATCGCCTTTCCTTCTGTTGTTCTTTACACATCATGTGAAATAGCTGCCGATGCCTTTTCTGCACCTGTGGGCATGTTTTGTTGTTTATTTTGCAGCCTCTCAAATTTCCCCATTACTGATATGATTTGATTTCTGGATGTGGCTTATTACCTTAGGTTACTTCCTGACTAGATAAGGAGGTTACTTTGCCTATTTTGGAAAAGAAAGCTGACCTCAATATTTTCCAACCGTAACCAGGGTGTGTCCAGGGTGTCACAATCTGACCTATTCCCATAAAACCCCATGCCCTAGAGTTGAATTTGATTTACACAAAATTACCATCAGCCAGTTTGTTTTGGTAACCTTAATACTTCAGTGACAAAAACCACATCCAAATGTCCAACCTCACCAAATATATCAAAGCTTTGATGTGCACTGCTGAACAAAAACAAAATGTGATGTTTCTAAGCTAGGTTTCACACACTGTTCATTTTGTCACTGTCATATCTTGTCATGTCATACCTCATTTTTTCTCTCTTCCGGTATTTTAGAGTGTGGAGGCCAAAGCAGGCTGATCCTTATTGACCTGGGAAGTTGTGTAGAGGAACACAGTAAGAATATGGTCCAGCTTTCCTTCTCTGAACTCAGCAGTGTCATGTTGACACTGCTTAGAGGCAGCAAGCAAGTCCCAAACAGGCATGCTCAGTTTGTTTCCTCATTTTCTGTTTAATTGTGTGTTTGTGTGTGTATGTATGTGTGTGTGTGTGTGTGTGTGTGTGTGCACAAAATATAAAAACTAAAGCTAAAAATGTAATACTTCACCAGTAATATAATCTTGAAAATATCAGTTGAATGACTCACTCATAATTAAATAGTAAACTCTTTTGTCATGTTTTTACAGGAATAGTAAGCTGACAATGCTACTGCAAGAGTCCCTTGGGAATGTCAACTGTCAAACAACTGTCATTGCTCATGTGTCCGGATCAGCTGAGAGGTTTTCAGACACTCTCTCTACATTACAGATCGTCTCTCGTGTTCATAAGATGCAAAGAAAAGCCAAGGTATTGATTAGTAAATTATTATGAAATTTTATGTAAGAACATTGTATTTAATAAATATTCAGTGCTTTAGAAGATTCCCAAAATTAGTGTATTCACTGTGTTAGAACTGATGCTGCTGTGAAATTTCTCTTTTTGACAGAAATCAAGGTCCTCTTCACCAAGCGAGAGGAGTGTCCGTAAAGAGAAGAAGTTTCTTCAGGAGACCAAACTTAGAGCGTTCCACTCCACTGGCACTCTGGATCCAGATGTGCCAGCACCAAAGGTTTTTCGAGATGTGGAGGATCGCTCTGGCAGTGACCAGTCTTGCGATACAATCATTCATGTAGAATCAGATGGATGCAACACTGACACAAACAAAAAGCCTCAGGAGTCCATAGCAATAATACCATCTTTGCTTAAGAGCAAGACTATAGAAATAGGGAATCCCTTGCAAGCTATGAAACAGCGTCCCCAGAGGACATTCCTTAAGGACTTTCGGCTCATACACCGGTCGCAAGAGGAGAAAGAAACAAAAACATCAGCTGCCCATGAGGCCGAGATGGAATGTCTTAAGTGCAGTACATTTGCTGAACTACAGGAGCGACTGGGATGCATTGATGGCAGTGAGCTGATCAGCCAGAATCAAACTCCAGAGCACATGGGGAAACTACAGCCTCTGGCAGAAACCAAAAAAGGTCTGGAGAAGACTGCAGTGGCCCATCCCGTCCCCTCGATGCAAGTGAATACAGAAGCAAATGGCTCCAAAGCAGCTTCTGAGACAAAAGCTGTTGACACGAGCCTCATTGTTTCCTTTCAAAGTGATCCCGAATGTCACCAGGAGATCCCTGGTGACAAAGCACTGACAGATCACCTGGGAAATCCCACTGAAAGCAGGAGCCAAACAAGCACATCCGATTCGGATCAGTACTCTGTTGAGTCTCCTCACTGTACAGAACCACCCCTCAGGGATGAGATGACAAAGTCTCAAGGACAATCTTCAGATGAATCATTGCTGCAACCTGAATTCAGGATCTCTCCTATTGGCAAGAGTTCATCAAAGTCCTCGTCCTCTGGCTCATCGTTATCTTCCTCCTCCATGTCCGCTAGCACAGACTCTCCCAGCACCCTGCCCATTGCTGGGAATGATGCTTCTGCTCCACAGCTGTCTGCTGAGGGTCAGCGAGAGATGAAGGCCACCATAACGGTGACTGTCCAACAGCCCTTTGACCTGAATGGGCAAGATGAGTTGGTCTACACCGTGGTGGAGGAAGTGACCATCAGTGGCATGGCTGAGAAGGGCAGACCAACCAATGTCATCAGTTTCAATGAGGGGAGCTCTCTTCAGGCCTTGACATCGGGTTCACAGCCCATCAGGATCATTAGCAGTGTAAGTGAGGATGCAAGTATACCTGATTCATCAGCCAAGAACAGCGCCTCAGAGAGACAACCCTTCTCAGCATCAAAGGAAAGATGTGAACTCACTAACCAGGTCTCTTCCAACAAACTTGTGACTGGTGTATATCCCAGTGCCAATGTCGAGGGCTTTTATCATCCCATCCCTAGAGAAATGGAGAATCAGACAGAAACTCAGGCCAGTATGTCTTGTGAGATGGTGCAACACGGCAATGATTCTTTGGGAAATCCTGGTGGTAAACCTAGTCTACAGAAATTGCAATATGGGTACACATCTTCTCAGGATGTTTGTAAGAAAAAACTTGAGGTCATCAAGGAAATGCCTTCACCAGCCAAAACTATAGACAATCCCTGGAATGCCTATAATAAGAATGCCAACAGCTCTGTGATCTCCAATAACTGTACACCAAAATCAAGTGTTCAAGTAATGGTCAAGAAAACAAATGTTATGACAGACAACAGCTTTCAAAACCCAATTCAAAATGATGCCAAGAAATTGAAAGACCTTGACAGTAACATGTCCCCCAGCAGGACTAGTGGCTATCATAGTCCCACTCAAAGTGAGACCAAGAAATGCAAGGCCCAGGATGTCACTGTGCTCTCCAGCAAGGTCAAACTTGAACAGAAAACCTCTGGGCTGGCTTGCCCCAAGGATCCAGCAATGGAGCTCAGACAGGAAAAAAAATCAACTGGCAAGAAAGCCAGTCAGTCAACCAAATATCAGTCATTTAAAAGTGATGCTATCATGTCACCGGCCTCAAGAAGAAGACTGGTGGATGCTTATGATCTGACCAGATCATGCAGTCTTAGTTCCAAAAACCACAGCACAGGCAGCTTACCAAGAGCTTGGAATAGTCTGGATCAAGAGGACGGCTTTGATTATGATGATTACCCAACCAGTTCAGCCAAGGACTACAAAGTGCCTGGAGAAGCAATGTCTACTCCTTGCAGTCCTGGAGATACCCTGGAGAGGAGACATGCCCGTGCCAAACAGGGAATTATTTCAAGAACCAAAGAAAATGTTTCACCTGGTAGAAGAGACAGCCCGGATCAAAAGAGAAGAGCCAGCAGTCAATCCAGCCTGCCGAGAAGTCCTGTATTACACCAGAAGTCATCATTTCCCTCTGCTGTTCCTGATGAGTCCTGTAGAAGGAAACAAGTTAGATCTCCCATAGAGGAAAGCAGTAAACTATTTAGTGCGAAACTGGAGCAACTGAGCAGTAGGGGTCCTACTGGAAATGCCTCGCGGTCCGAATTTTCAGACTTCTACTTTTCGGAACAGACAGACAATTTTATGACATCCAGTGAATCTTTGGACTGTTCTGAGAATGATTCTACTTTGCCTAGAACTAGTAGAAGTGGAAGAAGATACCCAAAGTTCCTACCTATGGATGACAAAGATTCTGATTGTAGTAAATCGGCATCCAGAAGTAATCTGTCCAAAGCTTCAGCAGTTAGCAAGCTAATGATGTCTAGTTCAAAGCCAAGTAAGAACTTAACAACCAGCACCAAATCCATGAACTTAACCACCAAGTCTCTGAGGCAGTCATTGAGGAGCTCTAGTTTGTCACCAGATGGAACAAACTCTGGCCATTGCCCTTGGTCAACCAGCTCACTCTCCCGAAGCCAAGGATCCAGTTTTTTCGCCAAGTCCTCTCTGAAAATCACAAATTGCAGGATCACTGAGCTTCTTCGAGAAAATGTAGACCCCATCTCCAGTGCAGACCAGAATGGTTCTGAATATAGAGAGAAGGGAGTGGCAAAAGAGGACGAGAACCTACCCTTGCCTTCTCCATACAGCAGGGTCACAGCTCCACGCCTTCCCAGCCACTGCAGTGGCCATGCCAGTGACACTACAAGCATCCTGAGCGGTGAGCTGCCTCCAGCCATGGGCAAGACCTTACTGTGTAACCGCAACAGTGTTGTGAGCAGCGGATATGAGAGCTTGATGAGAGACAGTGAGGTCACGGGAAGCAGCATGTCCATCAGGGAGTCAATCAGTGACCACAGCTGCACTCACAGTCTTGTCAGGAGCAGCAGGAGCTCCAAGAGGAGAAATAACAGCACAGCAGGTAAAGCAATCACTGGCATGTTTTACTGGCATTTTTCCTCATGTCTCTGTTTGACTAAATGTCATTTCTGTACAAAATGTATATTATTTACATTGCCAATTATCATGATACATGTGTCTTTAAAGTGCTAACCTGAAAGATATTTTTGCTGGCATCTTACAACCTTTTTACTGTTCTATAAATTCATGCTATCATTGACATTAATGCTCATTGACAAGTCTTGAACCTTGAAAGATAAATATCTCAAAAAGCAGTAAATTATGACTTAGCAATATTTAATCTGCAATCCTTTATTGGATCCCCAGGGACTAATCAGAGGCGTCCGTCACAAGAGACCCTTCTGTCGTTGCGGAGATCAGCCAGTGGACCCAGAGTTCGCTGGGGTGACAGGGGTGCAGCTGACTCCTATGAGATTAAAGTCTATGAGATTGACAATGTTAACAGTCTGCAGAGAAGGGGCCTCTCCAGCAGTCGAGTAAGTCCTGCACCGCTTCTCAATTTATCGTCAGGCAGGGAATTGTAATGGGGGCGGTCAAGAGCAGGAGTGCAGTTCTGTGGCATAGCGGGAATATGTTTGACTTTGGCTGGATTGCTGCTTGACACATTATCATTTAATTGCATCCAATTCTGAAAATGTGGAACTGCACACAAGTGGATGATGGTTTGCTATGGAGCTAGTGGTCTGGAAAAGCAGCAAGTCTAATCACACTTCAACATATTAGACTGCATTTCTGTAAGGTCATGAATTAAGTCTTGTGAAAAAAATGTAATATAGCATAGCTACTATGCAGGAAGCATTATGCAAAAATGAAAATACCTTTTAAATCACAAAATAGCTGGGTACATCATTCAGATGGTGTATTTTGGATTTAGGCTGTCATCAATGTGAGTTGTGGGGCACAGAGAAAATACAGTGCCTCTGGGCTGTGTGCCACTTTTGTTGAGAGCTCCTCTGGGTTATTGTATTGAGTTCATGCCGTAACTCCAGACAGAACATCTGTGGACTATAAGCTTACTAACACGAGGCCACTGAATTAGTTGACCTGCTGAATAATCAGCTACTTGCAAATCGATCAGTTACAGAAAATAAACACAATGGATCACCCACTTTGATTAGCAGCATGTTTCATATCAAATTAAAGATGGGCATCAGCTCTTTGCTTCTCCATAGGGTGTGGCTTGCTTCAGTGCTAAGCTGAAGTTCCTAGAGCATCGGCAACAAAGGATTGTCGAGTTGCGGTCGAAATACAACAACCTGAAGAGGGAGCTAGAGCAGGCAAAGCAGCACCTCATGCTGGACCCAGAAAAATGGAGTCGTGAGTGTAAGTTACACATAAGTTTGCATAAGTGTACTATTTTAGTAACATTAATAACAATAAAAAGCTTAATCTTTCAATGACACGTAAGTGTACATGTTGTATAGTTCGTCATTGATAATGACTACATTGCTACAATGTAATTCACTCTTGTCGCTCAAAATCCTAATGGCTTATTGGATTCCATTATTAATTAATCAACCTTAAGTTGCTACATTACATAAACATAAACACAATGGTGTTTATTTATGATATGGAGCCTACTTTTTCCTATGCATTGGCAGTTGATCTTTGGCAGACATTTGAGGTGGATTCTCTGGAACATCTGGAGGCCTTGGAGCTGGTCACAGCCAGACTGGAAAGCCGGGTGAACCAGTGCAAGGCCCATATGATGATGGTGACTTCTTTCGATGCAGCCCCAAAGCGGCGGCAGAAAAAAAACAAGCGACATCGGCCTTCACCAGACCAAAAGGGATTCCTGTGACTCATGTTGTATCAAAACATGTAGATAAGACTATTGATCAGTAACATAAATGCTACTTGGATACTACCAACGATGAAAGATCTTTTGGTCTTTTGGTGCTAATCCAAACAAGATGGATGTGTAATACCATGACACCTTTGGGACAGAGACTGAACAAAAATGTCTCTTCTTTTCAGTTTCTCTCCACATGACTGTGAGCATCCACTTGAGGCATTTTTTAAAAACAAGTTCTATGAGGGGTTCAGTTATATGAAATTATTTCAAAAGGCAGGACACAGGGTTTGTCAGGGTTTGTCAACATTACTGCACCACAGTAGATAGTTTTATACACCAAACAAACAAACTCCATCTCTCTCAAACATTCTGTGTATAAGGGGGTTGAAGAAACACTGGAGTGGCTTAAATGTGATCAGACAGAAAAGACCATTGTCTTTGTGCAGAGTGACTAATGCCATTTTAAAAAAAAGATTCCGCTTCTGGCGACTGCCATGGACATGGGTTAAACCTCTGTGACAGTAAACAACATGCTTTCCCATATTGCAGGAAGTAGAATCGTCAAACGCATGTTTTTTCTATTGATAATTGTGGCACACATTGTCCATAGGGTGGTGCTTACTCCATCCAATGCAAAAATACGTTATGAGTTATGAATACATATATACACATATATAATTTGTTTTGGGAAAAAATGCACTGGTCACCTCTGATTGTTTTTTGTAAATTATTTAACTTCTAGTGTTTGTGCTTCACATTACGTTTCATGCTGTTGCACTGAATGTATTTTGCCCTGTGATATTAATTTCATTTTGTTCTGAGATGTCATTCAGTCATCATGTATTTTACAATTATGTAATTAGGTTAGTAGTGATGAAAAACATGTTACAATGTGTTTGTAATGTACAATGTATTTTTTAAAATGTTGAACAAGTGTTTACAGCGAGTCCATCCATAAATACCCACAAATCACAGTTAGAGGAACTCTACTCTTTAAAGAGTTCATTGCAATAATAGCAATAGTTATTGCAATAATAACAGTCTCACCTCAGATCTACACAGGTCAAACATAATCCAGTGTTTTGTTTGTTAAGTTAAGATGTACTTGTGGCATAATATGTACTCCTTCTGCCATCACGAATTTGCTCACTGGGGGTTGAATCATCCAAGAAGAAAGTCACACAGAGTTCACATGCGCTGCACAAAGAAGGATAGAAAAAACAACAGCCAGTTATGGAGTTCAAACTCATTACCCCCCATGGGTAATGCTTGCAGTTGTTTGCTATCCAGGGATGTTCCATGTGATGGTCTGTTTTCTTCAAGATGTTTGGCTATTTCTGCTCCAGTTCCTAAATATTTCAATGTATTTAGTATTTGCCCCTCAGACCTGGCTGAGATGTAAGGGTGCTCCCTTTTTCTTCAGACAAGTTGGTTGTTTTAGGTGAGGGATAATACCTTGTATAATACTGTGAAAGACATTTCTTTCAGTTGAGGCTGGCAGAAGTACTTCAAGGCCGCCGGAATAAGTAAGAAAGGCAAAGACATCCAATATTGGCTTACAGAAGTTTGCCAAATCTGACTACACCTGTTGTGAATACAAGCAAGCGTGTTTTTCCAGTTTGAGGCTTATGTAGACCATTCTGTATGTGCCCCCAATGGTAATAAAATAACTTCTCCCAAACATTTTCACCTGTTGTGGTTGGTAATGTCATCAACTACTCCACTCCAATGCACAGGCTGTTGAGCACAGTGTGCAGGCATTTGGAATAGCCTGCCTGTGCATACATAGCCTACACATGGATATGCATAGGCCACAGAACATAGCCTATACACGCAGTTTATTTGACGGGATCACTTTGGTAGAGCAAAAAACAGTGACATGATTTTTTTTTTCATTTTTTTATCATCTCGGAATGTAGGTTAGTCAAATATTTGCAAAATTACTTCAGATGATACGATACACCAGATGGCGCTAAAAACAAAGCAACATTGTCTGATAGAAAACCTGTGGAGAGTAGTAGCACTCGAGCTGAGGAAACATTCGGGAATGACCCGGGATCGTTTTTCAACAGTAACTGGCTTCTTCGCTTCTCTGCCCAACACACAGACCAAAGTGAATCCTCTTGCTTTCAACCTGTTAATTACTCGCCCTCTGAGCGACAAGGGCGGACGCCGGCATCTGCGCAGTAAGTATTTAAAACAGGAAAGTAGGCAACTGTTTACGTGTTGGTTTATTATTGATGGATAACATGTCACTTAGAGACTGACCAGTATCTTCAAACCTTCAAAGTAAATCTATCGTGGACGACTACTTGGAGACTAGTTTCTAAGCGTTAGTAAACTTCCTGATATCTCCAAACGATGCAAGGCGCATTGTTGCTACTGTAGTCTACTGCTGAGAACAGGAATGCATTGATTGCTGAAACTGTGTACATAGTACCATAAATATACAGGGTAAAGTCACGTTAATTTAAACCATCTCTTCTCTGATTTAGACGACTATTCCTTATTTTATGGACTGAATTTTTCAAAACACTTCTCATTTCTCCAGAGCTTTAAGTGGGGCACAGTTTCTACATGTCAGCTTTTTATTTCCGAGGTTAAAACAAACAGGGGTAGGCCTAGATGCATTACTTTTGGGATAGGTACAACACCTCCTCACAGCTGTGGTCGTTTTTAGTAGAGGGACATCTAGGAATTATTCTGTTGGTAAATGTTATTAGAAGTAATTTTGCATGTTGGGCTGCAGAACGGTATGAGTCACTGGCATTTCTACCAGGCTATCTGTGGTTCAAGTGGAATCTGTCACTGAAGTACAATAATAGGTCTTTCTGTTTTATCATGCACATCTGTAAAATAACTGCCTATGAACTCCATCCATCAATTCTCATACTACATCAAAAACTAATACAAAGGCATCTTGACCTCGTCTTTAATTTTGGTGTCAATATTAATCCAAACCTATCCAGACATTTAACTTTGGTCTCAATATTAATCCAAACCTATTCAGACATTTCTCATTTAGCGGCAGGAGATGGTTTACCTAATAACACGTCAACAAAGAAAATGAGTTTTGTACAGGGGGCGCATGTTAACATCAAGAGTAAAAAAAAAATCAAATTTGACATATCTTTCCAACACCCATCTAGTATGGATAACACGGAGGTAAAGTGTATAAAACATCTTGGATTTTGTTTCTAGACGCCCTGGATCAAAACGGCAAATGAGAAGTTTAGTGTCAGACATTAGCACTTTGCTCTCTTTAAATGCACTTTTATCTTTAACTCGCCGTGGAAGATATAACCAACTTTTTTCTTATTTCATTGTTGATTTCTGAAATTGAAGTATCACTTTTCATGTTTCATGAGAAAGGGGAAAAAAAGATATATTTTCAAGGACTTTTATCAAACTTTGAAAAGGTTCTGTTACGCCTTTACTGTAACTCCATTATCACAAAATATGTCCCCTCTTCAACAAATCATCAGAAAATGAAAGGATTTCCAAAAGAAATTGCATCTTGATAGGACACTTTCCATTTGTGTTTCATTTTAAAATTTCATACAAGCAATAGGAAATAATGTCAGGTTAAAATCTGCTCTCCATTACCGAAACTGGTAAAGGAATTACAGTGAAGTCACAAAAGTCTGTCATATAGTAATTATTTTATATAAAAGTTAAAAATTACCTTTTGTACCAGTATTGTTCATAACCTCCTATTGTAACCTTAACAATTGGCAATATTTTGGGACAATGCAAAACAGAGAGAGGCTAACCCACTTCCAGGAAATAATGCTAAATTGGCTATGTGCTAGCCTTAGTTAATGGCCTTACTTAGTGTCCCTATCATAAAGGGTCCAGGTTCCATTCCCATTCCAATCCCATGTCTCTGTCATCCCTCTGTTACTAGCCAGTCTAACTGCTGCTGAGATAGGCTAGGGTAATTCTAGGCCAAGTCTTTTGTATCTTTAATTCTTAAAAAAAAAAAAAACTACCAGTTTTGCATAATTCACGCTTATGCTAGCTAAATGCTAGCCTAGAGCTAACCAAATAGATCTATAGGTTGTCTGCAACCAGAAATTGGTCACGTTTAGTTGTTTTGTGTTTCCTTATGTGAATTAATAGCCTACTATTATAAATGAATGAATGATGAATTCGGGAAAAATGTAACATTTTATCTTGTTTTAATAATAGGAGCGTTTGTAACATTTGTTTTTGTTACCATGATGGATGCAAAACATTTTCACATTGACAAAATATTTGGCAGTATTATAGAAAACACATAGCCTATAGAAAAACGACTGTGTGGGTTTTTAAAATGTTGAAAACTGAGAACTGCATTTTTTATGTTGATTAATGTACTAAAGTGATGGTAATGTTCTGTAACTCTGTTTCCAGACACTTTTTGGCTTAAAAATCATATAGACTTAAATTAAGTTTTAACTTTTTTGTTATCCATTAAGTAGATGTAGGCACGTACAAAATGAAATATTGCTTCTAAGTATGGGTTCAGAACTTGCCAAATGGCATTAAAAATTCAGTAGCAGTGTAACTCTGTGTGATCTTCCCCAAAGATATGTGTATGATTTTATCTTTCTTGCTTTGGACAAAGAAGCCTGCATTTCCTCACATGAAAACTGCATTGCAAGCAGCGCCCAAAGCTAACTGACATTCTTGATATCTGTAAAGCAGACAAACTGGTCTGTCTTATCTTGGTTATCTTGGTTATTTCTGGCAGGCATGACTCTTAACATGTAACCTCATGCCCCATGTGAAATGTTGACTTCTATGCACTTTGGTGTCTGGCAAAATCTATGATGTGGCCTAGTGGTTTGGTTTTTAAATGGATCTGAGAAACATCACAGCTGCCACGATGGGCTTGTGGAGTGAAGCTATTCAGCATTTTGTCAATATACTGTAAAGTCAAATAAGAAATATATATCATATAATATCTATATACTGTAAAGTCAAATAAGAAAATAATATTAATGGTATCCTATTCAGGGTCATGTTGCCTTAACGCTTCAAAGACATTTTATTTGTAAACTAACTTGTAGGGCAAATAGCGCCTTCCTTGCAGCAGTAGCTGACCCTAAGAATTATTGTTTTACATCACTACATCAATCACACAATGTCGCCTAATATTTGTATGAATAGTGTTTGTTACCTTCTCGTTTGGAAGGAGATCAACTTCAGTGCCTTTCCTTTTGTTTGTAGAGTCCACTTATACCCCAGTTTCCAGGGTGATGGACACAAGCTGTGAATGTTTTTTGTGGTAGTAGTGTTTCAGATACTAGTCTCAGATCAAATGCACACTGATAGACTATGCAGATTTCTCTGTTCAAACTGTTTTGAGCGAGATTGCGGCCTGCAGCTTCTCATAATTATATTCTTCATAAATACATGTCATGCTCCTGACCTTTCCAGGCACGCATGGAACAGTAGGAGTGCATTTCATGTTTTAATACCAAGACCACCAGTAAAAAAGAACTTCAACTTAAAACCCTGGGAAATTCTTTAAACAAGTTTCACAGTTTCAGACCTCAAGAACATGAAGATCATTTTGCTGATACACTGACAATTTTGAGAATTGTCTGTTATTGCCACTGCTTGTTTGGGACATCTGGTACTGTACTAGATGTAACTTTGGCATACTGCGCATGAACACATCCCTTTTTTCTATGCACAGGTTTCCCTGTTATTATAATTTTCCAGCATACAGAGTTCCACAAAAGTGTATCGCATTTCTCTACACTAAAGCGGTAGGTCTGCCTTATATGCTGAAAATAGAGAAATAGAGGGCAATTGTCTTGCGTTTACACCCAGGGACACCCACTCCTACGCCACTCATCATCCATTTTCCCTCTGTCCTTATAAGCCCAAGTCACCTGTGTAGTTGAGTCACGGAAAGTGTCCCCCCGTGTTTGACCCCCTTGACCCCCACACACCCCCTCCCTGCCTCTCTGCTCCAGTGGCCATAATTCCAATCCCCAAATTGAACTTCTGTGATGTGGCACTCCCCTGGGTCTCCTCTCCTCTTCTCGCTCCTCTCATGTTACCCTTCTGACAGCGGGACGCGCTCCCTGGAGCACTTCAGCTAAGTGAAAGACAAGAGTCCCTCCGTGAATAATGCAGGCTGGCCATTATGGGCCCTTGTTTACGGACATGCCTGTCATTTTGCACTTCTGGCGTGTGTATGCAGTGCACCTCTCCTTGAAGTGTCTCCCTGAAGCTTTGACAAGGCTAGAGTTTGACAGGGTTACTCTGGGTCTTTAAGCAGGCCCCCAGGGCCTAAGGTGAGGATATTTATTAGACAGGTACAATCGGCAAAAAAAGAAAACGCAATCAGAAGTAGTCACACCCTTACCTGTTTCATGCTCAGCTGTAAAAAGTTCAGGTGCATTCCAAGCAAATTATGTTTTAAATGTTATTCACATGTCACACGTAACATGTACAGAATTGTTTGATATTATATTGATAAGATAGTTTTCCATGTTTTTGATTCAGTTATAATGTGTATCAGATATATCTATGTTTTGTGTTAAATATATGAAGTTGTTATACTGTAGTAGAATATGTATTCACTTCTTTCTGTAATATAACTTTTTACAACTTTTTAGGTTTTACAGCAGTTTTGCGTGTGTGTGTGTCTGACTGAGCAGGGGTGTGTGGCCTCATCCCAATGCTGACCACTCCCTCATGAATGACCCCAGAGCTGATGTCATGAAGCAACGAGATGGGGATGGAATACATACACCCAAACCCGTGGGTGCCATGGCAACCTCGCCCTTGTCTGGCTCAGATGAAAACCAGAATCAGGTGACTCAGGAGCAGAAGCAGCATTTGGAGTCAACCCTCAGAAGCTACCAGTCTACGACAAGCAACAGCACCCAGAGCAGAGGCTTTTCTCAGTCTCCATATGTGATGGCTGATCCTTCAGGGGCCTCAGTTCACAGTAATACACAGAGTATTTCAGTTCATTCACTTTTCTTACTCTCCTGGCAACCATTTTACTTACTTTCACACTCACACCTTTTATAGCAATGAGACTTTCTGACATGTTACCTGATTCTGTTTTGTAAAGTATGCTGCCATATGTCCATATTGTGCCCTTCTAAACTTGTATAACCTAATGCTCACATTTGATTGCATTAGGTTGTGAAGGACTCTGGAGGATGTTCTGAAAGATCTATGGAAGTAAAGTAAAAAAAAAGTGAAAAAGATAGCTAAACATGCTGGACATGGTGTTTTTTTCTTTAAACATGGGAACTTACATACATAGCAAGATACATAGCATTTACCCTGTCTGTGTCTAACAGGCGTAACCCTAGACATGACCTTAGAAAGACTGTTACTACAATATGGGCATGATCAGCATACTTCACATTCTGATCTATGGTGAAAAGGGAGAACCCGATTTGTTAAGGCATTAATGTGAAAGAGAACCTTTAAAGGTTCCTTTAAAGAACCTTTAAAGGTTCTTTTCTTTTCCCCCAAAAGAGTCTACCTGCTTAGTTACCTGTTAGACTATGCAGATTACCCCTTGCCTGACGGTTTGGATAATCTGCTTGGCTGCTTGGATAATCTGCCTGACTGATTGGATGTTTTTTTTTCAGGTTCTGGCTCCACCTCCGCCTCCTCCACCTGCAGACCCCCAGGGCCTAGCCCTTCTCTGCTTGCATCTCTGCACTCTCTTGGGGAGCACAGTGATCCAACACTGCTGCCTCAGTCTCTACACCAGGTGAGTACCGTGCCTGTCTCTCTCTCTCTCTCTCTCTCTCACACACACACACACACACACACACACAGTATGCAAAATCTCACACTCACAGTGGGAAAAATAGCATGGAATTATCTTTGGAGTTGTAGCCCTTTGTAGATGGATTGGTCAGGCAGCATAAATATAGCTGTGTTGCGTGTGCGTTGTGTTGTCTTTGTATACTTCTTTGTATTGTATTCTTCAGCTGTTATTGATGTCCTTTGTGGTGTTTCTTTGCTGGCTGAACAGGTTTTTGATTAAAAGGATAAGCTTTGCTAAGGAACTCATTGTACAAGTCGGTGTCTACAACTGCACACTCTTTCTATCAGGAAAATAAACTAGTATGACACAGACACTGCTGAGTTTATTCTCATTTAAAAATGATCTCTATTGTAGTCCTACCCACAGCATGGTGGAGTTTTTGGTGACACACTGTTTTGTGTGTTTTGGTATTTGTGCTGTTTTGTAGTGCTGTGTGTAGTGTTTTGTAGTGTTGTGTGTAGTGTTTTGTAGTGCTGTGTGTAGTGTTTTGTAGTGTTGTGTGTAGTGTTTTGTAGTGTTGTGTGTAGTGTTTTGTAGTGTTGTGTGTAGTGTTTTGTAGTGCTGTGTGTAGTGTTTTGTAGTGTTGTGTGTAGTGTTTTGTAGTGCTCTGCTGTGTCCCAGCTGATGTACTGTTTCTATTCCTTATGTTTACTCTGGGTGATTATTTTCATTCCATTCTGAAGGAAGCTGCAGGCACGTAAATTGTGGTTTTCAGAGAATCTGGCATTGTTTTAATTACTCCATGTGCTTGTCGTGATCAATAACGATCATGGGTAATTTTTCAACAGCTAACAGCGAACAACACTCTCTCTCTCTTGCCGTCTTCCTCTCCGTTTGTGTAGCCTGATTGTAAGCTGTGATGTTATAGTAGTTTAGCCTCCCTACCATCTCTGGGAGTTGTGAAGTGTAGGGCTTCAGCGTCAGGGAACATTCCCAAGAAAGGAGAGAAACCAACTACGGTCATTCCCGGAATCTGGTGAAATCTAAATTAGCAAATGACTGGCAAGAATATCAAACTGGAGATCATTTTTCATATTTCTAGCCTAGTGTAGGAGAAAAACATATCAGTCCCAGAGAACTCCATACTCTCTCTTATCTCAGATAATCACTTTTGTTATTGGACAGCTGTCAGGTCAAGACACTGAATGTACCTGAGCCCGGGTCTGAAATACTACAACCAAAACAAACAAATTAGAACTCACAAACCTCTGCGATCACCAGCCCAGGAGACACTGAAATGTAAACACACAGTCATCATCACGCTGAGCTGTTGTCGATGACCTAAGCCTGGGGCCACATTGTTCAGATTAAACTCAATTTATTGATGCAGAAATGCAGGCTCCAGCTGCAGTAGGGTGTTTCTCACAAAGCTGCACTGCAGAGTGGATATTCTCTCCCCTCTTCTCCCGTGATGCTAAAAGGCACATCCTTGGCTATCTCCCTGCATTGTCCACAAGACTGATGACTTACATTGCTAACATGGTACTGTGTGGCAGAGAATGTCAAGGTCAAAAGTTCACACAGTTTTGCACAGGGAGTTTTGCATGTTGTTATTTCACAGGGGTTCAGAAGAAATACAGCATTATTATCAGTACTTCTAATCCCTTGAATTATGTAGAATGGACATTTGTATTTGTAAGCTGTGTCCATTTGGAGTGAATTCCACAGACATTGTATACATGTAGATTACTGATAGTTTGATTCAGATCAACTTACGCATGGCCAAATGGAACAATAGGCAGTGAACTCTTCATGGAACTTACCAACTGTTTGTCAGCTCCAAACCTGCTCCTCTCTGTGTTAAAATTCTAAGTCATGTAATCTGCTGGTCACATGAAGACATACATAGGCGCACGTTGTGTTTGTCAGTGATTTTAAATATGGAAGTGGTTGTGAACATTGTTTGTAACCTCTAAAATTGCTATATAGTCAAAACAAATGATGTTTATCATATCAATGGGACCTTCCTCCTCCAGCAGAATTAAAGAAGCATAATTGTACATGAAGTTGTAATTGTGAATCAAGATAGGACGATTTTTCAAATTGTTCCCTAAAAATCAGCTAGCCATTAGTGTGAGAACCACCCTGAAAGGACCTGAATTTTATCCATGCTAACTGATCCCAGTCCCATTATGCTTATATTGGACCATGTGAAAGGCAAACAGATCCTGATGTTTATCTGGTCATTCGAGGGTAAAGTGAACCAGATTTGGAGGTTCTAACGGATGTTTTACTGAACACGTTTTTTCCTCTCTTACAGATAGCAGAGGCGTATTTCCTGGAGGAAGACTGTATCCTTTTTTTTGGAATCCTTACACTTCCCAAGGGTCCAAGAAAACACAAGGTTGCCTTGTCTATCATCAGAGAGAGATGCTATTTTGTCCTGGCCATCGGACAAGCACAGGGGTTCTTGGACAGATGCCACTGGCCATGTCCATTATCCCTCTCTTAGATCTGAAGAGGAAGCACTTCTCTTCAGAGGAGGCCAGAGAGACACAAAGGAAAGTGGACATAGGGATCACTAGTTAGGGTTGCCTCGTGTCCTGTCAGTTAATGACTACATACTCCACCTTCACCCCCAAAAACACAAAGGGGATGGAGACAAACAAAGACGACATGCAGCCAGTTTAGTTCAACAACTGCATGGCATATATTTATGAGTAAACACATAATAATACAGTTCATTAATGTGTGTTAAGAATGTTATGGAATAAAGGCTCAGGAAGCAAAAAAATCTGATCTCCTAGGGTAACTTCTGTTTAGGTTGTCATTCCTTGGTTATAATGGCCCTCACTTTTGGACCGATCCGCAACAGGCTCCATCTGAGCTGAAGAATACTATTAGAATAAGAATGAGCCCTGCTTGAGCCGACAGCAGACGCCTGTGTTCTGTATCTGAATCAGCTGTTGTCCTGGAGAAGTTTGTCAGGCAAGCCTTTGTTTTTGGCTCGTAATTATGTATCTTGATTGCTTGTGCCGAAATGTGGGTGGGATCGATCTGTCCACTCCTGCCTTTTCCTCTAGACTTTGCCCCTGTACTGTGCTGTTCATGTGTCAGGCCCTGTCAACTTGTTTTTGCCTGTTGCCATGCCAACTGGCCTAGGCCTTATGGAAAGAAGGAAACAGAGTTGAGGGAAGGTGTGCCTGTTTCCACTCTCTGGGTCACTGTGGTTTAGGGGGAGTAGGGGATACAAGGGGGAGGGATTATGATTAACTATTCAGGTGGGGTTCCCAAACGCGCTCTCTGTCATCAGTCACAAATTTGTTCAGGTTGTTCAATTTTCTGTGGTCATCTGAAAGGAAGTCTGCAGTTGACTGATATTCTGGCTATCATACATTTCCTTAGATGTACATTCTTAGCCAACATATCAAATTTACTTTCCTTTTTAAAACAGCCAAATTTGGACAGTGAAAATAGTCATATTTGGACATTCTGCAAGTGCTTTTCATGAACACTACTATGGATTAATCAGCATCAGAGACTAAACAGCTACTATATGTTTAAATCCAGCAGTAATGTCTACCTCACATCACATAACATGTAAAAGCCTGCTGTTGGTTGTGTTATTGCTGGCTTTAACTGCTTCCCCTTGTCAGACCGCTGGGCTGTGCATTTCCTGCAGCTGGAGCGTCTGTACCACCAGAGGCTGCTCTCCAACCTGGCTGCCCTGCAGGAGCAATGGGGTAGGAGCCTGCCTCACACCCAGACACCCCACCACATATCATCCTTCTCCTCTGACTCAACCCCCCCCCCCCCCCCCCAAAAAAAAAAAAACATTGTGTCTCCCTTGTGGATCCGCTATGCTCACCGCCATCAGATAAATCCTGAGGACCTCTTCCCTGTGTTCTCCCTATTCCCAATGGCAGATGTTGGAAGGTTCACATTCCTGTAATAAAGCACACTGCTGTGTTTTTCTCTAAGCATTAACCCAATCCAGTAATGTTACTGCCTGTTCATTTACAATTTGTACCCGTCTGCTTGAGACTTGCACCACCACGTGTAACAGACACAAACAAACTGCTGGCAAGGCGTTGCATTATGTAGTCCTGAAGATCCAACTCCACTTCAACTCCCCCCCCACCCCACCCCATCCATCCTCAATCCCCCCTGCCCCCTTGCCTGACCTGACATGAAGCTTCTGAGACAAAGCCTCCCCAGTCTCCCCTGTCTATTAAGTCTGTTAAGTCATGGAGCACTGCCTCTTCCTTCTCCTCTGGCAGAGGACATGGAATGTGCTGTTCTCATGTCCCTGGCTCTTGCATAATACAACTGCCAGGGATCTGATCTGCTGGCGTTGGAACCTAATGTTTTTTGGAAGGCTATCAAGGGTGTAATTGTGTGTGTGTGTGTGTGTGTGTGTGTGTGTGTGTGTGTGTGTGTGTGTGTGTGTGTGTGTGTGTGTGTGAAAGAAAGAGAGAGAGTGTGTGAGATGTGTCCGTGTAGATGTGCATGGGTGTGTCTGTTTTATGTGTGTCATGGTGCTTGTGGATATATGCAAGTATGTGTGTGTGTGTGCTAGTGTGCGTGTGTGCTAGTGTGTGTGTGCTAGTGTGTGTGTGTGCTAGTGTGCGTGTGTGCGTGTGTGCTAGTGTGCATGTGCTAGTGTGTGTGTGCTGCTTGTGGTGTACACGAGTGCATGTGTTTCTCATTGTTTGCATCCTTATTTCATACATATGTATGACATCTTTGTGTGGCTTTTCATTGCATAAATGTCTTTGCAAATGGACCAGCGTAATTATTATAATTAGGCTTATCATGTTCTCTATTCTTCTGAGGAAAACCAAAATGCTACAGCAAGTTTCTCTCTACGTGTGTGAGTATTGACATGCAGGCCCATTCCCTAAAGCTTGCAGTGATCACGTTTAACATCCTGTCCTCTCTCGCCTCGCTCTACTGCAGAATCCCAGTGCAAGGTGGGAGGGAAGCCGGCTCGGGCCGATGCCTCTCTGCTGGCTGACTGCTCCCGTGAAGAGTCGGAGCGGATGGACTCACTTAGGCACATCTGCAGGACCCACCAGCGGTGAGATATCCCATGGCTACCACGCAGGCCTGGCTGAGCACCAACAGAAGCGTTGTGTGTTTTATTTTATATTCAAGCAATCTATAGTAGCTATAGTACCTGACTCTTACTCTTTCTTAGTGTAATATTCAGTGTTGTATGTTGGGGCTGAATCTAATTTCTTGTAATGTGTTTTACATAAAATGTGAGATCAATCCATACAACATGTATCTGTTTATTTGTCAGTAGGATAGGATAACAAGTTTCTCAGAGGCCAAATATGCAATGCTCAATGAGAAAATTCAGTTACACAGCAGATGTGCTTTGTGAAAGCAAAGCCCACAACCTTGTGTTCCTAATACTGTGCTGCCTCATGGCCACGCCTGCACAAGGTCAGCTCAGGACCCATTGTAGAGTACGCCTTTATATGAAGCGCAATAGGCAATGTCCCGCCTGAGCCACGGTGATGTAACTCAGGGTCACGTTCACGACCTTTGCCCCAGGCCGCACTACCAGATTTCTGGATCAGGTTCCGTGTAGCTCCATCAATCATTGGCTGAAACGAAACCAGAGAGAGGTCACCACTGATGTTGATGCCGATTTTCCTACACCCAGAACACGAGCTGATTTCTGACGATGGAGATGTTTATCACGTTCCTGAGAAAGTAGCATGTGTGTTACACAAGACCTGCCACTCGACAGCATCTCTTAACAAGGACATGCCTAGTTTTATTCCATTCAGGTGAACCTTTCAGATACTTATACAGACATTATGTAACAAGCAGAAAGACAAATCACAACTCAGTACTGCACTATGAAGACTCGCATTCATTAAGCACTTGAGCTCCAAAGGAAGAAGGTTTTTCATAAGTAGGGCTTATGCTTTGCATGCCTAACAAAGTTGTGTGTCAGCATCACCTAATCTGCCCTCTTTGGCAGGAGCTTGCCAAGGTTCTCCTTTGATGCCCTAACTGTTGCTCCAGCAAGCCCATATTTGTGAATACATTAACCACTGTGTTCTTTGTCTCAGCATAAGCTCTTTGACTATGAAACAACCAATGCCAAAGGAACTCATTGACCTAATGTTCAGTGTAGTCTACATTAAACCCCCTGCTCTGCAGGTTAATGGGATTGTTTACGTGAATGTATTTGGTGTAATATTTCCCCATGTCTTGGTCCACTCAGCAGGTTTATTTCACTGAAGCTCACTGAAGGTGTACATACATTTCAAATAATGCTTTTAGAAGTAGCTGCTTTGCATCTTGTTGAGGTTTATGTACCTAGACTAGAATATCCTCTTTTAACAGGTGCATTCCAGAATTATTTTCAGCCATTTCAACGCTGCTTAGAAAGCTATTTGTCATTCCATCTTTTTTCTCTAGCTTTCTAGACAAGTTAGCAGGGAGTTATGTAAACGTATGTTGGTTATGCCACGCTTATGTAATCAGCCGCGCTTGACTCTGCCATTAAACATGGCAGTGTGTGTATATTACCCTCTGAAATTCTCAAAGCATTACCCTTCTTCTCCTTTTGTCTCACTTTAACTTTTCTGTTATCTCTCTTTTTCTTCGCTTTATATTTCTTTCTCCCTGTCTTTTGCAGACCTACCCTCTGCATGGGAAAGGTAAGTGACTGAATAGGTTTGCCATTTTATCCTCATACTTGTCAGTGAAGAGCTCATCCACGGCAGACATACTTCAATTGTTCCCCACTTGAGTCTTAATTGGGATTGTGTGCTGCATATCAAACATGGCAGACCTGTCTGTGTTTCTTCACCCCTGCAGTGCATGACTGACCAATCGCAGACAGACAGCCTCGGGCCCTGCGAGAGTGTGTGCGTGCAGCAGCCTGTGTCCTGTGTGGAGAAGGAACAGATAAGAAGGCCAGCAGGTGCATTCTCCAGTCCAAAGAGTGAACAGAAGCAGGAAGGAGGAGACGAGGAGGAAGAGGAAGACGAGCAGGTGGACAATGAAGATGAGGACCTCTGGGAAGAGCAGGAGGATGAGGATGAGGAGGGGGTGGAGGAGCTTCACTGGGGAGACAGAGAGACGGGGAGTAGAGGACTGGGACCCGTGGACATGCTGGCGAAAAGCATTCAGGTGGAGGAGGTACAGATATAATCTCATTCCCCTACACCCTCACCCAAACTACCTCTGAAGCTGTACAAGTCAGAAGTTACATGGGAAAGTGGTAGTGGGTTGGGAAAGGCCTGTGATTGAGCAGCTACAGGAATGAATTTCTGCCTTAATTTGTCCCTCTCAGCTGTAGATTTGGGGGCATCCAATCTATCTAATCACAGATCTAATACACAGCCTCCTTTAACTTCATGATCACATGGCATCACCAGGCACAGCAAACCATTACACTAATTTACCTCAGCTACGGAGAGACTTTTGTTTTTGTGTCTTGGGGTCTCCATCATAATCAGTCTAACATGGAAATATCTTGCGTTTTCCAGGCAGATCAATTTGGGGTAGTTTTTCTTGCCTGTTTGAAATCACATGGGAAAGATTTTTTTTATTTGTCAGTCAGGTAAAGACAAAAAAAAAAGACTTGATTAAAGATTGTTAAGTATTACCCTCTTAGTCTCCCCAAACTGATCATGCATCAGCAGAATCTATCCGAGCCAGTTCTGTTACTCTAGGAACTAGGACATGTGAGCACAGACTATTTCCTCCTGCAGTAACAGCAACATTATTACAGGGATTGCAACATTATTACTCCTAATCTCTGATAGGAGATACACCTCTGCTTCCTCAGTTTACTCTCTCTGCTGCCCTTAAAGGCTCTCGTTTCTCACACATTTATGCTGGTCTCCCAGGACTCAGATAATTACATTGTCCGCCCCATCTCTGGGCGGTTTCTGAAGGCAGGAGGGAGTTGACCGCTCTGAGAAAATCTCTGAGATTCTTTGGTCAGTGAAATGGCAGGGTAATTGCTTTACTAGGCTCTGGCCTCGACCGCATTTGTTTTCAATTACGGGGCCGCAACAGTCACGGGGTTGGTGCTGGTCGTCTTCATACACTTTCGCCTGGGAGTGCAAGCTCAGTGATGTCATTGGCCCTTGAGTCGTCGTGGCAACTGGCAGTGGTAGTGTTTCGTGAGACTGTCGAGGGAGTGGCACACCCCTTGGAAGCTGTGAGGTGTGGTGGGGCTCTTCCATAAGGACGAATGTTTATCTGATTTGTGTATGTCTTCTGGTAACATGCTGTAGATGAGAGTAGTCCTCAGCCTATAGAATTTGCACATAAGTTTAAACTGTTGGTTTGGATTAGCCAATGATCTTCCTTTTTATCTGTGTTTATTATGTTATATCACCTTTTTAGCTTAAGAAATGTATATGTGTAGGTTAGGTCATCAAGTTTGGTCTGGGGTAAATGTCAGAGTTGTCTTAGAGATTCCTCTTTGTCCTCCAGAACCTTTGGGTGTATCAGTGTCACCGTTGTTATGGTGAGCAGAGCAATTCTCTGCTGGTGTGAATGAACTTCCCCCTCCCTTACCATCCCTCAACCTGGAACAATAGTGTACAGTTGTACTATTTTGTGCAGCATGCTGACCTCATGTGGCCACAATTTAATATTACAGCATACCCATGTAAACCAGGAGACTTGATGCAAGAATACCTTTCACAGTTTCCATTCACTTGTTAATAATTTGTTTGTCATTTATTTGGTGTTACTGACAGTAGTGTCCCTCTTGTGTCCCCAGATGTCTCCAACCAATGGGCTGGTGTCCATCCTAAAGAGGAGAGTCTCAGAAGAAGGAGAAGTGTCACCCACAGAGATCTCCCCCAAGCGCGAACGTAAGGTCCGCTTCAGCGAGCCTAGTGAGGGTAAGATCTTCATACTCACTCCATTCATCTTCATACTCACTCCATTCACATCAAGATGTGTGTTTTAATTAAATTTATTTATTCTGTTTATCATGAAATATTTATACTCATTTACATTGACCCATACTAAAAGGGGTCTTTGTTACCCTAAGACAGTATAATGTGGAATTAAGATAAGGAATTTCCTTTTAGGGAAGGACTGCTGGAAAACTGAAAACTATATGGTTAGCCACAATATTTTAACATTTCCCTGAATTGTAAACTGTGACTGATTTGTGTTTTTTTCTGTACTGTAAGTCTAACAATGCATGTTGCTCCTTACCCATAATTTCTCCAGTGGGTGGTAGTAGTGTAGTGCTTAATAAACCTGGCTAGCCTGTAAATTGTTGGTTCAAATCCCTGCTGCCCCCAGTATGCCTTAAGCCTAAGTTGCTCTAGGGGAAACTGGCCCTGAATTAATTGATAGTTAACTAATGTCAATTAACTAAAGTCAATTTGGATGAAAGCATCTGCTAAATGCATAAATGTAAATGTAAACCTATTGGCCAACAGCTAACAGTGTACTGATTCATACTGATTTTGTGGTTCCCAATATATAGATGATGCCAGTGCAGATTCCTGTCTGATCCTTGTGCTCTTGTGCCTGGTCACTGTGGTGATAAGCATCGGTGGTACGGCTCTCTACTGTCTCATTGGCAATGGCAGTTCGGCAGTGTGCACGGACTTCTCCCAGAACATGGACGTGTATTGGGGTCCTGTGCGGAGAGGCGTCGGGTGGCTGACACACTGGTTGTTCCCAGTATCCTAGCTCCTCTCCTCCTCCAGACAGGACTGTGGACACTGTAAATACAATTGATCTTGCACTGCTGTCCAACAATCATGGGGTGTGCTTTTCTATCAATGTCCTATTCACCTACTTCGGAGACAGACCAACTGGCTTTCATAGATACACAACCTGGAGCTGCTGCATCAGTAGGACTTTCTAACTGGGGTTACTTTGCCCTTTCTCTGAACAATAACCCACAAAATCCTACAAATCTGGAAATCTCTGAACACACAGCAGAAAACCTATAGTCAATGCCTGTGGTTTCCTTTAATGCTTCTTGTTATGGGTGTTTGGGGTGTGGTTCTGCTGTGCTGCAGTGACTGCCTTGCAGTAACCTATATTTTGTAGTGACAGACCTCCCCAAGACAAAAGCCAACTCCTGGTCAGACACAGTTCTAACTTTGGGGTCAGTGGAATGCACTGATGCACTGTATGTGAATGGTCTAACACTAGTTTGTGTGAAGTGAAGACAAGCTCACAGGAAACTGATGACTCAGGCCTGCTAGCAATAATGATTTGAATAATGAATAATTTTGATCAGTTGTCCATGCACCTGTGCAAAAGTTCTGACAATGAGACTGTACTAAAAAGCAATAGTTCGAAGTCACTCAACCCATAACCCTGTTGTTTATGGTTGCCACTTGCTGTAGAACAAGAATTTGTGGTACAATATAAACCAAATGGCAGCAAACACTAACTGATGGGGGCAAGAAAGCATCTTTTCAGTTCCATTTTTCTGTGCCCCATTCAGTTAGCTTTCAGTTCGCAAAATTGTTGTATGTTGTACAAAATGTTGTCCTTCTAATATCTACCGATAGCACTCGACAACTTCAAAGAAAAGGGATGTGGGCTTATTGACTGATTTTCATTTAACAACTGTTTTTTTGTGCTCTGTGCTTTTTTTTGCTGTGATTTTGTTTGGATGAGGAATATTTGGGGGAAATCTATGGTCAAGATGAGATGACGTTATGTTACATTTTGTACTGATGTGGTTTGAAATACTAAAACTTCTTTAACAATTGCACTCATAGTCTGATTTAATATATAGATTTATACCACTGCTTGATCAAATTTCCTATTGTGATGCACTATTTATTTTTTTCTGCTAACCGCACAACTATGAAATAGTTCCACTTTTCTGTCTGTTTTGTATATCAATTAGCCAAACTCCTTGTAAAGCCTGACTGACGTTCACAGCACAGCAACATTGTAACTTGTGACCGAGATGTTTTTAAGTCTATCACACTGAATTTGGGAGTATGGAAACAGGTGATTTCACAAAAGACAGGATAGAATCAGTAGATGCGCTGCTTTTCTTTGAAGTGTAGAGACCACTCAACTTCATTTTGTGGCCTTTTTACCACTTCAAATGGGCATTATTTTATAAAATACGCACACCAAGTTTATGTTGTTTATTATCCTTTACATATTTGGGGGTTATATCACAAAAATAAACAAGCAGTGGTTTCTTTCGGAAGTGTATGGCAGATTAGACGTTAACCAGAACAAAGTCTGTTGATTATTCTTATCTGGCTACTATATATGACATTCTATTTTAGAGACCATTTGTTTTCAACTTCTGTAATTTCAGAGCCTGTCTTTTCAAAAAGTAGCTCTAAATGTGAGCTGGGAGATGTAATTTTCACTCGACATGTCCCTGACTCTAGGAGAGGCCACTGACTAAAGGGCATCACTGTCCAGTTTTGCAATTCAATCTGTTGAACCAGTGACTAGTGGAAGGCCAGTGGCCCCCGACTTGAGCTTGACCAGTTGGACCCTGTAGATATCATCTGCTCCTTCGTACTCAAAGAGAAGAGACTAGATACATTCACTACTACCATAGCTGCTTGCCCCCACTGCATACTGTTGAAGCTGTGCACAGAAGCCCCTCTCAGCAGTATGCAAACACTGCCCTCTGTTGGAAGCCCATGTAGTAGAACAGGCTCTTAGGCCTGGAACTGTCATCACAGCACTTAGGTAAGTGGCCCTAGTCTTCTGTGTGGCTCATGATAAGTCTGTGGCACTGGTAAGAGTGGTGTTTTAAGGAAATAAATATTACATATGTACAGGGTGTTATAACAGGGGTCTTGATGTTATAAATCGCTGTATTTTCTGTTTGGAATTAAAGGAACCTTTTGGGGAAATATACTCATTTTTCATCTCCCCTTGTGTTAAACGGGTGAGTTTTACCTTTCTCCACAGCACTATTAGCTAAAGCCCAACACGGATCATTGAATCGGATTAAACCATTTGCAATAACACACTTAAAAATCCATGCACCTGTTCTGAAAAGCAATGCACCATAACACAACACAGACGACGGAGGAAGAGACACTCAATAATTATTTAGTCATAGGCTAGATTGCTAAGCATTTTTTCCCAATGAGTTGCTATTCCATAATGGTGAGTTTGGTGGATTTTTTTCTGATAGGATAGACCTTACTCTTTATCGCTGTCTGTTTTACTCAGGTGTTTTTTTTACAATTTAATAGATCACCCCTCCTTTTCCCATTTGATTCTAGGCTTAGCCGACTGTTCAAATTTTACTATGAGTCCTAAAACTAGATGTGCCATAGTGGTGCATAATATGACCACTGCACAGTCTAGCATGTGCTATCTGAAGACAATGAATCTCAATCTAAACCCTTGACACATCTTTTGAAGCAGGGGACCAAAAGAGCCTGCTATGGCTACATGTTCATCGAGTTTCAAGTGACCCAGTTTTACAGTGTCAGTTTTACAGGGAATCTTCAGTGAAGAATTGTGGTGGAATAGTGCAGATGTGTCCTCGGACGGCTTTGCACAACATTTGACACAATCTTGGACATTGTCATAGCGATTTTACATGTCAAATTTCATGTAGTTCACAGAAAAGCAACTGACCATTCCTACAGGCTGTGTAACACTATCTACACACAATACCGTAATCATATGAATCCGCAATAATAGAGGGGTATACAGCACTGAAACGATCTCCGTCTATCCGTCTCTCTGCTGAGTCTCTGTGGAGGGTTCTCTGCAGGCCATCTCAACAGTGCATGCCCATTCGTGCTGGCGATTTAATAGTTTACCTCCACATATTTCACCTACTTTTGTATAGTACAAGATTGTCTAAACTAAATGGCAGTCATTTCTAATTTGACATTCGCGCTGGTAACATTTGTAATAATGGGAAATTACACTAGTTTCTCAAAGTTGTCTACCCCCCGTCTACCCTGCAACGATAATGTGACAAGTCATGTGACTGACACATGACCGATCGGGGCACATGGGTTTTCGTTCCATTGCATTTTTGCTGTACAGTCAGCTTGGAACAGAGGCCCTAAAGTGACACACGAAAACTTTTGTTTCTGGTGCGCACCTGAAACTTAAGTTGATCAGTCAGGAGTGGTGGAGATTGAAGAGCAGAACAAAAAAGTTAGACCTCAGAACCTCGAGCAAGGAATTTTCACATCATGATCAAAGAGTAGGACACAGACATGTTGAGCGAAGTACCCCTAGAGGACACTATTAACAATACAAATGGCGAAATGAGGAGACAGAAAAGCTGTAAGTGATGGTAAAACCACTTATGTCATTTTTCAGATCAGGTCAGGTAAAACATTTTCTGAAAGTGTTCTATGAAGTCTCTGATTTCAGTATGTACATTCATCTAGTAAATTTTCTTTTGTCCTAATGTCAATCATCCTCCTCTCATTCTCTCTCTCTCTCTGTATCAGGATCTACAGTACAGAGTGCAATGTCAGATCACTTGATGAAGTCTGTGCAGCAGCTGACAAAATGGTTGAATTGGAAAGGAAGAAAGCAAGAATTATTAGAAAGAGATGACGCCGCGACCACACAAAACAATTATCATGCTCTCTGAGGAGTGTACATTTTTCTATATTTATGCATTAAGCAGACACTTTTATCCAAAGCGACTTCCATTTTGTCAACTGTCAATTGTCCAGGTCTAGTCTCCCCTAGAGCAATTTAGAGTTGTGTGCCTTGCTCAAGGGCACAACGGTGGCACCTGAGATTTGAACCAACAACTTTTCAGGCTACTTGCACGCTAGCCAGGTTCCTTAACCACTACACTACCAGAAGGAAAACACCTGAGTTGGTCCCAGTACCAAGCCCAGTCCCTCAGATTAGAAGTCTAATGCTCTACCAAATGAGCTAGCATGAATGTACTGGGCTTGAGCTAATTTGAACCAACACAGGAAGCTGTAAAAAATGGAAAGATGACCAACAGAAAGCCTTTTTGTAGTCATCGAAGATACTGTTTGATTGAAAATGCAACAATGTTAAACGTTTCTTTTGTTTGAAGGTTTTCCCAGTTTCCCAGAACTGCTGCATGAGAAAGTTACAACACACTTTAAGTTCTTTTATTGTTTTTATTTTCCTAACCACAATACATTTTTAATTCAGATGAATTACAATTCAGGGTCATGTGTCTGTGTAAGTTTATTCCCCACCTTTGATTGGTGATCTGAAGCCTCTTAATGGAAATCTCAAAAGATCTTCATGAATTGTCTACAACATGTCTTTATTTATAAACATAGCAGCGCTACTAATTAACATCTGGTGTCAGTGTTACATCTCTATCATGTTACTTTATTTTCTATTTGTACCACTAGGTGGTGTCAGTCTCCCCTGCAATCTGAAGCAGACACATTAAAGGGTCCCACCATTTTTTGTCTCCAAATAAAGTCCAGCTCTGAATCGGAGAAAAGAGAAATTAGAAAAGGATATCATCAAGCTGAACAAACATCTGCTCTCTTTCACACACCTAACGCCTGTCAGGTGTGCAACAAGCAATCTCAGTACAACTGTCTACTCTTTTTCCCTTTGTAAACCACTGCTGATACCTCAGACATTGCACCTTCTGGAAAGATAGCAGCCTCTTGAAGACTACAGTAAGATCCTTATATATGCATCAGTTTCACCTACCATTTGCACTGCAGAAGGAAACACTGAGCCAAACTTGAAGAAACCTCTCTGCCAGTGTTTTGTTGCTATATGTTTTCAGTTTTTGGAAGTGTAAGTGTGTGACAAATCCCAAACCTAAGACACAAACTGAAAAAAAATATATGTTAATAAAATTATTGTCACAAATACTCTGTACATAGGCTACTGTTTGTTTATTGAAACACAGAGAAGTCAACCCTGCTTTCTACAGTGGTTAATTTGTCAAGTGGGAAGTCCTAGTATGCAGAGGATGGGTGGTTCTGGTGACTCAAAAGGAGGGAGGGGGGAGCTGCTGTCTTTCGTTGAGATGTTGAATGATACAACTTCATCTTTGGCTGGGTAGCCTCCTCTGAGGTCAAAATGGCCTGTGCAAGTTTATCCAAAATTTCAGTTTTCATAGCTCTGCTCACCTCAAGAGCCTTCTTTGCTTTTGAATAGACCTCGTTTCCCTTACATAATTTTAGCTCAACATCATAGGAGAGCTTTGGCATGGGGAATGGAGAGGGCCACTTAATGTCCTACCTTAATGTGCTCTTGACAAAATCAGCAGAACTGCCATCGGTCTGGATAGAAGTGCTAGGCCTGAAATCCTCTGAACGAACACTGGCTGTGTCCAAGGAGGAGACTGATCCACTGATGGAATGGTCAGATTGGGTTCAAAGAGAAGAAGGGAAGGAAGAGTTCCACATGATATGTAGGACAGCACGTTCCTCTGGCAAATTCGACATTGTGGTCAACAGGCATAAAGAATGTCCGAAATCAGGATCTTGAAATTTAAGTGTGAAATCTCTCTCGAGTCTTTCGTTAAGTACCTCAATCAGCTGGTCCACAGATTCTGGTAGTTCTTCCAGATGGACTCGTCTGGCTTATTTGGGGGAGAGGACTATCTGAAGTAACAAACCCTGGAAAGAAGGCAAAAAGCAGAAACCAGATTTACCATCACCACAATGTTACTTATAATGACACTGCATATAGTCTCTCTCTCTCTCTCTCTCTCTCTCTATATATATATATATATATATATATGTGAAAACCTTTTCAGTTGATTTAATTGAGAAGGAAAGTCCTTGCAGTCACCATCAATTTTGCATCAACTTTATACAATTATAGGGGACCAATGCAAGATGGCGGCGCGGACACACTATGTTTGGGCCTCAAATCTCATTGTCCAAAAATCCACCAACGGCCCTTAACAGCAAATGAGATTAGGGGTAATGGTCAGTAAAGTGGTGTTTTGGTTTAAGTCGAAAGTCTGGAAAGGCACTAGTCAACAACTTGCAGTGATCCTGAAGTTTAGAGGACAAATAGCACAATGCTTCCGCTGACAGTGTGTGTGAAACAACAATTTCAAGAATTCCATTACAATCTCCCAAGCAGGCTCATGTTGTGGTATCTTGAATCCAATAATAAAAGGAAGCAAGCGCAACAATGTCCAATTCATGTCCATTACCGCCAACTCTTCCTTTTTCAAAGCTTGCCTTCAAAATTTTGTGGTTTGTTTACTTTGTCTGTGACTTTATGCAGTCATTTAGTGAATCAAATGTAATGAGACCCTTTGCTATGAGATTTCAAAACACAAATTTGCTATCAGATTTCAAACACAAAGACAATTCCACAGGAATGACTAACACACTGGGTCTGCTGCCCTAGTAACTTATTTTCCTTGTAATACTTCCCCATCTTGGAAAGACTTGTAGACGTCAGGCAAAGGGTCTTGATCAAATACAATTTTGTCTAAAAGACTCTGCCTGCCTAAATAAAACCTCAAGTATCTTATTGACCTATATACAAACAAAATTATTTTTATCATCAGGGTTATAAAGATATTCCGTGGGTTGTATTACAGAAAAATGTCTTAGTTAAACTGTTGAGTAAGGCTTCTCACAGCCCTCGTCAATGTTTAACGTTACTATTAACGTTAACGGTACTGGAGGCTGGCGGGCAGACATGCATGCACGCACGAACACATCATTCACCAAGTTTAACGTGAAACTAACGTCAGCTAGCGACTACCCATTTTTCCACTTGAAAATCCGAGTCTCTCCAAAACAATGTTCTATTAAAGCGCATTCGCAATGCCATCAACGCTTGTGCATAATTTAGTATCTGTGGCGTAATTAGTTTAGGAATACTACAGGCATAGTCATATATAAAATCATACTTAAAATGTGTTGCAAAGCTAACAACCTTTAACGTTGACAATGCTAACTTTGCTAACAGTTCGCCCGAGATGATAAACATGCACAATAACCAATTCATTTTATATAGAATAGCACACACCGATATGAACTCTCCATCTTGTAAAACACCACTTACTATGAAAGACAATCGGCAATACCCAGGTCAAAGCAACTGTCGTCCTTGTCCGTGTTATTCCTTCAACTTGTCCCTGCTCACGGTACTACAGGTACGAAAACCCCACAGAGCATTGCAACGCGCATGCCTGTGGGGTTGAAGTACTACCAACTCAAGACATCTTTGATATTTGGATTTTAAAATTCTTGTGAGGTCAACATGGCGAGAAGTGTTAGGCATACTTGGTTTTGTTCGTTGTAAGTGGAAGATCTCGTTTCTGAGTCATTTTAAAATCCATGTAAGACCAACAGTTGCCAGTAACATTTTTACAGTGTACCAACTGCAGGTTTGGATGTTAGTTTTAGAAGAATTAACTCAAGATTTAGGCATGCTGGCAAATTTCGTTTGAATTAACTTACACACTTTCATTTTGCATTGCAACTTAAGTTAATGCAGCACCAGACTACACACACATTGAGAGATCTTGACAAACCACTTTTTTTGCAATGCCAAAATTTATTATTGAAACAAAAAATAGGACATTTTAAAGTTACACTAGTATTCCTCTTCCTCCTCATCTGAACCTGCCCCAACTTCCTCATAGTCCTTCTCCAGTGCAGCCATATCTTCTCTGGCCTCACTGAACTCCCCCTCTTCCATGCCCTCCCCTACATACCAATGCACAAAGGCCCTCTTGGCGTACATCAGGTCAAACTTATGGTCCAGGCGAGCCCAGGCCTCAGCGATGGCAGTCGTGTTGCTCAGCATACACACAGCCCTCTGCACCTTGGCCAAGTCACTGCCCGGCACAACTGTTGGCGGCTGGTAGTTGATGCCCACCTTGAAACCAGTGGGGCACCAATCCACAAACTGGATGCTCCGTCGGGCCTTGATGCTAGCGATGGCGGCGTTGACGTCTTTGGGCACCACATCCCCACGGTAGAGCAAACAGCAGGCCATGTACTTGCCATGCCTTGGGTCACACTTCACCATCTGGTTGGCTGGTTCAAAACAAGCATTTGTGATTTCAGACACTGAGAGTTGTTCGTGATAAGCCTTCTCTGCAGAGATTATTGGCGAGTAGGTGACGAGGGGGAAGTGGATGCGGGGATAGGGCACAAGATTGGTCTGGAACTCAGTCAGATCCACATTCAGAGCCCCATCGAAGCGCAGAGATGCAGTGATGGAGGAGACGATCTGGGCAATGATGCGATTCAGATTGGTGTAGGACGGACGCTCAATGTCAAGGTTGCGTTTGCAGATATCAAAAAGGGCCTCATTGTCCACCATGAAGGAACAGTCCGAGTGCTCCAGAGTGGTGTGGGTGGTCAGGATGGAGTTGTAGGGCTCCACTACAGCAGTGGACACCTGGGGAGCAGGGTAGACAGAGAACTGCAGCTTGGACATCTTCCCGTAGTCCATAGACAGACGCTCCATCAGCAGGGAGGTGAAGCCAGAACCAGTTCCTCCACCAAAGCTGTGGAAGATGAGGAACCCCTGAAGACCAGAGCACTGGTCTGACTGAAAGACAAAAACTAATTTCAATAGTCCAATTCATGTTTCACACATTACTGGTTGCCTGTCAGTAAACTAAAGTCAGGATCTGAAAGTTCTACAGGATGGATGTGGCAGCACCTCACGAGTCATTATTGGTTGCTGCGAACCCTCTATAACCCTAAAAAGAAAAAGTGTGGCTATGCTGTTGCAAAGCAAGCCTCAACTGAAGCGACAAGCTACACTGGTCACAGAATTGGTCCCTTACCATTTTACGAATTCTGTCCAGAACGGGATCGACAATTCCCTTTCCAATGGTGTAGTGACCACGAGCGTAGTTGTTGGCTGCATCCTCTTTACCAGTAATCAGCTGCTCTGGATGGTGCAGCTCATGGTAGGGTCCAACTCGGATCTCATCTGGCATTTAAAAAGTCAAAAATCTTTTTTTAGTTATCCAAAGTCCAAAATCCAAAATGTTCTTTTGAAATGGGCTTTATGCACAGCTAAACAATTGCGTGCTCAGCTGGCAAAGAATAATGGAAGCTTATTAGTTAGGCTTACTTAGAATAACTACACTATACTTATGCCTCATCAATTTAGCCCACTTTACTTCATAAAGAGACATTCACCAGAGAAGAATGACCATCCAGAACAAAAGCCCTTCTAGGACTTTATGCCCTATGCACAGAGCCCATAGGGACTCACACTTACTATACTTACCGATGACTGACGGCTCCAAGTCAACAAAAACTGATCTAGGAACATACTTCCCAGTACCAGTCTCACTGAAAAATGTACCAAAGGAGGACTCTGCCAGGCTACATTCATCTCCAACAAGAATTCCATCTGGACGGATACCATGTTCCAAGCAATACAATTCCCAGCATGTGTTTCCAATCTGCACTCCAGCTTGGCCAATATGGACAGAAATGCACTCCCTCTGAAACAGACACAGAATATCCAAATGGAGACCATTCTTGATCAACTCAAACTTTAACGGTCATCAGTAGGTAGTAGAAATGGATGACTCACCATTGTTTTTTCAAAGACACAAATCCCAAGTCAAACCACAAAACACCTGCACCAAAGGCGCCAATATCAAAACCAACCAAAACAACCTTATTCATACAAAAGCCAGAGACACCAACTAAACCAAAATTACCTCAGTGCCTTTCTGCCTTAAATAGCTGTGAGCCTCAATTAGCTACTGTCACCCTGTGCTGGATGGGCCAATTAAGTCTTTCAACATCACCTGCTCAATAATCACTCATTCACTGGTGAGTACTCTTGAATTGGATCTCCTACTGTTCTAGGATCAGTGCTCATGTGTAATCTCTTGCACTTGTCATCCAGTATCATAGCTACCTTCTGATTACTAGCAGCTAATAGTGGGCAGTGTGTGGGTGGTGGTAACGTAGTGGTTAAGGAACCTGGCTAGTGTGGAAGTAACCTGAAAAGTTGTGGGTTCGAATCCCAGCTGCCACCATTGTGCCCTTGAGCAAATCACTTCACCCTAAGTTGCTCTAGAGTTGTCTAGGGGAGACTGGCCCTGAACAACTGACAAAATGTGAAAAGTGTCTGCTATAAATATACATAGTGGAGTGGCATGAAAAAGAGAACTCCTGTTCTTTTGCCATTGAATTCTCTTGTTCAATCAACTCAACTCAAAAAGAATAAGACATTTGACCCCAATGAACCCTAAAAAAAACCCTACACCGTATACTCAAACACACACACACACACAAATGCAACACACATACACATGCACCAACTTCCTGTGTCAAATATTGAGCAAGTCTTGTGCGTATCCTGAAGATGTCCAGACCTTTTCATTCTCTCTGTTATCTCTCTCTCTCGTTCGCTTTCTTTGGGAAAAAAACATGATATTCTATGTTCTTTTTTTAGAGTCTGTATATATGTGTATATATTAATCAATACCATTTTACAGCATTTTTGTACAAATATGGTAGCCATGTACACACAGTCAAACTGAATCTACAGTAGGATTAAAAGAGTTTGGTTTTAAAGAGTTACTGTTCTCACATGTTTTGCATTCACAGTTTTATTTTGTGTACCCTAAAACTGATTCAGGTACCCCCAGGGGTACTCGTAACCTGGCTGGCTCACGTGAAATTACATTCGGGTAGTCATGGATGGATGGATAGATAGATAGATAGATAGATAGATTCTAAAGAAGGCACCATAGACTAGCTATTGCACAGTTCTGTTTATTGTGTCCTCTGTTCAGGGTGTCCATCAGAAGCCACATAGGAATGCCTGATGGCCACACATTCAGGAAAAATGGACTGATACAGAGTGGGTACAGAACTTCAGGATGACAAGAGACGGTTGACACATGACACAATACGATACAGAGAACCAGTTCTAGTAGAGGTTCGGGTGGTAATCTGTATCTGGAGACTGGCAGCAAATTTAGAATACCACTTGCTGTCACATTTGTTCGGTGTGGGGCTATCTATATGTTGTGTTATAACATGTAGATAGCCCCACACCAAACAAAGTGGTGACTACAATCAATATTATTGTGAAATCTCAATATATAAAATTTACTTTCACAGAAGAATTCAGGATGATAACACAAGGCTTCTGTGACAGATGGAGGTTCCCTCAGGTAGTTGGTGCTATAGATGGAGCCCATGTAAACATCAGAGCTCCTCCTGACACTCCATCAGACTACTTCAACAGAAAGGGGCATTATTCTATCGTTTTACAAGGTGTCATGGACCACAAGTTGAGATTCTTGGACATTAATATTGGGCGACCTGGAAAAGAGCACAATGCACGTGTGTGGTGTCTTTGCACTGTCTAGTCTGTATGAAAGAGGTGAGAGAGGCTCACTGCTACCCAGACATACAGAAGAATTTGAGTGTGGATGTGCCACTTCTTATTCTAGGAGACTCGGCGTATCCTCTACTCTTGTGGTTAATGAAGCCACACTGTGAAGGTAGCACCTGCTCAAGAGGGCTTCAACCATCACCTCAGACAAGCCCGGATGACAGTAGAACACGCTTTTGGACGGCTCAAAGGATGCTGGAGGTGTCTGCTAAAAGTAAATGATTCACATATCACTCTCATAAGTCAGATTGTATCTGCTTGCTGTGTCCTTCACAACTTTTGTGAAATGCATGCAGAGGACTTCCTGAAGAGGAGTCAATGCAGTGAGAGAGGAGTCAATACAGTGAGAGAGGAGCCAATGCAGTGAGAGAGGAGTCAATGCAGTGAGAGAGGAGTCAATGCAGTGAGAGAGGAGCCAATGCAGTGAGAGAGGAGTCAATGCAGTGAGAGAGGAGCCAATGCAGTGAGAGAGGAGTCAATGCAGTGAGAGAGGTGCCAATGCAGTGAGAGAGGAGTCAATGCAGTGAGAGATGAGCCAATGCAGTGAGAGAGGAGCCAATGCAGTGAGAGAGGAGTCAATGCAGTGAGAGAGGAGTCAATGCAGCGAGAGAGGAGTCAATGCAGTGAGAGAGGAGTCAATGCAGTGAGAGAGGAGCCAATGCAGTGAGAGAGGAGCCAATGCAGTGAGAGAGGAGTCAATGCAGTGAGAGAGGAGTCAATGCAGTGAGAGAGGAGTCAATGCCTGAACCAAACGAAAGAGTGGCTCATCTACAGGATAATGGAATGGGGAATGAAATCAGAAATGTACTCAGTCAGTATTTTTCAAGAATGTGAGAGAAAATACAGAAGACTTGAGGTGTACTGCTACTTATTCACCTTTTTATTTATTGACATGTATTGTTATTGTATATTTTTATTGTAATATTTATTTTCAGTAACAGTATTGATCTTGTAATAAAATAGTATTGAACAGTAATAGTAATGAACAAAGTAACAGCAATATCAAAGTAAACATTGCAACATAGCCTAAAAATAATTACCCTAATTACAAAAGAAGTTTTGTAGGCAGCTGTAGGGGAATGCACATGGGGATGGTGTGTCAGAGCGGTTCCCCTAGTTTCACTACAGACACTCACCCACATACAAAATCTAACAGTCCTCAGTGCATATGTGAGTTCAGTATGGTACAGTATAGTAGTAGTAGTATTAGTATTATTATTCATAGCAATAGGTAGGCCTATTATCATTACTGGGCTATTGTTGTAATTGGCAGTAGCACTAGACTTCTAATGTGCTTTCAGACATTATTATTATTATTATTATTATTATTATTATTAACATTATTGTTATTATTACTAGGCGTAACAGTAGGCATGTCATCTGCATTTTACAGAGGCATGCAAATAGGCAATGTTAATGTGAGACCTGAGCCTGCTTTGCCTTGCAAAGATCCTCAATTCTTGCCTCAAGTCGTCTTCGATTTGTGCACGATTACGGTATTTCGTTTTGAGTGTAGTCATTTTTGAAAATCCTGCCTCACACAAATATGTCGACGGGAAAGTCTGGAATTGTAGCTCATGAAGGACATAGTCCACACCTCTTTCTCTCCACGTCACATATACATTTCAAATGCAGATTTTTTGCCTTATTGCTTTTACCTTTTTATTTGTGATTCATTTATATATTTCATTTGTGATTCATTTATATATTTAAATATTTCATAATATTTGGAGGCCAGTCTGACTGCTTCAAAACAAAAATACAAAATCTCCACCAGCTTTAATTTAAGGCTCTTGAGGATTCATGGTTCATTCTTCTATAGAAAATAGTTAAAACACATCCAGGTAGTGGGGATCTATCATGGACATTAATCTTTTTCCTGCCACAGATTTTCACTCAGCAGAATAGAGATCAAGATCACGTTTTGGTGTCAAGTTTTGTATCAGTTTGGATGTTATCTTGATTGCCTTGCTGAAAGACTTCCACGCAACCCATACAATACAAAACTGACAGCAGTCTTAACGTTATCCTTCAAAATAACCCTAATCATCTTTCATGGTCCTATGCAACTGAACAACGTTCACCCTAGCAAACAACAAAGCCTCCAACAGCAGGATAATAGTAGCACATCAACATGGGACTAATAATATGGCTTTTTCGCATTGCATGTCTTTGTCCTTTTGTAATCAATGAATGCATTGTCAGTCATTATAGTCATTTTTTTAATTTTGTGACTTCATAGATGGACCTAATGCTTTTGATGGTAACTGTAAACCATACAATGGTTTTGCATGTTCTAAAAAGCAGTGCATATGTAGGCTATGCTGTCACATAAATAGTGTAGGTTATTAACGTATTAAATATATTCAGCTTGCATAAATTATCCAACATCAATATTGACTCCAATCCGAACTTGAACTTGGATCCCTGGCTGGTAAGACATATTGGCCTTATAAGGCTGACATTGGTATCAGCTATATTTAACATGATTATAATACACTCAAAATGCTGTTTTTATTAAAACATTTAGAAAATCCTTTCATTCGCAGAGCCATTGCATCTACATCTCAATGCTTTCTGGGTAAAAAGTATATCACCTGATTGATGGTTTTCCATCCAACTAGTGATGTGCATATAAGTTATGCAAATAAGAAATCCTTGTTGGAAACATTAGCAAATTTGCCTGAGTCCCCTAATGCAGATATACATTTAATTCGCTCAAGGGGCTGGATTAACTCTTGATGAAAACTCTTTTTAAAAAAAACAAACAAAAAAAAACACATGCTTGTGTTTTGGTAGCCTGAGTCAAAAACTACAAAACGACTGAAAGTCTGGAATTTTTAGTTTAAATGCAAGCACCTTAACACCACCCACGGACTGAAATTGTGACAATGTTGGGACACACCACCGATGTCAACACATGAGTAAATTCTTCACTACTGGAACACACAATTGCACAATTGAGTCCCAAAATGGTATGAAATACTCCAACAGCCTCTCACCCACATCAGGGGTGCAGCGGTGTTTGCACAAACCAGCAGTGTACGAAAAGCATTAGCTAACACTGCTGACAATGCCGGTCTGTGAAGACACAGAGTAGGTCACTGTGGGAAGATCTGTCTTGCTCTCTGTTACCATATGACTGTTTTCAGGAGATAGAGTGCACAAAGCTGTTGATAACCATCTGTGCTCTTGACTATGTAGACAGGCTTGGGGGGTTCATTTGCACAGTTGCTCAGTTTTTTTCAGAGTAGTCATTTCTCCACATCAGGCAGGTGTTGGACAAAAAAATGCAGCTCTGCAATGGTGAGAGAGCAAAATCTAGTTGCAAAGCCTTGGAACCAGACATCTCAAATCACTATCCAAACATGAACTGCTCTATTGCTCTAGAACCTTTTCAGCTGGTAAATGTTGACAAGGCTTTTTCTCTCTCATTAATACTTTTTAATACACTCTCTTAAATGTCTTGTCTCTTACATCAGCAACACTTTGAAATGAGAAGTAAACACCACTCACATCATCAAATAATCACAATAAAGACTGTACCTCATTAGGTAACTGAAGAAGTTCCATATGAGTAGACATCTGGTTAAAAGAAAGCATTGTCACCTCATTCATCATGTCTGGTATGGACATTTAGACAGTCACACCAGAAAGAAATCAAAGAGAATTGTTACCAAGGCCTCAAACATCATTCCATTTAACACTCCATTTTTTCATGACCCCATCCATTACCTGTACTCTGAACGCACCTTAAAGGAGAAATCTGGTGTGATACAACATAGACCAAATAGTGAACCAACAGCTAACACTGAATGGGACACAGTAACTTACTTTCAGTTTAATTTTCCTATGTCCCATTCAATTAACATTAGCTGCCGATTTGCTATTCGGTCTATGTTGTATCAGATTTTCTGGTTCTTTTTCCAATGGATAGCACTCGGTGACCTTGAACACCAGAGCTATGGATTGATTCACACTGGATTTCCCAAGCCTCCAAAATAATCAAGGAACCCTTGCCACAGCATGTTCCAACTTATGCCCTCTAGAAGAGAAATGGCTTCTTCCCTGCAGCCATCAGACATCTGAACACTGCAAAACTGATACTTATCTTCATCTATCTTGTCTTGTTTATTTTATAATATCTCATTTTATCTCATCTCGTCTGAACTAAAAAAAATTTATCTGGTGATGCCAAATGTGCAGTGATTGCCTGTACTCGTAAATTAGGGGTAAAATGACTCAGGCTAGGTGGGATTGTTAACCTTTCCACTGGGCTGATTTTAGGTTTGTTGTTTCTGTAAGAGCCTGTCATCGTTCAGGAAATCACGTCAGCATGTCTATGACCCCATTTTTGTCCTAGTAGGAAGACATTGAATATGAAAACATCACATCAACTGCACAAAGAGATCACTAAATGTTTTACAGAGAAAGTATTTTATAGGAAACAGGATGTTAAAGGTAATTTTTGTATATGTATACCATGGAACCATGGAACTTATACCATGATGGTATAACTGAGAATCGTGATGGTATAACTACCTTATAACTATCAACACTACTTTAGACCCTACATCTGACCACAAGATGATTTTCCAAGCCACTGCATCACTGCAAGACCATAGGTCTCTTCAGACTTACCCTTATGAGTCAATTATCATGCCTGAGACGAGGCGAGGTTGTATTTTTAGTCTGGTTAAACTGGGGGAAATTTTAGACATAATACTGAAAACTGATAGAAGCTGGCAAAAAGATATCAGAAAGGTGTCTCATATTGTGTCATAATGTTGTGTAGGCAAAGCTATGAAAGTTTATTTCTATAGCTCATTTTAAAAACATAAGCAAGTCATTGTTAAAATGCAGAAATAAAAGCAAAGAAATTAAGCAAAAGCACAATAGAAGGAAGTTCAGTCTAGCAGTAAATGACTTTATGCATTAAACTGGTTACTGGTTGTGTTTGATACAATGAGGACATGTATGAACAAGGGTCGGGCTGCACACCTGTTGAGTCTGAGGATTTTCATCAACAAATGACATCAATAGGAAGTGCCCCTCACTAGGCCTCCTTGAACTTGATGTAAGGCCAAATATTTGAGGCAGCTGTTGCTCTCTCTCTACTAGTGTACATGCCGAAGTGTCAGTATTATGGTATGTATATATGTACAATGTACAGATGTAGAACTCATTTTGGTTTCTGTTTCTTCAAAGAAAAAAACTAAATTCCTCAATGACAGGATTTTCCGCTGTAAAATCTGTACAGTCTTTCAAAGTCTTTCTGTTAGTGTATGTCACTTTACCATTCAACCACATCAAAGGACAATCATTTGAAGCACATCTGTCATTGCTCACAGATCTCACTACAAGCCACAGATGCCAGATAACTCATGACACACTTGAGAGAAACATTATCATTTCCTATGTGTTTCTCTCTGCTTGTCTCGGTGGTGATCTCTTTTGTGACCCTAGCGTAATCACAAAATGAATCTTTGTCACTGTACATAAAACTGAGAACTGACACTTGTGGGTCGGTGTTCTTCAATGATCTTTTGACTACTGCAGAAAGCATGGGAAAAGTTGGAGCATTTTGATGTCTTCTTGGACATGGCTCAGAGGTTGAACTGCATTACAACTGAAAGCTGCCTTACAATGATCCATTCTGATAGTGGATTTTACCGACAAAAAATTCTCTAGTTATTCAAAAGGTCTGATTGTTATGTCATGTAGAGACATGTCAGATACTAAAGGTAGTACAGTCCTGTCTCATTCAATGCTTCATAAATAAGCAGCCATAACTTTTGCCAGTGCAGAGGCTTCAATATTAGGGTAATGCGGTTAATTCAATGTTAGGGTAATATGGTTGATTCAATGTTAGGGTTATATGGTTGATTCAATGTTAGGGTTATATGGTTGATTCAATGTTAGGGTTATATGGTTGATTCTAATCTTTTATGCATTTGTAACTGCTGCTTTTTTATCACTTGAAGTTTTTTGAAGTTCTTTTTTTTTTTTTTTTTTTGGAAAGCCTCCGAAAGGCCCAGTGCAAGAAAGATAAAGGTGTGAATGAGTATATTTCCTTTAATATGACCTAATGAGACATATATTTTTTACATGAGCATCTTGTATACATGGTCCGTAATGCTGTCTCATCTGTTCATGTCTGTACGGGATGTAGAGAGGCAGGAAGTGGGCTGCCTCAGCTTTCTGTATATAAATCAGTCAGAGGAGCAGCATAAACAGACCAGAGGTTCAGTGTCAGCCTGAGTCAGAGTACCTGCATAGAGTCAGATAGTGTAACCACAGCAACTAGTAGCATCAAAGGCTTGAATTCAGCAGCACTGGAATCATGACCACAATACAGGCATCACAGGCAAGACAACACATCCTCACTTACTCAAGAGATTTTTTTGTGTAATGCTTTTTTGTCATCTTAATGAATGAGCTATGTCCATTATACGTGATACCAACATAAAAAAAAAAAAACTTTTAAAGTTACAAATGAGAAGCAAGTTTTGTGTTTTTTTTTATTATTGTAATGGCAGAGTCATCGGCAAATAACAAGCAAGTGGTGGACATGTTGACACAAGATGACGTGTTTGGGCTCAGTGTGACAGCTGAGTGAAAGTGAATTGAGGACGTTGCACTTTGCCTGTCTGTGGGTGTGAGAACTGACATCTCTGCCTGTTTACTGTATTTTGTCCTCTCTAGATCTTGAAGAAAGCGCTGCTGTTGGCTTTTGCTCTTTTGTTGCTGGAGGTGAATAGAGTCCATGCAGCGACAGAGAAGATAAGACTGAAGTTCAACAACAATCTTAACAAACTCACACCTCAAATCTTAGCAATCCATAGCAGATCTCTCTCACCATGGGAAAGCATGTGAGTGTTATCTCATCTTCAAATCTGAATTTTTAAAAGATCTTTATTATTTGTTATTGCACCATAAATAAAAGTATTCCTTTTCAGTTTTAGTTCAGGGGAATAAAACTGCATTCAAAGTGCAGACCCCTCCAGAATTTACACTGTCTCTGAACTCTCAATGAACTCTCAAAAACTTGTGAACTGTGAACAAATGCCAGGGTGGAGTATTTTTACACTAGTGTAAATTATTTGCAGAAAACACAATACATGTGTCTTTACTTGAAAATCAAAGGGAAAGGGTGGTGTGTGTGTGACTGTGTGTGGAGTTATGTCAATTCTCAATGCATACTGAACTGCTGACTGAAAAAAAAATATCTCTCTCTTCCTCTGCTTGCTGTCTCTTTTTCTTCCTCTCATCCCCTGTCCCTTATTGTCTGTCTCTCTGTCTGTTTCTAGTTCCTCAGAGGACCACCACCGGCTCCCCAAATCCATCAGTGATGCCCGCTGCCTAAAGCAGGGCTGTATTGAGCTGGACGGCGAGGAGAATCTGGGCCTGGTATCTGTACCAATCCAGTATGAGGTGCTGGTTTTGAAAAGGTTCTATGGCAAGGTCAAAGGTCAACGGAGGCAGAGGAGGAGACAAGTTTTGTACCAACCAAGCTTCCAGGTCGTCACTGTGGGCTGTACATGCGTCCGGCCCAGCGTTGTTAGACACAAATGAGTGAGATGAGTTGTCTGGAAATACCAGGCCACCATTTTGTAGTGACTTGGGGAAGTGGTATTCAGTAGTGGTATTCAGTAGTGCAGCAGCCTCTAACAAGGCTTTACTTTCACCAAAAGAGAAAGAAACTTCTTATTTGCTCAAAAACTGAGCATATAAATAGTAGGTGCAAAGCTAATGATGCGCTCTTTATGTTATAAGGTGAAAAACATGTGCTTCAGTTAGGGGCCTTGTGCCAGAGTTAGAGAGAGAATTTCATTTGAACTCAAAGCAAGTCGGCATAAGATTGTATTGAAATGCTAATTTATTGGACGTGTAATATATTTCACATCTGTTTATAGCCTAAATTTACACAATTTCTTAATTCTTGAATATGTCAGCCCCCCTTGCAAGAGGCTGCATGGTTAATATTTGTTACTGATTGTAATTTGTTACAATATTAAATATTGTATTTTGTATATTACATATTATCCAATAACAAAGATTCCTTATGTTTGAATATATGTGAATATGTGACTTTTTCCCTTTTTGGCTTGATGATGAATGCTTCTTTAAATACATTTGCAACAAAATAAATGGTAAATGTTCTTAGGTCCGTTACATCTCTTTTTCTTTGAAATACTGTTACGCAGCATGCAACAAATAATTTAAGAGTGTGTTATAGGATAAAAAAAATAACAGTGTGTTATGGGATTTTGAGATTACTTTAAAATCAGGCAAACTCAAAACATTTCCCTCTCAACAATTCTGTCTTTTTAAACAAGAAAAGCCTTTATTAGTTGGGCTGGTGTATTTGAATGCTTGTAGCACTATTAACTAAGGTGTTTTAAACATTTTGTAAATCTGGTATTTGTTCTATGTATTTGTTCTTGTGTTTGTACATCTCATTTTCTTTATAACCTATCACATCAAGAGTATGTCAGGAAAGTCAACACATGAAGAGGCAACATCGTTTATTTCTGTCAAGAGAAGCTTTAACTGACCATGCCGAGAAAAGAGACAATTTTAGCCATTAGGACATTAAACAAATGGGTAGCAAAGAGAAGTCCCATATTTTTTTATACATTGCTTGACCTCCACAGCTCAAAACATGGTATACACATTATGAGGGAGGGTGTTTTTGGGGAAAAGAGAAAAACATTCCATGAAATTCTCCTTTTTGGCCCACACTGAACATGTAAGCATGATTACACTTAACATACATTTAGCATCCCATCAGAACCACCAGAAAAGAGTAGAACATTTTTTTCTATCAACTTTGTACTGAACTTCTGAAGCACCAAAACAAGCAAGCACAACAACATGGATTCCATAGTCAGTTTTTTTTTTTTTTTTAAGTTGTAGACAGCTGCTACACGTGGCTTGCATACACTTGTACCACCAACATAACCTGGAGGTGTTCAGAAGGCTAGATGCTTTGCAATGGTGGCTTGTATATTTTGGGGGGATAAAGAAATCATCACATACTTATACAAGCACCTGAAAGTACACCAGAATCACACTCAAGCACATTCACAAACACATTCTCCCAGTGCGTCTGCAGCCCATCAAATCTCCATACTCCAGGTCTCCTTGTCCTCTCTCTGTCTCTGATGGATGGAATAAACCATTGTCTCCTTGCTCACCTACCCTAATATATATATATATATATATTTAGTACAAGCAAATAATGTTAATATGGCACTGTGAAGATTTGCTTCCAAATTGTGCTTGGCAAAATATTACTAAATACAGTGATAAAAAAACACCAACAACTAAAAGTGTATTGTGCTTGACATAATATTACTGAATGTAATGACAAACCAACAACAGCTAAAAGTGTACTGTGCTTGTGTATTCAGCAATGCAAAGATGAGTTTACTTGAACCTTGAAATATGCAATAGGCTACTATATAATGTTATGAAGTGTGAAGTATAGTTTGCTAAAATCCTGTTTTAAACAGACATATACACAACAGCATTTCATGTGCATCACATGCAGTTTGCTTCTGAGAGGAGGAAAAAAAAGATAACACAATCCAGACCAGATTTTTTGTCTATTGGTTGAGTTGTATGCTGTAGGATTTACTGAAATTGACAGACTCTGAAGATATAGAGGTTATGTACATATACTAACAAGTATTTCCATGCGTGTCTGTGCAATTTCGGCTGATGTGTGTGTGTGTGTGTGTGTGTGTTTATGGATGGTGAAGAGATAGCAAGTACGTGTGTGTGGGTGTGGGTGTGGGTGTGCCTCAGTGCATGTTTTTATACCTAGTGGCATTATGTGGTTTATGACTACAAAAAGGGCATGTATGTACTCTGAACATTTATGACAATTAGAGCAAATGGTCAAATTCCCCCAGTCGTTCTCCTGTGGGCTAAAGTGAAGAATACATACAACTCTTTTCTTTCCTTTTCACATCTGTCCATAAGTGAGACCTGACACACGCTCCCCACCTCTCTCTTTCTCTCACTCCATCTCTCTCCCTCCATTATTTCTTCTCTCCACACCATCCACCCAATCCCTGGTACACAATGAGGTTGCCACCCAGTTACAAATGTCAGCTTCTCTTGACAATGATTTTTCAAGACATATTTTAGTTTTGGTTGCTGTTTCTCTAGACAAGGTTGGCGTAGTTCGGGAACGTCAACGATTGAGTATCGATTTCACTCACTTCTTCACCCTCCCACCTGTAGTGGTTGTGGTTTGAGCTTCCTTGTGTTTTCCATTTTGTGTTTGTTGGTTGGTCTCCTCTCCCCCCTCCATTTGTCTATTGGTTTTCTCCTCTTCCTTGACTAGCAGACAGCAGTCTTTCTGATGGTGGTGTTCTTTGGGTCTATCGGCATGCCTCCTCCTTCAGCTCCTTGTTCTTCCGCACCTCCTCGGCATGTTTGTCCTGAGGTTCACACACACACACATAACCGTGTACAAATACATACACACAAACACAAGAGTAAACACACACGTAAAAACAAAACAACACACAGACACACACAAGCGAACAAACACAAGATTGCTTTAGAACCGTGCATGTATTAGCAAAGACAACCCAGTGGTTTAAAAACAGACAGGAACAAAGCTAGAAGCCCAAAACAACCCCTCTCATGAAACATTTATTTGGACGAGTGGGGCCTCAGTGGTGTGCTATAAAAAGAAAACAAGCATTTTACTCCTGGGCAGCCGTTATACAGGCACTTCAGCGTTAGTTCCTCTCACCTAGTACAAAAAAACAGATGCTGCCCAAATTATCCTTTTGAGACAAAGGGTGGCCGAAATCTTTCTGAGACAAAGTGTGGTCTTAGAGTAGACCTACTGCTGTGACCTGCTGTGACTTCTACCATATCTCATGTCGCCTAATATTAGAGTAGGCCTAATATTAGAGTAGGCCTAATATTTGAAATGTGCCATTGGAGTCATGAGGCATCAGTTAAGGTGTATGAATGGCTCTGAGAATTTTTAATTTAGATTTTAAAAAAAACTGATGTAACACTGTAATTACAAAGAAAAGCCATTGACCATGGTATACCTTTATGTCTTTATGATTTATGATTTATAAAAAACTTATGAAGAGCATTTACATTATTTGCAATAGATCGTTCATCTTCTTGATGAGTGACCTATTCCCCAGTTCATTTCCCAGTGTATGTTTTAGTGAAACCAATGGCAGACTGATTGTAGACCTACTCTACCTTCTCCTGAAGCCTCTCCAACATGGCCGCCAACAGGGCTTCGCGATTCTCCTTGTTGGTTTCCATCTTCTGCTCGAGCTTCTCCTTGGCCATCTTGATGAAGTTGTTGTTCTCCTCAAACGCTTTCTGGATGACCTCGCGCTCGTGCTCGCGCTTCTCTGCTAGGTGCTTGAGCAGCTCCGCCTCTTGACACTAGGGGGCGACAAACACCCAGGAGTGAAAGGGGGAAAAGGGTGTGGGCTGGAGAATGAGACAGACAAGACGACAGGCTAGAGCCTTTTTACTGCCAATGGCTAGAGGAAGAACCGCACTCAGGAGTGGAGATGGGCATAGCATAGCATAGGTAGTTATATGTCCTGGTAGATATGCTTATTTAACTTGTGGTATGTTGTGGTATGCCTATTGATCAGTTTGATTGTTGTCTCTTCATACCATTTGCTTTTCAATAGGCTACCCACCCCTCCCCACCCCACCCACCCCTCACAACTGTAACCCTCTGTATTTGGTTGTATCTGCTCAGGTTGTATTTTTGTTACATCTTGGATTTTTATTTGACCTCTTTGTCAAGATATAAAAAAGGACACAAAAGTGAGATCAGAGTGTCCTTTCATGAGATCCTAGTCCTTGTCAGCCGTTATACGATCAGATATCGGTCTCTCTGTGTTTCTGTCAATCTGTCTCCTCACCTTCCTCCTCTCCTCCGCTGCCTCCAGTTTCTTCTGGATCTCCTCCAGGGAGGGGTCCTTCCGTTGGGGCATGGAGGAGTTAAACTCGGGCACACCGTCAAACGAAGGCGGTTTCAGGATGACCTCGAAGGCCTGGCCAGACGTGCGCTTGTTCAGCTCAATCACCTCCACGTCTTTGATCACGCACCAGTTCAGGTCCACCGCATCTGCACAAGGCCAGCGCACACACACACACACATACACACACGCACACACACATACACACACGTACACGCACAGCTGTCTAAACAACACCAGCCTTTGGCACAGACCAACTATAGCTTGTGGTTTGAAAACTACATAACCACCACTATAAATCTCCATATACTGAGAATGGCTGCCTTTATGTTTGAACACAGTGCAGAAAGGGATTGACAGAAAACTAATGAAATCATTAGAGTAAAAAAACTAACTATAACAAAATAAACTGTTTTGCACTGTATTGCACTGAAAAAAAATCCTGTCTGTAGGCCTTAAAATCCAAGCAAAGCCGTATTTTATGAGTTGCTCTGAAAATGTGGAATAAACCATGCTACTTATCTGCTTGGTTGTTTTAATAAATTTCTTTGTGTGTGTGGTAGTGGGTTGGCCCTTACCCTCTGCCTTGTACAGCTGTTTGTCTGTCACCCTTGAGTTCAAACAGGAGCATAGCAGAGACACCAGAGGGAGTTCCTTTACCTTTTCTCTGTAAGCTGAAACAAGGCAAGAACAAGGCAGGCTCTGTGAGCACTGAGTATCACCGGCATGGTGCCCATCATACAGTGTTAACAATGGGAACATGGTCTGAAATGGCCTACATCTACCAGCTGATTGAGCAGAACAAATGGAAAAGATTAGCTTGAGTGCTTTACCTACCTGCCAATGTCATACTGCCTCAATGTATTTTCTTTACTTAGGCTGAAGTCCTGTTTTGACCCTAGGAGAAAAAATAAACAGACACACTGAATTTAGACTGATTCACATTGATTTTGTGCTGATAAAATTAAGATTATGCTTTTGTTTTATAGCAATGTACCACCCAGAAGAGCTGTCCCAGGTCTTACTGTTAGCATTCTGTAATAGCAAATTGACGAGTTTGGCTGCTTGGTCATTTATTGAATGCAGGAAGGCAGAGGCAGCAATTTCATCAAACTGCTCATTAGGGAAATTGGCCATTTTCTTAAGAGCTATAAATGGGGGCGTAACTGTTTCACAACCTGATGTGCATCTCATAGTTTAAGCATAAGTTTAAGCAAAGTATCAGCAAAAACACTTACTTTCCCAACAAAAAAATCCCATGGGATGTCACTTGCCTTTAGAGACTTACAAATAGAATATCAGTTCCATGTGGTGTGACTGGTTTAATTAATCAGTGAATGTCTGCATTGGGTGAGTCAACAGTTTTAATCGATTCCCAACCACAGCACCGTAACAGTTTAATACCACACACAAACTTAATCAGACAGTCAATCTATCCATCCATCAACCCATTCATCAATCCATCTATTCATCCACCAAACTACTGCGGTATCTTCCCAGTGTCTGTGTAGCAGTGAGATGCTCTCTCTGGTTGAGCCACACCTATCTATACAGAGCAGAAGAGTGAAACATGCACTGACTTGGACCATAGCCTTTGCCATTCATGCAAGTGTCACAAGTCCTTGGAATATGTCAACTGCATGATTACACTCAGGGAGGAAATAGCACAATAGCAATCATGACTAATTAGCACTGATTATCACAAGTAGATTTTTTTTTAATCAGGAAGAAACACAAAAAAACTTTTGTGTTAAATGTTTCCAGTGTCTTCCAAGTCACCCTATTCCTATACTTTTACCAAATAACTCTGCTGCTCTCCACACCCATTTCCTTTCATTGACAGTTGGATCAAAACAGAGAGAGTATCCTGTGTGTGCTCTGCGCTGTGTCAGGCTTTGATTGGATATTGACAGCGGTGCTTAATTAAAAAGGCTGCCTCTGATTGGATTGGCTGTGGTACTGATGACTCCTGATGACAGATGGGACTGTGGGTCAGAGTGGCAGTCTCAAAGAGAATGGAACAATCAAAAGGACCCAGCCAGCCGGGTAGAGGCGCCTGTCTCGCCCAATAATCACACACCGCACTCATACCAGCCCCCCCGTGGGGAGACAGCAGAGAGCCCTGCCCTGTGTGTGAACACACACCACACACACACACACATACACACACATACACACCACACACACACACACACACACGCACACACACACACACACACACATACACACACACACAATCACAGCAGGGATGAACACACATATACACATACATATTCAGACGCAGAGACACTTTTGTTCACACACACACGCACATACACAGACACACACACACACACAGGGATGAGCACACATATTCACACACACATACATATTAAGATGCATACTAGACACTTTTGTTCACAAGAAAGAAGATACAGTGCCTTGTTCTCAACCCACAAATACTCTCTCTCAGCCACACACAAGCACACTAAAACTAAACTAAATAAACACATTTAAAGAAATGAACACTAAACTAAACAAATAAATTTGCAGACCAATTAAAAGCAGACATTTTTGCTTCACGCACATTGACAGAGTGGTGGGGGAACACAAACACAAATAACACGCAAATGTATTTGAGTGGAAAAACACCAGTGGTACACCCTAACTGCTGACACACAGACAGCCTCTAGCACACAGACACACACACACACACACACACACACACACACACACGCACACACACAGACTTTAAAGTAGCTACCCAGGATGATGATGATCAATACACACTTCCTGCAGAACCAGCTGTTTATATACAGTTTGTCAACTCAGAGGAGCAAGAGAGAGAGAGAGAGAGAGAGAGAGAGAGACCACATAATTTCCTGTCACAGCATCTCTCTCACACCGCAGCAAAAAACTCATCCCCTTCATTTAGAGATGTTCTGTTCTGGAGTCTCCACATCCAGAACAGCAAACACCATGGCCTCTCTGCCCTTATCTCAGTCTACTGACACACATCTCCCTTTGCAGCTCCCATTACATAATGCTCAGCAAGTTTTCTTCTGCCAAGTAACACACCTAAAATACACAACACACACACATTCACTTAGATCCCTCTCACACACATACAAATGCAGATATACACACTGTAAATGCTAAAACACACCAGGCACTTCCTCACACAGGAAAATGCAGAGTTGAAGCATCTGACCTGGTCCAACCACTAACTGCATCCCTTGAATGTCTCCAATGCACCCATTCACCTTGCCACACACACACACACACAGAGAGAGAGAGAGAGAGAGAGAGAGAGAGAGAGAGAGACACACATACAATCCCTCCCTCCGCCTTTCTCCCTCTCCCTCTCCCTCTCCCTCTCTCTCTCTCTCTCTGTCTTTCTCTGCCCCTCTCTCATGTGGGCACGCTGCAATGAATGCATACATCATTTATGGCAAATCCAGTGTGGAGCGGGAACATTGAGTACTGTAATAAGCGACTGCAGAGCTATGAGCCAACACACACACACTGACACCAGCCCCTCTACATCTGTCCGCCTTTCTCGCTCACTTTCTCTGTGATATACACGCACGCACACACAGACACAAACACACACACACAGACACAAACACACACACACAGACACACACACACAAACACTCCTAAAAAATCAGCTTGTTGAAATAGATAGAATGCTCACCCTCTTTCCTCTCGGGTGCTGCTGCTCCTTATCCTCCCTTTTCCCACTCTCAGTGCCTCGTTCTTTCTCACTTGCTCTCTCTCTCTCTCTCTCTCTCTCTCTCTCTCTATCACTCTTTCTCTCTATCGCTGCTTGGATACAGGCTCTCGGCAGCATCAGCAGCAGCTCCACACCTACAGCATGACATCACCACCCTGCCCTCCCATTGGTCAGAAAGAGAGCCAGAGCATGATGGGCCCAAACAAGGGGGGGTGCAATTTGGATATACAGGGAGTGTGGGAGTATGTATGTGTGTGTGTGTGTGTGTGTGTGGGGGGTTTAGAGAGGTGCTTTGTTACATACTGAAGGGGGGTCCTTTGCACATCATGAAGTAACTAAATTATTTATTGCACTCCAGATTCCAGATTCCAGATTCCAGAAAACAGAAGGCATATATATGTGTCATTGTGATATTAACCATGCTGTGCATTAGCATTTCTGTCAACATAAAGTTAGATACTAATCACACTAAATTATCCATGAAAGCACAATCTAACAAATCTATAATTTTCCAAAAGCAGTTGTGCATAGGAATTAATGTGTGGGCTCCTGCTCAAATGAACGCAGATCCACATAGCAATTATCTTCTATGGAAAACATTAATGTCATATTTCAACAGAAACACTGGCTTGCCATTGATGGATGTGTGAAGATCCATGGTTACTTTACTTTTTCAATTACTCACTTCAAAAACTGTATTATGGTTCAGTGAGGGTGGAAGTAGATCTATTGCATGCCGTGGTGGGAATTGTCAGACACACACTCTCTTTCTCCCATGTGTTCTTCAACAAGCTTACTTCTCTAGACACACACTCTCTTTCCCTCTCTCTCTTTCACACTCTCCCATATGTTCTCTCATTTCCTTCCTCACTTCAACAAGCTCACTTCTTCTCAAGAGCTTGCAGGACAATATGCTTCTTTTGGAATGGGAGCTGTGAAGCCACTCATATTAAAATTCCCTTTAAGTATGTCCTAAAGTGAATTCCTATTTATACATGCACAAGAATTACATTAAATATCCATGTCTGTATTTGTATATATTTCGCCGGTTATATGCAGTGTGTAGCCATAAAATAACTCGTCTTCGATATTTCCATACCTTAAAGTCATGCTCAGTCTGAAGTACATGGGAAATGTCGCTCAGTAGCAAATAGACATTGCCTGTGATCAGGTCTGCAGTGTGTCTGCATATGTGTGAGTGTATCTGTTTGAGTGTGAGTGTGCATGTCAGACTATGCATGTATGTGTCTTGGTCTTGTATCTGTAAGTGCATGTGTGTGTTTGTGTGAGTATTTGTGTGTTTGTGACAGATGAGAAAGTAAGAAGAGAAACTCTGTGTGTGTGTGAGTATGTGTGTGTGTGTGTGTGTGTGTGTGTGTGTGCTGCAGTGTCAAAGACAGTCAGACTATCAGAGAGTGTGGGAGAGCTTATCTTATCATAGAATATCTTAGCTTAGAGCAGCGGAGTTTAGCCGTTTAGGTTCATGCTGTTTGATGCTGTGAGTCCTCTCACATCAGCCAGATGATGTCACTCATCAGGGGGGGGGGGCAGTAGGAGGGAAGGGAAGAAGAGGAGTAGAAGAAAGAAGGGAAGCAGAGAGAGAGGAGGGAGGGAGAGAGACTAGGGATAATAAGGGTGTGTCCTTTTGTCATTGACTCTTCCCCCTTTGGAAATGAAAAATGGCATTCACCTTTTATGGGAAATTCTCTCTCTCTCTCTCTCTCTCTCTCTCACACACACACACACACACAGAGTTGATGATAAGGCATGAGAGGTGATATGTACTTCAGAAACCCCTGTGGAATAGTGGCCCTGACCAGGATGGATGAAATTCTCCAGTGGCCCAACCCTGCTCCACAACCATCCCCAATGCAGGTCAGCCTGTACCGGCCCACACACATACATGTGAACTCATGCCCAAGGTCTCTCTCTCTCTCCCACACACACACACACACACACACACACAGACAAACACACACACACACACATGTAACCACATCCAAGGTCACACACACACACACACACACACACACACACACACACACACACACACACCTCAATATGTAATTGTCTCTTTTTCTTTCTTTCTGTCTTTCTTTTTCTCTGTTTTGTTTCTTTTCATTCTTTCTCTTTACTTTTGCCAAAGATTCAGTGCACAGCTCTATTCTCTGCAAGCAGGAGAATGTCAGGGAGGATTCAGCTCACAAATCATAAGGGGTTCATGTGTGTTTACCACAGAGAAGCTTTACCACACAGGCTTTAAGTGACTCATGAGTGCTAAAATCACACACACACACAAATACATACACACACAGACACACCCACACACACACACTGACCTAAATACATAGGGTCACAGCCACACTCAGACACTCAGAGACATAAACACACTCACACACACTGAGTGAACACAATGTCCTGCACAAACACACATTATCCCAACACACATGCACAACAACTCAAAAGACTATGACCCAAACAGGTACATGTACATGTACATGTGCAGACACACACACATTTACATTACATTTATATTTAAGCATTTAGCAGACGCTTTTATCCAAAGCGACTTACAAAAGAGGATAACATTCAAGCTACAACACAATGAAAGAAACTAACAAAGAGTGCATATTGCTGTCACAGAGGTGTGACATGTGCCCTTTTTGGCTGGTTAAAGACCAGACGTGCAGCTGCATTCTGGATCATCTGTAGCGGTCTCACAGCACAGTTTGGAAGACCTGATAGGAGGGCATTGCAGTAGTCAAGATGAGAGATAACCAGCGTCTGTACCAGGAGCTGGGTTGCATGTTGGGTTAGGTACGGCCTGATCTTCCTTATGTTGAATAGGAAAATACGGCCTGACCGAGCCACAGATCACAGAACGTGATCTGCAAAGGTCAGCTGGTCATCGATCATGACACCTAGGTTTCTTGCCATTTTGAAACAGACAGAGAGTCGATCTTGAAGCTGATGTTGTGATGTATGGCTTTAGTTTTGGAGAGATTTAGTTGGAGATGTCCTTTCATCCATGCAGATATATCAGAAAGACAGTCCGAGATCCGTGTTGACACAGTGGAGTTGTCAGGCGGAAAGGACAGATAGAGCTGGGTATCATCAGCGTAGCAGTGATAAGAGAAGCCATGAGAGTGGATAATTAAGCCCAGCGAGGTGATGTACAGGACGAGGAGAAGTGGCCCCAGCACAGATCCTTGGGGTACTCCTGTGGTGAGTTGGTGAAGTGCCGATGTCTGTCCTAGCCATGATGGATAGGATTTGAACCAGGAGTGCACTGTGCCATCAATACCCATGTTGGTCAGCTTGTCCAGTAGGATGGTGGTTGACCTTGTCAAATGCTGCTGATAGGTCCAGCAGGATGAGCACTGAGGATTGACCTGTCGCTCTGGCCTCTTTTAATGCTTCCGTCACAGCCAGAAGCGCCGTTTCAGTGGAGTGGACACTTACTTCTGAAACCAGATTGGTTGGAGTCGAGGAGGTTGTTCTGAGTGAGAAATCCTGTGACCTGTTTAAAGACAGCTCGTTCAATGGCTTTGGAAAGGAAGGAAAGAAGAAAGACTGGCCGGTAGTTCTCCACTTGAGTGGGAGCAAGGGATGTTTTTTTGGGCTTGTTTGAAGGTGGTGGGAAATGTACCCCTAGTTAGTGAAGCATTGACCACATGTGTAGTTGCTGTCACAATTGTGGGGGTTAGGCCTGAAGGAGTGTTTTTGGGATGGGGTCTAGAAGACAAGAAGTAGGCCGGCTGTCTGTGAGAAGCTTAGACACCTCTGCCTCGGAGAGAGGAGTGAAAGAAGAAAAGGAAGCAGTTGGTTTAGAGAGGCTTGCAGGAGGAACCTCTGTAGATTGGTTAGAGAACTGACTACTAATTGCTGCAACTTTGTTAGTAAAAATGCAGCAAAAGAGTCAGCTGTGAGGTTAGTTGGAGGAGGTGGGTTTAGTAAAGATTTGAAGGTGGAGAAGAGTTTCTTGGTGTCTGTGGTATTGTGAATCTTGTCATGATAGAAAGCCTTTTTCACAGCAGTGACACTGGATGAGAAGGAAGATAGCAGTTGTTGGAATTGTGTCAGATCAGCCAAATTCTTAGTTTTGTGCCATTTCCTCTCAGCAGCTCTGAGGTTTGTGCGCGCACACACACACACACACACACACACACCTGGAGGAAGGATAAAAAACAGTTCACACACACACACACACCGCCTATGAGTCATGCAGGTAATAGCTGGAAAGCTGCAGAGATGTAATCTGACATCACTGCCTGTTTGACAATGACTTCACTCATGGCTATTGATCACACAGGCCCAGGCCCTGTATAAATGCATCTCATTACCATGAGTTAGCACAAAAACTGCATCTGTATTCAAGGTGGCTCACACAGAGCTTTTGTGCCACCTGGGACAGAAGCTGTGCATTCCAACAAAGAACTTGCTCTATGACAATTGCAACTGGATCCAGTGTATTGTATATAATGGAGCCAGTACATTATATATTAATATACTTATACTGTATAATATTTACAAAACTTTGGGCTACCTTAACAATACTACACTGCTCTCTCTCTCTCTCTCTCTCTCTCTCTCTCTCTCTCTCTCTCTCTCTCACACACACACACACACACACACACACTCCATCTCTGTCTCTGTAAACAGTAGCATATGTGTGTTAATGAATATATTTTTGTTGTGTTATCAGGAATGTATAGAGGTATTGTGGTTATTAAGGATTAGGCTAACAAAAGCAAAGTTCTGCTGCACTCTCCAAAGGGCAAAGATGGTTAGCAAAGACAAACACAGCAAAAGGAGGAGAAGAAGAGGAAGAGGAGGAAGAGAGAAACGAGAGAGAGAGGATGAAAGGGCAGGAAATGGATTTTCTTTGCCATGGAGACGAGTAATTATGTGACAGGATCTAAGAAGAGCAGCAGTAAGCTGTGGGATTTGGAGAGCTGTCTCTGCTACGGAATCACAGTTAGCACACTTGACATGAGAAAAGAACTGGGTGTCTTCTCAGTGGGAGCTCAGTGTTATCACACAGATATGGGCCACTTTTTCTCTACCCCCCACTGACCAATAAAATGAAACAGAAAAAATTTAAAAAATTGTGTAGTTGTTGATTGCTTGTCCATTTTGATTAATCACAGCAGTGTTGTCCAACTCATTAGGCATCTACTCTTCTGTTCGATGAAGTTACCATGGTTACAGGTCTGTACACTGACACACAATACTGCTGATGTTTTTAATGGCTGGACAGTTTGGCTTGCTGTAAAACAAGTGGCTTGGTTCCTATTCCCCCCGTGAAACCCTATCCACAATTATCTTTAAGTTTCTTATTGCATCAAGATTGCATCATTTTTGCATTCTGATTATGCCTGACCTTTTTTCGCAAAGCAAGAATTCAATCAAGACATCTGACTCCTAAAAGAAACGTCACTGACATTTACAGCACTGAATGATGTAACTGACACAAGCCATCCTGGCTCTGCCAGTATCATAAATCTCATTTAACCTCTTAGACATCAGTCATCAAGCACACAGTGTATGTGTGTGTGTGTGTATGTGTGTGTGTGTGTGTTCATTGTGTGTGTGGGGTGTTGGGTATTGTTTGGTTGGGGGGGATAAAATGAACAGCTTATTCGTGTGTGTGTGCGTGTATTGTTTTGCTGGGGTACATGGCAGTGCTGTGCATGTACACTGCTTGGTTGAGGGTGATTGGGGGGGGTAACTTGGTTTGAGCGGTACGGGTGCTCCACTAACACCTTTTCCAGATGTTCGCTGTTGGTTCCTCTCCTGATCTGTAACGAAGACCAGGAGGGTGGGGTGGGGGGTGGGTGATGGAGACCACTAACATCCGGGTCAGGCACATGAACGGCACTCATGGATGACACGTTTTGGCTGAGCGCCCCCCCCTCTTCCCCCTCGATTACCCCCCACTGACATTCTGCAGCTGCCCTCCATTTCAAAGTCATCATCTCCAGTGGAACACTTCACCTCAGGCTGTGTCAGCCGAGGCAGCAGTGACTATGTAAGAAATGGCTGCCTAGCCCCAATTATAACTGAATCCTTAAAAATCCTTAAAAATAAAACATTTTGTTTGGGATTTTGTTTGATTCGTTTGAATGTTTCTGTGCTGACCAGTGTGGTTAGTGCTATTACTATGAGAAGACTGCGTGATTTATGTAACCAGATGCTGTGAGGACTCACTACATATGGCTTTGGTTACGGGTGGTCTCAAGTCCGGATCATTCCACTGGGATACAATAAATATAGTCCTGTTGAAATCCGCCACAGAAAGTGCTTTGGTAGAAAAAAAAAAATGTAATCAGGGATATTATGATTATGAAGCTGAATTATTATATTTAATGCAATCAACTGTTGGACTCAGTGCATTTAAAGCCTTTTTGCTTTGATTAAGCAGTAATTATTTTGGTCAGAATTCAAACTGAATAAGTTATAATGGGTACAGAAAAAAAGGCTCACATTAGCTAATTCCGTGTAGTGGACTATGGGGGAAAGCACAGAAATTATAAATAGATTTTAATTCACTCAGTTTTCTCAGTCAAATCCACTTAATAGTTAGATTACAAATAAGTAGATGATAAATTATTTGTGAGAACATAGAAAGAAGTATTGCCTGGTGGACCAAACGCTTTCACGTCATGCCACTTTGGGCAAAAATTTGCCAAAGGAAACCTAAGCATTTGGAGGGATCCTTGATGCAGTGCTGTTGTGAAATGCAGTATTGAGTGAGGTACAGGGCAGCACTAGACTAGCTATACAGGAAGTATGGCAATAAAAAAAGGTTAGGCAGAGAGAAAAACACACTCTGTCCAAAGTAGTTTCACCTGCTTGGTGGTGAGAAATGTTCAAAGCATAACCCACAGTCACAAAAAGATGATAGCCGTGTTCCTCCACTGCTTCTTCCTGGTCTCAGGAGCCGTATTTCTTCTATTCACAGAATGGACTCTAATGACATTATGAGCAGTTTCCTTCCCAAGTAATTCCCCTTGGTCTGCACATTTTCTCGTTCTAAGCCTCTTCAGGTGCCATGAAGAAAGGCCAGCACTCTGACCGTTTCAGACGGCCAAGAAAAGCTGACCAGTGCAAGCGTGGGAATAAGACTAACCTCAGAGGAACCAGTTCTCTACCTGCTGCTATGTCCATCCAGCAAAATAAGTTCTAATGGCCACATAAAATAGATTTACTGGTCATGTGCAGTGCAGACACTAATGGAGGTCAAAAGACTGGACCATTAAACCTGTTACAGGGCTACTTAATGGCCAAATTGAATTCCATAGATTGCATCATTCCATCATCATTCCTTCATTCTAGCAACTGTAATAAAAGTGGGTTTGATAACTTTACTATTTCATGTAGGTGCACTTAGTTTGTTTGCAGAGCCATTTCTAAATTGCCTTAATGTAACCAGTGAAACCTAGCGCATTGTATGATTATGCTGCTAGCGAGACATCAGTGCAGTATGTATTTCAACACTTTATGTCCCTACAGCTTTAGATTTCCAAACATGGAACCGTGCAGCCACGTGTGCAGGGGGTACATCAGTGTCTATCTCTCAGGGCTAACCTTTCAAGGCTTTTTTTTTATCTCTTTCCCACAAAGCCCTTGAACTCGTCCCTGCAGCCGTGCTTCAGTTTTTCTAAAAGACCCTCTTCCTAGATAAAAGAAACACACTGTTTTGTGCAATGGTTTATGTGAAGTTTTACATTTTCAAGTAATTACATGGAAACTAATACAGTTTGTGATGATCAAATGCTTTAAGCCAAAAACATCATCATCAAAAACATCAACCATCAAAACCAAAAGGGAGAATAACTAAGGTGTTAGCTTTTACTTATGTTAGCCTACTATATGTTTACTCACTGCAGTATGCTGATTCTATTTATTTTTACACACAACACTACACGGCAGCTTTCAAATGAACCAGTGCAGCGACTGCCAACTGACCAGACCCAATGGCAATGGTAGGTGCTGCAGCACATGCCAAACCCCACTGCTTACGATGAGTCATGGAGACCAACAGAAGAAACACAGCTTACCGCATAGCGCTGCTGCCAAACACACACTCACACATGCTACAGATGAATCTGAGCTGAAAAGGCTACTGTTCAGTAGAATATTATGAACAGCAATATGGTCAGATCATTTTTGGGGGTTTTATTAGACAATAAACCAGTATAATGGTGCAGTTAAATACAAATGATCACTTTATGTTAAGGTTAGTTTCATTGTATCTGAAAAAACATGATAGGACATGATTTCTAAGCTCTGTTCTCTATGTCAATCAGTTCTTGACTCAGCTTGTACTGATACACCACATGTGACAGGTTTATGCAATGCTGAGTATTGATCACGGTGTTATGACCTTGTATGTCAACCATGACATTTTAAATAGTTTAATACATGCTCACACAGAGACAGCTATAAATAAGCACGCACACACACACATGCACAAACATACACACAGTCTAGCACACTTGGACACACACCATACTCATGCAAGCAAATACACACGCACATACACACACACACACACACACACACACAAAGAGAGAAACCTAAACCTGCGGGTCAAGGAGAATATGTGCTTCCTCTTACAACTTCCCCAGTTCGTTCATGGTCTCAGACTCTAGTCCTTTTCTAACAAGTTTCTTATCCTTCCTCCTCTGTCACAGTGGGGAGGTCAAGAACAAATTCCTTTTCCAAAGGAAACCAAGCCATGCTGTTACAGGAAAGAGTCACTGCATCCCAACTGTGCAATCTGCCTTCACTAGCCACTCTCCTTCACCCTCTGGTGGATGATATTGGGTATAGCTACATTACCAGAGAGAAACATCAGTGACACTCTGTAGATGTCATATGAAACCATTTCAGCTCTAGACAGTGAATTTGCAGGGACATGATTCATTTTTGAGGAATGACATTAATATCACTGAGTGAAACAACAATCTCCATGGAAATGGGATTTTTGATGTAGTTCACTGAACCCAAGGTAGAGCTGTAATTTCCCGTGCTACTGAGTTTGAATGTGGTGGCGAATGACAGCAAGAGCAGACACTCTATCCTGCCAGAGGGGAAGAGGTGTGGGGTTAAATTTAACAACCTTTCTGACAGACACTCAGCAGGAAAACAAGCACTGGGCAACAGAAACTGATAGGAGGGTGGCCATACACACACCACACACCACACACACACATGCACACACACACACACACACACACACACACACACACACACACACACACACAGACACACACTACTCTCTCTCCCTCTCTTTCTCTCTTTCACACACACACACACACGGCTGTGAGCGTACACACACAAAAACACTCATATGCACAGATTTGAATACATACATGTACCCTCATGGCCTGTAACACACACATTCAAACACACAAACACACACACAAACACATACACACACACACTGAAGATTCATCTTTCCTCCATGTAATGGTAGGGGTCCAGCAGCAGGACTCAGAGGCCCTGTGAGTGATTAGTGAGGACACTGGATCCAGGGCGGTGTCAGACAGGCAGTCGACTGGCTCTGGCTCTGGCTGTCCAGACGAGATGCGTCAGACTTGGGATCCTCTGCCTCAGGCCACCCCCGGCAGCACCTGTTTCCCCAGGAAGACAAACACCCCTCAAGCCATTACATGCCACAGTGGGGCCGGTGTTGACTTCTTACCAAGGCAAAATATCTCATTAGACTGGCCCTTGGAACCAGCTCAGTTATCAGTTATCTTCTGGGATTTCAAATGGATGTTTTTGTGTATTATTCTTTGGAAGTCTGATGTTTGATGTCATGATCTCACATTGGATGTTTCAGTGCTTTCTTTTCAATGGCAGCTAAAGATTCCATTCAATTCAGTTTCATTCATACAGCATCTTTTACAATAGTATTATCTCATGGTGCTTTACAGAAGGAGCACCCAAGAGCAGCAGGGGCAAGGAAAAACTCCCTTATGTTTAGGCAGTCTAGGAAGAAGATTTGAATTATTAGAGATGTGTTTTGGTAATCAGCCTGTCTAAATGCACTTTTTAAATTATGAATGCCTTGAGCTTTTTTAATTGTGTAGTTATTGTCCTTTTGTACCCCAGTCTTTTGTATAGTTGCATTGCCATGTAAAGCACTTTGTGACCCTTTGTCTGTGAAAAGCAATACACACAAAAGAATACTTCTTACTCACTTTTGTTTTGTTCCAACTGAAGTGCACACAAAGCCACACTTACTTTGTTGTTAGTCAAAGTTAGACAAAAGGACACCGTGTTTACACTGATACATCTACCAGTGAATTGAATTTTCAGCTGCTAACAGGAGTTTTGCAAAGACAACTGATGCAAGTTTGTTGTACTGATACTATATGACCTGTGCTGTCAGTCAAGCTGTTCCAGATTCTTGTGTGCTGAAAGCCCCTGTACAAATAGAAAACAGGCTCTTTGTTATGGTTATCCCCAAGGCTTGAGCATCCCTTGAGGAGGGCAGTGAATGGGGCTGGGGGCAGGTGGAGAATTGAGTGTGTGTGTGTGTGTGTGTGTGTGTGAATGTGGGTATGTGTGTGTGCATGCGTGTGGGGTCTCTTTTCCTGGCTCAAGTAGCTCAGTTTGTACCCCACCCCCGACTCCTCATTCCAACCACCCCAATCTTCTCCACCCCCAAAGCTGAGTGTTGCTGCTGCCCTCCCTCTCTGGGGTTAATGAGGACCAGGCCTGGGCCCACTGCACTACCAGCCCCAACCTCAATCTCACCCTCACCCCCAGCCCCACCCCAACCCCAGGCCGCAGGCCCCAGCCCCACCCCCACCCCACCCCAGCCCCAGCCCCAGCCCCAGCTCCAGCCCCCACCTAGCTGGGATCTTTCCCTTTAGCCTCTACATCAACCCTGGTAGATTCTCTGTCTGTATGCACAGTAATCAACACCTTTAGTAAGACACACAAACACAGAGATGCAAACACACACAGACACTCACACACACCCACATACACACACACACACACACACTGGGCTGGATTTAATCAAATACAGGGCTGAAATGGTCCACTGTCCTGGCAAAGGTCCAGTCAAGACAAAGGCAGGGAGGAGAGATGTAAGGAGGGGTGTGAGAAGAAAATAAAATACACAAAAGAGTGAGAAAGAGAGAGAGAAGTTGAGAGAGAGAGAAGGTGAGAGAGAGAGTGTGAAGGTGAGAGAGAGCATGAAGGTGAGAGAGAGAGAGAGAGAGAGAGAAGGCGAGAGTGACAGAGAGAAGGTGAGAGAGAGAGGGAAAGTGAGAGAGAGTGAAGGTGAGAGAGAGAGAAGGTGAAGGAGGGAGATAGAAATGACATGGGGTAAAGCAGAGCTGTGTATCTCTCTTGGAGTAAACAATGGGCCACGTCATACAGCAACATTCTCTAACCACGTCACACAGCAACATTCTCTAACCACGTCATACAGCAACATTCTCTAACCACGTCACACAGCAACATTCTCTAACCACGTCATACAGCAACATTCTCTAACCACGTCACACAGCAACATTCTCTAACCACGTCATACAGCAACATTCTCTAACCACGTCACACAGCAACATTCTCTAACCACGTCACACAGCAACATTCTCTAACCACGTCACACAGCAACATTCTCTAACCACGTCACACAGCAACATTCTCTAACCACGTCATACAGCAACATTCTATAACCATTTTCTTTTCTTAAATGCTGAGTCGTGTCCAGATACACTGACATCTTCCCAACACCAATGGATAAAATAATTAGAATAATCTGTTACATTTATTTTGCATTTGCATATATTTTCAAGACACCCAAAGTACTCTAAAGTGGAAGGTGATCTCACTAACCTCCACCAATGTGTAACACCCACTACGATACATGCCAAATATGTTCTCTGCATTTGGGCAGAATACCATCTAAATATATCTCAAGCCATCTAAATACACTGTATGCTGACAATTCAGAAGCTTATAGTCCTGTATCTGGGAACATCAGACGAACTGTATTTCTATTGCATTAACCAGCAAAATCACCGTTATACAACATATAATGACCAGCATGTAACATATGGTTTGATTAGCATATCATTTGATTAGTTGTACATGCATTTTTTTATGTTACTGAAATTTCAAATTCAATTTTCTTGCTCTGGACAAACAATCTGAAGACTGTAAGAACAGGATTTCTTTCTTTTTTTTCTTTTGGTTCTCAACAAGTCATCAATAAAAGCTCTCAACTAAAAGTGCTAAAATATTAAACTCTCTGTTAATCTCCGTAATCAATATGTGTATAATCAATTATCATCAGTAATCATTTGTGAACATACAAACTAAACTAACTGCAAGATTGTTTCCACAGTTGTTTCTAGGATGAGGCCCTGTGTGTCAGTGACCGATCTGATTGCTCAGCTTAGAGGAAAAATACAGAAGACCAGAAAATTCTAAGAGCTTTTGACATTCTCTCTCTCTTTCTCTCTCTCTCACATTCTCTTTCTATCTCTCTGCATCCTGGTGATGTCAGTGTGGTATGTGCATATTTGTGTGTTGTGGGTGTGTGATGTTAAGTATGTATGTGGTATGTGTATGTGTATGCTGTGTGTATGTGGGCGTGCCTGTGAGTGTGTGTGTGTGTGTGTGTGTGTGTTTGTCCATGTGTGCATGTGTGTGTGTGCATGTGTGTGTGTGCGTGTGTGCATGTGTATGTACGTGTGAGTGTATGCGTGTGTGCACATGTGTGCATGTGTGTGTATGCGTGTGTGCTCATGTGTGTGCTCTTGTGTGTGTGTGTATGTGCAGGACAAGGCTGTTTCCCATGCATCCTCTTCTCACGGACATCACATGGCGGGAGAGACACAGGAAAATCCTGATTTCAATCAAAGCTTTTTCCCTCAAGACAATCCTGGAAAGAGGTTTACACACACACACACACACTTCCACACGTGCACACACACATACACATACACATACACATACACATACACATACACATACACATACACATACACACCCACATTTGCACACACACACACACACAATCACAGTACAGAATTACATTTTCTTAAAGTCACTATAATCCATTTCCCATCCGCAACATCCCTCTTGCCAAGGAAACAAAAAACAAAAAAAAATGCCGATGTAAAATTTGCACTTCATTGTTGAATCAGCCTATGGAGAGGGGAGTGTGGTGAACTTGTCAAAATAAGTCAGTAGAGGGTCCTAGGTTTTAAAAAAATGTCTTGGTTGACTCTCCGAGAAAGTTTAACATTTTTTCAATTTTTAGAAACCTCATCATTTTGGTGGTGTTACTGACCTCCATTCCATCAGTATCCTTCTCCTTTAAAGTTGCAGAAGCATTTACATTTTCTTTGCTGTTAGACAATGGCATTAGAAAATCTCAACTCCCCTGGACCCCAAACATGGCTGTTATAGGAGTAGGCTGTAAATCTAAATCAAATGCTTCATTTAGGATCCCTAATACTAATGTTCAAGTCTTGGACTTGACCAAAACATATGAGTAAGGCCTGCCCTGTCCACGCCAAATGAACTTTTAATTTATCATGCAGGCTACACCTCAGCTGAAGCTGGTGATTGAATCAAAGCAAGACCCACTTTCATTTTCTCTTGACATATTTGACATGGGGTGGGTTTACCCAGGCTTAGGCTATACTCCATCTAGAGTAGTTTCTGACAAAGTTTCATACATAAGATAAGCTCTGGGTCATGGTGAATATTTTGCCATGCTGTGCACTTTTGCACACTATTACTCCTTGCAATTGGGTCCAAGATTCTTTGAAATATGTTGTGACTTTATAGCCAAATGATCTCATGAATACAGCCTGTTTATCTGTCATGATGTGCTATCATCATTACTCTACCATGACTGAAGAAAATGTACATCCTTAGAGAGCACTGGCACCATGAGGTCAATCACACGGATACAGCTGGCCTGTTTGTAGAGGGAGAAGTCATTTCCATTACAACTTTGCTGACAAAGCCCTCCTACTCTGGTGAGGAACATCTAGATGTGTCTGAATCATTATAAGCAAAGCCATCCACACTCTATTCTGCATGTGTAAGAAGTCCTACCACATTTTATTGAAGGAAAATCTGGCAATTTTTCACTTATAGCCCTGTTGTGTAAAGTCATTGAGTACCCACAGCAGGAAAAAGCATGATAATATTTGGTAAAGCATAGACCAAATAGTGGCTGAAGCTATGGGGATGGTTTGATATTCAGTTGTACAAATATTTCTCAATCCTTCAGTCCTTTTTTTCCTGCTAACAGCACTTGGTGATCTCAAACAACGAGACCATTTGTTTAAAATGGCCAACATTCTCATTTACAGTAATTTAACCGATTGCATCAGTACAACTCCTCCAGTCTCACTGACTTCTACCAGTGCAGAGACAAAACAGCATCATTCAATGCTAACAGTGTCCAGTGCAGATGGACATGATTATGCACGCAGACCATGGGTTCAAGTTGATGTTGGCAGAGACTAACGGAGCAGAGCAGAACAGAGCAGAGGGAAGAGAAGAGAAGTCCTAAATCTATTGTCTTGTTCTGCGACGGCTCTTTTCGCCTCTCGCGCTCGGCTTTGTAAAGGACCACCAATCTCCCTGTAAAATCCCTGGGCCATCCCATTCCAGTCTAAACACAACCGCTTGCCATACATAAACAGCTTTAATCGTCTTCATCTCATCTTGTTCTCGGCGCAGAAGGACTGACAGTCTCTTGTTGCCTTTTATAGTCTTTCAGTGCACTCCCACATCTCAGTCATGCCCTGATAGGCCCCATGTGTGAATTTGATGCCGTCCAAACAAATACAACCATGGAATTTTGCCATACAGTAATGACAGACATACAATAAGGAGGAAGAGGAAGGAAGAGACAGAGTGAGTTTGATGATGAAGATGAGGAAGAGGAGGAGGATAATGATGATGATGATGGTATTACAGTAATTACTATCTCCAAGGGCTTGTTTGGGTAGTGGTTTGCCCAAATGGCCACATAGGAAATAACTTATCAAAGGTTTTTGACAATGAACCATGCAGTGCTGGGACAGCAGAAAAAATCTCTGCAGTCATTCCCAAACAAACACCAAAGAGTATTCTCTTTGCCATGTCCAGAGCAGGTTCACCGCTGGTCATGGCTCCTAAACCACAGCTCTGTTGGGACTGTTGCTATCTGTCCGTTATGTCCGTTCTGTGCAGTAGCATGTTATGGATCTGGTCCTCCCTCTCTCCCTTTCCTCCCTCTGTCTCTTCCTGTTCCCATGAAGACTTTTTAATTGCCTGACATTCCAGGGGGCTCAGACTGCATCCATCTTGCCAACCCCACCATCACCACCCTCCCGACAAAAACTCCAGACGGGTACACTACATTCCCCAAAGCACTCACAGAGTATGTCTGGAGTAACAGTGAAGTTCACAGACCCGCCATTGTGTGCAACCACATTGTATTTATGGGGAGCACTCACAATATTTGCACACAGCTCTCACGGCCGCCTTTGATTCATTAGAGGTGAGCGTGAGCCGAGTGGGAGAGAGAGCGATAGCGCGGTTTGCGCTCTGCATTCCACACGCCTTACGGTTTGACACGCACCTGACAAACAGATGTCTCCCATAGCGTGCCAGAGGCATTAAAGAGACGCATCGGCCTTTCAAAACATAGACTAGTGGGGGGTGAGGTGGGTGGGTGGGGACATGGGGTGTGCGCTAATGGCCTACAAGAGACAGAGATAGCGAAAGAGAGAAATACTGGGTGAGAGTGGGGGAGAGAGAGAAATAGAAGGAGGGAGAGAGGGAGGGATAGACAAAGAAGGTGTAGGAGGAGAGAAAGGACCATAGACTGAGCTTAAAAGCCTCTCCTTGTTCTCAGCTGCTTCTAGTGGATTGGTAGGGCTCAGTAAATCAAACAGCAGCCATAGCCCACATGTATTCCACACTCCTGTTAGCACCACTCAATGCTGGCACCCTGCCCTGCTAGAGACTACTGTTGCTGCAAGGGGGGACTGACAGCCGAGAACATCCATGCAACCAAAAGGGAATTAATAACAAATTGAACAGCTAATACATCTATATATGGAAATGGCCAAGATGAGCTACTATGTGCTGATATACAAAGTAGTTACATATTGTGTAATGTTTCTGATAATGTGTGTTTTTGTGTGGTATTGCAGGAGTGACCACTGGCAGGTGTAAATCACATTGGGCTCATAAGCATGAAGTTTTCAATTCAATTTTCAAAGGTTCCATGGAGAGCTCTGTGAGGCCTTGGTGAAGGGATCTTTAATCTGGCATCACACTGCCATGCAGGCAGATAAAGAGTATCTTAATATACGAGTGGGATCACCTGACAAGGCATGCAAGTGTTCAAGGTTTCATGCCTCATGATAACGTCATAAATGGCCTGTAAGATCACAGAACATCTGCAGCGACGGCTCTATGAGAGTCGGTCATGGTTACCCCAGTGTCATGATGAAGGTCACATGAAAGCCATTACTTTCTCCCCTGGGGGGTGGGATTCCACAAGGGAACAGGATACAGTTCTGAAATGTGTGCCAACAAACATACGTGCTCACACTGGGTTTGTGTGTGTGTGTGTGAGTGTGTGTGTGTGTGTGTGTGTGTTTGACAGAGAGTGAGAAAGAGAGAGAGGGATAGTGAGAGCATGTCAGTTTGCAGGCTGTAGCTGCTTGTGTGAGTGTGTGTGCACACATGTACGTGAATGTGTTCAAAGGGGCATGTCAGTTCAGTATGTCAACAGTAAACCCCCACCTCCCCACCCCCCTGTGTGTGTGTGTGTGTGTGTGTGCATATGCATATGTGAGTACCTAATTGGCTGTCTGCATGTGTTATGTTTATGTCTCTGCAACAATTTATAGATGTGTATTGGTGTTTATGTACATGTGTGAGTGTGTGTGTGTGTGTGTTTGTTTTCACAAAGTGAGAGCCACCCTCTAACCGTGGTGACCCTGACTCCACTTCCCCACTCCAAACAGGGGAGAAGAGAGCAGCACTTGCTATTGGCTGGATCCCTCCAGTCTAACTGGGCAGGTTAAGGGTCCAGTGTGGGGATTTAGCCAGCGATGGATGTGACAGGATGGTATGCACCACACCGCACCACACCGCACTGAACTGAACTGCACCACACGGGATTAAGGAGACCTGAGGGAGAGAGGGAGAGAGAGAGGGGAAGGGAAGGGATGGACAGATAGATAGATAGATAGATAGATAGATAGATAGATAGATAGATAGATAGATAGATAGATAGGGTGGATGGATAGAAAAAGAGGCAGAGAAGGTAAGAAGGGAAGAGAGGGAGAGAGAGAGGGGAAGGGAAGGGATGGATGGATGGATAGATAGATAGGTAGATAGATAGATATATAGATAGATAGATAGATAGATAGATAGATAGATAGATAGATAGATAGATAGATAGATAGATAGATAGATAGGGTAGGGTGGATGGATAGAAAAAGAGGCAGAGAAAGTAAGAGGAAAACAAGAAAGAGGATACTAGCAAGAACTAGCAAGAAGAGGGAGAGCGAAGAAGAAATGAGGGAGAGAGAGAAATGTAGAGAGAAGGAGTTAGGGCATGAAAGAGAGAGAGAGATGTAGAGAGAGGGAGTTAGGACATGAAAGAGAGAGAGAGAGAGATGTAGAGAGAGGGAGTTAGGACATGAAAGAGAGAGAGAGATGTAGAGAGAAGGAGTTAGGGCATGAAAGAGAGAGAGAGATTAATGGGTGTGTTTGATGAATGAAGGATCTGAAGGAGGGAGCTGATTACTGCTGCTCAGTACTGGGCCGCCTGTCTCAGACCTCTGAACAATGGTGTGTCTGTGCAATCCGCTGTCCTCCCTCCATCACTCCCTCCTTCCCCTTCTCTCTCTTTCTCTCTCTCTCTCTCTCTCTCATTCTCACTAATTTCCATCACTTTTCTGTCCCTGCACATCTCCAGTCATCCCTCCTTTCCCCCTTGCTTATCCCTCTCTCTATCTTTACCTGCCTTTTTCTCTTTTTCCATTTCTCTATCTCTCCCTCTATTTTGTGTCTCTCAATCTTTTATCGCTCCCACCATTTGTCTCTCTGTGTTTCTCCTTGTTCTCATTCCAGACAGGTTCATTACCCCTTTACTCTCTCTCTCACTTCACTCGCTGGATAGGCCCCTCTACTCATTTTCATCACTCTTTCCATTTGTCTTCAGTTTTCATCTCCGTCCGTGTCCCTGTGTGTCCGTGTGTGTGTGTGTGTGTGTGGGGGGGTATGTGTGTGAGAGTGTGAGTCAGTTTTCATCTCCCTTGTCTTAACCACCCGCCACCTCCATGCCCCCAATTAGTTTCTCACACCACTTTGTGTGTGTATGTGTGTGTGTGTGTGTGTGTGTGTGTCTGAGTGTTTGTGTGTGTGTCTGAGAGAGCGAGAGCATCCATGTGTTTGTGTGTGTTTTTGTGAAATACGGTATGAGTGCGCCCATGTGTTTTTGAGGGAATGTGAATGTGTCCATGTGTTTGTGTGTGTGTGTGAGAGAGAGAAAATGCATCTGTATGTGTGTTTTTATGTGTGTGTGAGAGAGAGAGTGAGTGTGTCCATGTATGTGTGTGTGTGAGAGAGAGAGAGAGTGAGTGTGTCCATGTATGTGTGTGTGTGAGAAAAAGTGTGAGTGTGTCTGTGTGTGTGTGTGTGTGTGTGTGTGTGTGTGTGTGAGAAAGAGAGACAGACCGAAAGAGAGAAAGTATGAGTGCATCCGTGTGTGTGTGATGGAGAGAGAGGGAGAGTGTAAGTACGTCCGTGTCTGTGTATGGGTGCGTGGGTGGGTGTGTGAGAAAGAGTATGAGTGTGTCCGTGTTTGTGTGTGTGTGCGTGTGGGTATGTGTGTGAGAGTGTGAGTGCGTACATGTGTTTGTGTGTATATATCTTTGCTTAATTTTCCACTCAGATCTCTGTCTATCTTTTTTCCGCTCCATTGTATTTCTCTGCTCACCCTTCATTGTATTCCTCTTTCTGCCAGTCTGGGACAGTCATTACCGTCTCGTCTGGTTCTCCTGACATGTCTGCCTGTGCCTGGGCTTCGTAGGTGGGGTTGTCTGGCTAGACAAATTTTACACGCAGATTCTTTTCTCCTGGAATATAACCAGAGGGTGTTGATATATATATATAAAACTTGCAGTTTGTAGGACTTACATCTAACACAGAAGACTCGATATGATAGTATGATGGTGGGTAATTGTGGTAAAGAATCTATGCGATTGAACAGTTCTCTGGAATAGAAATCTTCCAATTTTCCCCAGTACCATTATGCCCCAGTTTTCTGCCATAATCTCCTAAAAAAAATATCCATGACTGACTTGGTCACGCAACAACTGCAATCACCATCATCTAAGTACTAAACAGAGCTTGTTTTCTCATATCCTTTTATATCGTAAACTTCCTTCACACACTGAATGGGGTGATTGTGTGTGTGTGTGTGTGTGTGTGTGTGTGTTTCTGGTGTATTCTAATAGTGTAATAGTTGTTGCAAACCCGGGCCCCTCATGTTTAAAAGGCCCAGTGTTGGCCGTGCTCCAGGAATCTGGCTCTTGAAAAACTTTAAACGGCTTCAGTTGGACTTCTGCTGGAAGACTCCTCCCTGGGCCCTCCCTGTTTTTTAAGGTCTCCGCTGGATCGGTGCGAGCTACAGACTTTCCTAAAGAGGCTCCATTATGTGTGGGATACAGCACAGCTCCGAGGGCCGTACACTGCTAGAGCTGCAGCACTCCACCCGTTTCTCCTGTTTCCTTTCTTTTCACAAAGGCCTTTTCTCTTCCTTCATCTTCTTCTTATTTCTTCTCCCTCCTTCATTTTCTTTGCCGTTAGCGTGTTTATTGCCTGTGCTGTAACGTTCCTCATCCAGGCTCAGGGTCTGGCCAAGCCTCGGCCCGGCATTTCCCCTCTTGGGCTGCAAACCGCACGTGTGAACCGGGATAATAAACTGCTCTACAGTCTGGCTGCTATCTGAGCGATGGCAGACAGGGAATGAGAGAACAGGAAGAGAGAGGGAGGGAGAGAGAAGTGAAGAGGAGAGGAGAGGAGAGGAGAGGAGAGGAGAGGAGAGGAGAGGAGAGAGACAAGGGGAGTGGGAGGGGGCGGAAAGGTAGAAGAGAGAAACAGACAGGAAAAACAGTCTGAAAGAAGGCAGAATATGAGGGTATGAGACTGAAAGTGAAGGTGTGGGCATAGCAAGAGATAGGAAAAACAGACAGTAGGCCTAGTTCTTGACACACATGCAGACAAAGTGCTACCACAGGAGCTCCTTGGACCTCCATCAATTCCCGTTCCAGGCCCAGGTCCCATGCCTTATTGCTGGGATGATGAGATCTGGCAGGGTCATGGTGTGGGCCCAAACACTGCCAGAACTGGAGTGATCAAAACCAGTGTCTGACCTGTTCTCACCCTTGCAACCTCACCACCACCGTCTTCACACCGCGGTCTTTTTGAGGACTGACGTGACTCATGTCTCTTAGTATGTGTAAGAAAGAAAGGGGGATGGGCGGTGGGGGAGCCACGTCTGGTCTTCTGTACTCCATCAGATGAAAGAAGCCAGTGTTCCTCTCTCTACACATTGGGCTAGAGTTACTGGAACCGCTGGAAGCAGACTGAAGACAATCATCGGCTTCAGCATGGGGAAGAGCATCCATCAGCTTGACTGTGTATTCAGTAATTGGAGATTTCAGGCAACAGACAGCAGGGGTTATTCATATCAGTGCAGACTGAAAACTAAAGCGGAAATGTCACCGCTCTGTGACCGAGTACAGCACTTAAGGCTTTTCTGTCACTCAGCAGCCAAGAAGGAGGCCTGGACGTTAGAGTCCTTGACCCTGGTTTGCTGAGACAATATTCAGTATGTGGCCAAAATGTGGCACGCATCACGGAAACAGGATTTGCATGAATGAACCATGCATCCAGGAAATTTGGGTTATATTTTTGGCTGGGGTGATTCTAGTAGAGTGTGTGTGTGTGTGTGTGTGTGTGTGTGTGTGTGTGTGTCTACTTTCCAGTCCAATCTGTCTGTCTTTTTTGAATGGGGCTGTTCATTTTGTTACTGTGGCATCACTCCAGCACTGACTACCCTAGTGAGACAAAGCCTGGCTCTGTAAACGAAGGTACCATAAACACTGCACTTAAGATTTGACCCTCTGGACCCTCCGGTTAATGTCTTGCCATCCAGTGGCCACCATAGTCAAACAGAGGAGGAGGAACAGGATGTAATGCCATTGGCAAGGCTGGCTACACATGTTTGTGTGCACCAGACAGTGAAGGCTACTCGTTTAGCTGACTAAGTGGACATGGTTTTCCATTCTGTTTCAAGGTGAGAAAAGAAACGTTGGATAGACCCGCTCCATTTGTCGTCTTCTGTCTTTTTTCTGTTCCAGCTGAAAGTTTACATAGCCATTTTCACTGACTCCCTCTGACTAAAAATAGGCAAGAAGTTCAGGCCCCTGTCAGCTTTTGAGAGTAGCTGTGCTTGCAACAGCCTTGAGAAGATTTAGGGATTTACTGAGAGAGTACGCAGGAGAGAGAGAGAGAGAGAGTGAAGGAGAGGGGGAGAGACATAGAGAGAGAGGGAGAGAGAGATGGACTGAGAACAGCCCTATGTTTGCTTCATAGCGTTCTGCCTTTGAGTTGTGCTGTCAGCCAAGGCAAGGACCCAACACATTTATGGAGCTTCTGTTGGGATTCCACTAAACTGCCTGTGCGTCTGTCTTCTCTCAACACAGACGGCGTTCCAACCAACTCCCTCCTCCATGACAACCACTCCCCTATCCCCTATCCCTCTGATGAAACCCAACCGGCTTGTGAATGATCCCATCTGCCTGCAACATGTTTTGACAAAGCGTTTTGTCAAGTGTCATGTTTTGAAAAGGAACTCATAATAGAAGGCCAGTTTCATCCTCTATCCTGTCATATAGTTGCTTGTTTTGGTCAAAGTGAATTATTGTGCTCTCTTTGACCAAGTGACATCTGCTTAATGCTCATATCTAAAGAGCGGTAATCGAGCATCGCATTTCCTACAAAAACAAAATGTTGTTTATGTCTCCACTCCAATAGCTGCTGACTACACACAATCTTTATCCTGTGTTTTTTCAGACTTGATACTGGGCTTTATCCTTGCAACTGAATGGCCAAGACCAAGAAGTCAAAAGGTGACAGAGATTCTCAACTCAACTTTGGACAGAAAGCAAGATGTGGCCACGTTCATCATGTAGTTTCTATTTGGAATCTGGAGCAGATGAAGGTCAAGGGTCAGTGCAAGGCTCCCAAAAGAGAAGAACCTGAATGCTGAAGGTCATAAGCAGCCAATCAGATTTTGTCAGATCTGTGTCTTGTAAACACTGAGCTACCTGTTTAGCAAGAGAGAAGTTAACCAGAAATCTGAAGGTGTGTGCCATAACCCACAAACACATAGACTTAGAGTCCTGGGTGGCACAAACACATAGACTTAGAGTCCTGGGTGGCAAACCACAACTGCTGCCCAAAAACAAGTCAGTGGAAATCAGTGGATCTTATCTCTTATCGCAAGTCTACTGTGTAAAAGGAAGAGCAGTGATAAGAAACATTGTTTTTCCTCTTTGAGATCCCATCTGTTTCACTACAAATTGTAGATAAACTGGGGCAAACACACATATATTTTCCAAACTCGCTCCTAACACACACACACTCAAAAAAGTTGGTTTCTGTAGGCAAAACTTGAGAGAACCCTCAGGAATGTAAAAAGTCAAGGGGCTTGGCAAGAAATGCTTTCCTAGAAATGCTTTGCAGAGCAGATAAAAGCATTTAGAACGCCTAGAAAAATCCACCCAGCCTTCTTCACCTTGTGTCTCTCCTCTTCCATCAGCCTCAGCTTTTATCTCTTTTCCTCCTCTGGGTCCAGTGGGAGCTCCTTTGAGTCAGAACGGCATAAACTCCTGTTCATATCACGTCCTATTGCTTCCCACCTCTTCTACCCCTCTCGTTAGAGCACTTAATGTTTGATGGTTCTTTATCAGATTGGTCCTGTGACACTAATCTCACCTCAGATAAACACTGTCTGTTTTAGTGTTGTGCTTACACCCCTGAAGAACCTAGAGACTTAACAGAGTGAGATAAAGTAGAATCCACTAGAGCTCTATTGATTACTTCATAGGGTAGAATCCACTAGAATCTGATACAACTCTTTAGGCTGTATTGATTACTTCACTGAGACACAGACAGGGACAAAAATATTTGAAGACACCAAACTGATTCTTCAGACTCAAGCTGCTGAGTACACATTGGGTGATTTAGAAGTGTTTACAACATGGAACAACATCGGCTGGGGACCACAGACAGGGTTTAAATCGCAATTTTTTTGTCTACTCAGATCTAATTTACCATGATTTATGTGTTTTGTGCATGCCAAATAAAAGAAAACAAAAGAACACACGCACACACACGCACACACACACACACACACACACACACACACACACACATCTTGAGTCTTAATGGACCCTAGTTCCTCTGGAATGATAGTCCATCACAAACAGAGACTGTCTGCCACGAAGCTCCATGTTGCTCTCATTTCCCCTGCTTAACTGCAAACAGTAGACATCTGAGTGGGCCAACATGGAGTCTGTTGCTCCTTGGCCCTCTGTGCATTCTTTTACGCATTACATGTTCTAATGTGGTTACTGATTGGCATGCAAAAACAAAGACACACACACACACAGACACACACACACACACACACACACAGCAGATGTGCTGCCACAAGCTCATTCACATACCCATACAAACAGTAACACACAGAGTGGCAAGAAGGAGTTGCAAAAGATTCCAAAAGGTCCTTCTAAAAACGAATCTGCACACACACAGAGTTGCCCTCAAACACAAAGGCAGACAGACAGACAGACAGACAAACTGACTGACAATCACACAGATAAGGAAAAGTCCCATAGCACATGGGACACAGACACATACAGACAAGTAATTGAAAAATAAAAATTAATTTGCACACACAGAGTTACCCTCACTTACTCTCTCTCTCTCTCTCTCTCCCACACACACACACACACACACACACACACACACACACACACACACACTCACACACACACACACACACACACAGATGCAAAGAGATAAGGAAAGGTCCCAATAGCACAAGGACACCTAGAGACAGACAGACTGAGAGTGATAAGAAGCTGATGGTCTGGGTCACATATGTCTCACTTGGAGCGAGTCCATCCAGATTAAGACACCACTGCAAATTCCAGTTGTCTGTGATGTTGAGTGATAGCATATGCATGGAAGGCCAAATCCACATCAAGTAATGGGGACAAGTGATTAGTTGAGCAGCCACTCACTTTTAGTACACATACCAGCATGTGGTGCAAGTTGCACTGCTCCAAGAACAGCGGTTTTAATGCAAAATGAAAACATATAAATTGCTCTTACCAAAAACAGATCCAGTATTTCACCTGTAAATGACATCAGGAGGATATTAAAATGGTGGTGCATTACAGTGGTTTCAATGGGCTTCTTTTACAAACGCCTGGTTTTCATGATGTGAACTCTGTGCAAGTGTAACTGAGTGCAATGGATTGTACCTCGATCTCCAAACCTCAATTGCTAAGATGATCGCAGGTCAGAGAAAAGGACCAAAAGAAACGGCAAAATGAGGAAATTGAGCACATTACACAGTGACTAAGCAGCCTCCAGTATTTATCTTTATCAGTGATTCAGCCAATGATGGGTCACCTGTAACATACGGAATGGCTCATTAGTGGTAGATGGGATGCAGCCAAAACCTGGATAAATATTGTTTTTGGAGATGCCTGTCAAGCGACAACAAGGTTTTCATCAATTATGTGTCCAATCAGAAAAAGTTTTGAGAGTGTAACTATGGATACAGCAGTACCAGAAATATAATTCGGTTGGTTATGATGGCTTTCTTTAAGCTGATTTTGGCCTGATTCGAGTTTGGAGATTTGTAAAATGTGAAGCAGACCACCAAAGCAGTCATTCAATCTTTTGGTGACATTATAGCTTCAGTATGTGTAGGGTGTTTGGACTGGCAGACTTCAGTCATATTGACACCATTACTGAGTGAGCTTTCATTTCAGGAGGACTTTAATGACCTATGGTCCTTTCTTGATAGTCCCTAACCTGGAGCTGTGGACTGCCTGCCAATTTTTACTCTACCGAACTCTCTGTTTACTCTAAAAAAATATGGTGTTTCACACCAGCTTCCAACTGGTGTGAAACACAGACGCCAAATTACAAAGAGGGATGGAGCCACCTAGGTTCCCCTCAGGCTAAGTGGACAATGGAGATGTGCCAATAAAACGAGACATGACATGAAATCACAAACAGCATTATGCACGCACCTCTTCTCTGCCTGGAGGGTGAGATTAACAGGCAGTTAACAGGAAGCCACATCAACTCACCAAGTCATGCGGTCCCTTTCCCTGCCCTTCGTCCTTGTCTCCATCTTGACCGAGGTCAAGAGAGGGAAGAGGATAGGAAGGCACACATCTATGGATGGATGAAAAAAAAGGAAATTCCATTTCTCGCCCTTTTTGTTGGAAGTCCCCCGTGCCAGGGGTGTGTCTGTGTCCTCCCCCCTGCCTCCGTCTCCATAAAACACCCAGCAGGAGGGACCACCGCCGAGGGGCCTTTGATCTACAGTTATCCATGAAGGACTGTTTCCAGTTCATCACCGCCCGGTGTCTTGACAGGGGCGCGTGTTACCATGAAAAAACTCTGAAAGGACAGCCTTGCAGTGGGTCCGGTGCCATTCCTCACGCCAACCCCTAGGCTGGAATGACCCCACTGGGAACTGTGGAGGTGCAAGGGGAACATAAATTATTCTGGTTCTGACACTTCCTCTCTAGGAGACAGGGAGAATGTACTACAGGTATAGAGTGTGTGTGTGTGTATGTGTGTGTTGTGTGTGTGTTTTGGGGCGGCAGGCAGGGGAATTCTAAAGAGGTGAAGGAAGGCCCCTAGACTATGGCTGATAGAATTACCCTCTCTTTTTTTCCCCTGTCGGACGGTAGGCACTCATGCTGAGATGACCTAATGGGGTTACCTCAAGTTGTACTTGTGGGACAAGAACCTTGCGTAAAAATGGGGGTCTCAGTCTCGGACAAGGGCATAAATGAATAACCTCACACACACACATGACCAGGTGCACATACATGTGCAAACTATCATTCAGACACACACACAAATACACACATGAAAAGGAGCACACATGTGTGCATACTAGCATTTAGTTGCATTTAGACAATTCAATTATATTTATACAGAACCTTTCACAATAGTATTATCTCATGACGCTTTCCAGAAAAGAGTACACAAGAGCAACAGGAACAAAGAAAAACTTCCTTTTTGTAGTCCATCTAGGAAGAAACCTTCAGCAGTTCTGCGGCCAACCCAAATACCAGGGGTCATACAGGAAAAGTACAACAGTGGTTATCATGACAGACTACAATTTGCCCATGACTTTAGCTGAGCATTATAACAATTCCTAAATATTCACAGAGGAAACAAATGAGTTAGGCCAGTCTCATACTTCACTGATCATATGTGTCATGTGGACATATACAATATATAATATATATAATATAATATACAGCATGACACGTGATAGATTTGTGTCAGCACTAGGCTATAGCAGCATAACAAAGGTATGGTGCATGGCAACCCAACACTACTGCAGGGCTGGTCAGTGGCCACCATGCCTCACATCTGGGGGCAACAGCAGAAGCTGTCCTTCTTAAAAGACCTGTGAGGAGTGATGAATTACTGTGCACCATCCCTACCTATGGGGAGCAGTGAAGAGGAAGATTTTGAGTTTAGACTTAAAGCTATTGAGAGTGTCTGCTTGTCGATTGTGGAGAGGAGATTATTCCACAAGAGAGGTGCATGGTAGGAGAAAACTTTTCCTCCTATTGTGGATTTGGATATTCTTGGGATAACAAGGAGACCAGCATTCTGGGATCTTAGGGGTCTAGCAGGGCATTAAGGGACAAGTCTGTAATATATGTTGGAGCAAGACTATACTTTCCCACTTGTGTATGGGATGTATGCATACACACACTTACTCAATTCTAATCGGATCTGGGATACTCACACACACACGCGCACACACACACACACACACACACATACACTTGTTCACTTCCTATTTGATCATGGATACATTTTCCCCTGCATTACTACACTTCATCATGAGGATTCATTTCTCAGTCTCCCTGCCATATTCCTTCCTTGAACACACACACACACACACACACACACACATAGTATGACTGCCACCAGGGACCAAATGTAGACTGACCTGGCATCGGGGTAGTTGGGCACAGGAGACTAAGCAGTGCCAACGATCTGTGTTATTGCAGTGCGGAAATAGTGCCGTCTCATGGCATCCAAGAGAAACACAAATTTACCTCCAGTGCTCATTCTGTCTTAGTTGACTGCTTCACCAACGTGTCGATGGACACACAGGACAAAATGGATAAATATTAGTGTTTGGAGAATTAAAACAGCTTTGAAGAACATTTTGTTTTAGATCTTTTTAAAACCGAGAAAGGGGAACTCCAGAATAGAGTTTCAACACAGTCCAGTCCACGCAGTAATATGACATAACATTTGGACTAAGTGTGAATGGAATTATGTTTGTTCATCAAACATGCTTTTAAAGTTAAAAATGAACATGTAATCTAATCCGTTTTTTCTAAAATGTTTATATTTCCCTGAATAGCTGCATTTCAGAAACCCAAACAGTAAATCCATTGGTAAATCATATTCCAGAAGGATGGGATGTTGTATTTTCAGACTTGTCTCTTTGTTTTCTGTTCATTCATCATGTTAATGATTTGTGTTTGGGAAGATTGCTGAAATCTGACTCCTAGTCTGGCTGCCAGGTTGAGGTCTCATCTGCGAAGGCAGAGGCTGTCTGTTTGCTACCAGGGTGGCTGTACGTAGTGACTCAGATATGGTGCATCAGGAACCCATGCATTTGTCCTTGTAGCATCTCCCAGAGGTCATGACCTTTTTTGTCCTAGCTTGCCCTCTTTCTTTCAACTAGTGCCAGCATAACCGTCTTCATGACTGTGTTTACTTATCGACACATAATACCCAATGTATGGGTGAGTTTGTGATGACCTTGTCACATATGCCAGAGTTAATGAAGACACCCACAGACACAGAGCAACTGTGATAATCACATATTGAAATAGCTTTAAAATAGAATTTCACTATTGATAATACTCAGTGTTAGTCTCTGCTAAAGTACCAGTGGCTACTGATGGCTGCGGCAGCCATCTTAGGTCTACATCCTGGTCAGCAGTCATAGATAGCCACTTACATTGGATGGCAAAAATTAGTTCCTGGGGAAACACCCAAGGGAAATGATGTAATCTGATAATCTGTAAACTAGATGATTGGTTCTTGGACACAGTAGCACTGAAAACTTTATCCAAGCACCAATATAATCCAGATTAGCACCACTAATTTGCCACACATTTTTAGATCAGCAGGAAGTTGACACCTACAATTTGAATCCAGACATGGTCAGATGAGGACCCTTCCTAGAAAGTTCTGTGTTCTGTTTTTCTGATTAAAGCCATCTCAGCTAAAACATCTCCTAACTGTCTGAGTAAGAAGGTAAATATTCAGACATGCCAAAATTATGTTTCATCCTGACTGGCTAACATCACACAACCCCGATTTGCAAATAGTGGTTGATGCTTCAGCCTCAAAATGTATTGAGTTGGGACAAACTGGAAATAAATTCTTGATATTTTCAGTGATTTTTTCTGTTTGTTTAAAACCTAACCATTCAGAGGACTTCATTTATTTTATCAGTCCCCCTGTTCCCCTTGAACGGTCCAGTGGGCCGCACACAGCCTCAGTATGCATAGTTGCACACAGGGGGCCCCAGGAATTAACCTGTGTGTTGACTCTCACAACACATTGTGACAGCGACCGCATACATTACGGATACCCACATAATTAAGTGTAAACACACACACAGCTCCATCCACACAGCCACCAATATGCCTTCCTTAAATTAATGGGGGAGAGGGAGTCCCTGACTGAAAGTTTACACATCCACAGGTTAGTCTAATGGGTGCACACACACAATGTCGCACACACAAACACACACACACACATTTCAAGATCTATGTCTCTCTTTGTGTTTCTACCTCACTCACTTCTTTCTCTCTCCCTCTCTCTTTCTCTCTCTCTCACACACACACACAAACACACCCAGCCAAGAGCTATGTCTCTCTTTCTGTTTCTATCTTACTCACTTCTTTCTCTTTCTCTCTCTCTCACACACACTCACTCTTTCTGAAGCCATCACTGCGCAGTGGAAAATAAAATCTCCTCAGTGACCCTGTCTGTGAATTGCTCTCTATGTTTGGCTTTACTGTGACTCACCAGAAACACCCCTGAACCGTCAACCAGCACAATCTTTGGAGGGTTTCTCTTAAATTACTGTAAAGAGAGCGATGTGAAACCTATCGATGTGGAAAAAAAAGATCTAAAACAAAGGTTAAATACAAAAGACATAGGGGAGTGCATGTACTTGGAGCTTCTGTTACATGTTTAATTTATTTTCTTGGTACGTGAAGAAACTGTTTGAAGCGTCTTGCCAGAGGACTGTTTGAAGTTGAGTTTGATCTCCGATAACAGCAGTAGCCATAATGATTGATAATAATAACAAATCATAAAGTTGTTCTCCAGATATGTGGGAGTGGGGCGAAGGGGGGTTGGAAAGAGAAGCCTGTGATTAATGCCGAAGATCCATGGGACATTTTAGGTGCATGCTGTCCAAGTAGCAGGCACTAAATAAACATTGCAGAGTGCTTGCGTAGACGGATCAGCCATCATTACAGTTTATGTATACTCTCATACTGTTGCCCTGGACATTGTAAACCATTTGTCTTTTCAGCGCTCTTCTCATTGCTTTATAATGTGCAGAGGTGGCATTCTGTGTATTTTTTGGCACAACTACAGCAAGTACATACTGGCCATCATATCTGAAAATTACAGTTAATATCTTCATTACATCTGTGTTAAAGTAAAGTTAATAGATATGCTATTCCCACAGCCTCTCCGGAGGTCTGTTCCCAACAGTGCCATTTGCGCATGACACAGGGAGCCCCATGAGATTCCCATGAGTTTCCCACTTTGGGAATAAACAAAGGAACATTCCGACCACCTGCTGATAAGCAGGAATACTGGGGGTTTGTCACACTGACATTCCGCTCATAGGTTTGCTGTCACCAACACCAGATGACATTACCATGGTGACCTTGGCATGGGTGTAGACAGCTGGTCTCCCACAGGGCTGAGCTGGCATGACCAATAAATCATCAAAACATTTACAGAATTAAATGGTAATAATGCAAAACAGAATGCAGGGATCAGAGAAGGAGTGTTAGCTCACCGTAGGTGGTAAAAAACACTATTACATTTAATTTGCATTGTCAAACTGACAGCAACACTGTGTGACAGTTAAGCACAGCAGAGGTGTGGCTACACAGCAAAGAAGAACAGTGATTAGCTATTCTGTGAGGGGTTTCGCTAATTCTCTCAGTGCTGCAATGGACTTTTTAAGTACAACACTAAAATAGCCTGTGTTGTCATTTCCGGATCGTTCCACTGATCCAAGTCCAAGGACTTCCCAAATAAATGTGACAGCACTGTTTCCGCCCTTCACAAACTCTTGACTTATTTGGGAATAAAATGTCATGTAAGTGCATTTCACCTCAAAAACCTGTGGTCTGCATCACACCATATAGTATATATTGCCATATCTAATTATATACATGTATATACCTGATATATAAAATGATTATGGTATATTTTCATATTTCTTGCTGGATGGTCAGTTAACCCTTAATTAACGCTTAACTAACTATGGTAAAATCAGGATAGGTTCAGCCATAATTTATGTAGGTAACCAGATAGTTAAATCGTCTTGTTAGATGTGATTACATCTCTGATTGGTGTACTTTGAAGTTGGCCCTATGTCTGACCATTCTGCTAATGTGAACCAGAGACCTCAGTCGCTTATGCTAGAGCAGGGAGAACAGAGCCATGTGCTGGCCCCATGCCCAGGTAGGACTGATAGCCACAGATAAGTCCCCCGCTACCCGCCATCTACAACACAAAACACAACTCTCCCCTCTGGCTGCGTCAGAAAATAGCACTGGGACAGACACGTTCTCTTATCCATGCAGGGCGCAGGAGCAAAACTAGTTTAGTCCAGACCTGAAGGGACTACTGTACAGTTAAAGCTACTCTCTCACTCTCTAGTCAAAGGACTCTCAGAGCCGCTCAAGGCTCACTGATTACAGTCATCAGGAAGTGTGTTTGTTTTGTGGTGATTTACCTAATTTTTAGTTTTTTTGTGCTTGACTGCAAGATCAGCATAAGTGATATGGTTGCCAAAATGAGGCCTTTTATAGTCGTCAGTGTCCCAGATGAATACAGCATTTACTAGAAAGAGGAGAATGCTTCTCTGACAAGCTTGCAGGTGGTGCTTCACACATGATTCACACATAATTATCACATACTGTAGAATCTTACACTTCACTTGAAGTACACTTCAGTACACACTACACCCGAACATGTCCTCGTCCAATCATGTGACATTTAGAGCCTGCAGACTGGCTGCTCTTTTTGTGATTCTGAGAAATTGGGGCCAGCCCTTTCTTCATTCCAAACCTTTACTTCTAGCATTTTGTGAATTGCTCCGTATGTGTGTGTGTGTGTGTGTGTGCGTGTGTGTGTGTGTGTGTGTGCATATCCGCTCTACCTTTAGCATGAATGTGTCTCTTTATGTGGGCCCACGCTCTGGGGGACAGATGACTCCTGCTTTCCTTTTACGTCGGAGTGTAGGAGAGTGGAGGAGGAGAGCAATGGAGAGTGGAGGAGGAGAGTGAAGGAGTGTGGAGGAGAAAAGAAAACAAGGGTGGCACAGGCACTTTGTACACCTTGCCAGTGGGCCTCCTGCAACCATTCCATTACTGAGCAGGAGAGAAAGAGAGAAAGGAGTGACAGCAAGAACAGGAAAGCCAGCAAGAAAGAAAGAAAGGATGAGAAAAGGGGCAGCTGTAAAAGAGGATAAAGGAAAACAATGATGACACGGGCGCTTTGTTGTCCCACTATATGGGTTTCCTGTTGTCACCCTACCATGGAGTGAACACAATAGGACCTCAGGTGGGCCAAAAAGACAAGAAAGAAAGATGGAGAAAGAGAGATAGAGAGAGAGAGAGTTGGAGGAAGTTTTTATGAATTCCTCCAACGTATTTATTTTGACCATACAGGAAGCCAGCCTTTGGAGAGCTTTGACTCGCTCACAGACGCAGTACGGTTCTCTGAACGTGTCGTCCACAGAGCACATGCCCAAATAAACTTGAGGGTTTCAGGTGGGATGACGACAGCCATCAAATCTTAAGACTCTCATGTTTTGTCTTTTTGGCCTCCTGGTGTGGGGGAATTCCTGTGTCCTCTGAGTTAAAATGAAAGCAGAAGTGAGAAGGCAGCATGTTTGGCTTGTATGGGATTACACGACCCACTCCCCGGAGGAGAGCACTGCTGGGTTACTGACAGAGATGAGTGTCAATGTGTGTGTGTGTGTCAGTGTGAGTGTGTGTGTTTTTGAGAGAGAGAGATAAATGAAAGAGACACATTGGAAGAGAAAGAGCCAGAAAAATTCTCATATGAACCTATGGGACATAAACAGAGTCCGAGAAACAGAGTCAGAGACAAGGTCAAAGTATGTGAGAGAAAGAATTGGCTAGTGTGTGAATGTGCATGTGTGTGTGTGTGTGTGCATGGGAGTGAGAGAGGTGTTATGGAGTGAACTAGGGTGCTGGTCTCATAAGATGGGTGTATTAAGGAGAGTTTGAGTGTTAGGGCGTGTACTGTAGGCAACACTCAGAGAGTGAATAGTGTGTGTGTGTGTATTTGTGTGTGTGTGTGTGTGTGTGTGTGTATTTGTGTGTGTGTGTGTGTGTGTATTTGTGTGTGTGTGTGTGTGAAAAATTGCGGTCCTGGATGAGCTCCGCTCCATCCCCTTTGCACAAAAGAGGGCTTTCTTTTGCACCACCACGTTTTTCGCTGGCTGAGACTCAGGCACCCATTAAATCCCTTTGCTACTGCCCTAGTGTGTGACTGCTTGAAAACCGAGTGAGGAGAGGCACTGCCGCACTTTTTAAAAAGAACACAGCGGGCAACACACCCCAACCCCCCTCCACACACACACACACACTCCCCATCACCCCTAAAATGACTCCCATCCAATCACTTGTTGAGTTTGGTCCCCACAAGCGGTCACTTCCACATGCAAGGTCACCTCTCCGAATCAACAAGCCAAAACTTCTTTAACCTTTTGTCAAAAGAAATATACATTTCCTAGAATCTCAGTTTCTTGGTGTTTCATTTGCATCTGACATTATGAATAATGCAATCCATTTGCATTGTTTTTCAGCTGAGTAAGCAAGCAAACGCTCTGTTTATTTTGTTGCCTTCATGTCTTCATATCCACCTAAATGCAGTAATACTGTGGTCAATCTCGAGGCCAAGGCTCATTTTCTCATCAGCCTCGCGGCCCGTCTCGTAACACATTCCTCTGAGTAAATGCAAAGGGAAACTCTGGTCTGTCGGACGAGAGTGAAATGTTCAACACCAGTGATGCTTGTTTTCATGCTCGAAAACAGGTCTGTTGCTATTTTTTCCCACGGGATAACAATGCCAGCTCAAAAAATGCTACTGGCTGCGTGACTTCTCCTCTTGAGCTTTTAGCAACATACAGATGGTAAACATTAGCGGTGGTAGTGCGCCACTAAATGAAAAGACTTGTGTAAATATGTTGTTTTTTCCCGGCAGGGTTCTATTAGCTGTCACATGTTCTACATGCGCCCTGTATAAACGCTTGCTTTAGCCTTATGAAGCACGGTGAAATCCTTTGTTACTAGGTACTTCCTCAGCAGGCCCTTCGACTATTAGTGGGCAAATTAATAGATGATTATTGAACTGCTAACATGATGTTATTTAAACAGATAATTTGAAGTTAACATTACATCCAGCAACATTTTTGCCATGGCATCTAATGTCTCGTTTAATGCTTTAACTTAACATGACTTAAGGCAAGCATTTAGGGGTAACTCAAGTCTAATGACTAACTACAAATTCCTCCAATTCCTGCATGAAAATAAGGCATTATGAAACCAAAAGCTGTAATTTGGTGATGGGATTTTATGAAGCCACGACCAGTTCGTCCTTTTACACTGCTAACTCTCAGTTCTTTGACTTTGGTGGAGTTTCAGAGACCCAAGCCAAACACTTGAATAAACATCCTCCATGATAAGGGAAGGAGATAGTTGTCATAATGACCGAAGAAACAACTTGACCTTTTACATCTACCAGTATCTCTTTGTCTGCATCTGGCAACTCTAAGTAAAGCCACCTCATCTGCTCTCGGTGAAAAGGGGGGAAATTGATACACACTAAAACTGATATTAGCATAAAAATCAATAACTGATTCACAAAACAGCTTTGATCATCTGTAAAGAACAAACTTGTTGACAATTAGACTGCTTGGTTTTGAGTGACTAGTACTAAAAGGCCTGTTTTGTGCTGCCCTTGTTTGTCACAGATTTGGGGTGGAAGTCTGTAGAAGTTTTGGCATCTCTTAGGTTTGCCATCTTGGGATTGTGTAAATTCCTTGAACTTGGTTCATCAACTGTGCTCGGTGTCTACTTGCGACATTAACCTCTTTTGCTTTCCTCAGAAATTAAAGCCTGAAACTTAAGCTAATCCAATCATGTAAACATCACTGATCACTTCACAAGTTCTCATTTATAGGGCATTTAATCAGTCATATCACAAGTCTCGGGTAATCCCATGCTTTATAGGAGTTTTAAACCCATTTACAATCCAACCAAGAGGAAAAATAATCCTTTTATAGTCAAAAACAAGGGTTAGTGCTAATCTTAGCAGAAATTGCAGCCAAAGAGTTGACCAAAAGACTGCGCAATTCAGTTCATAGTGCTATTTTGCAGGGGAGTGCAGCTGTCATGTTTACTTGATTGACTGTATTTATGTTAACTGTTTTTGGAATGTGAGTGCAAGAGAATTAAAGGTCGGTGAGATGCTTAGTGTGGTTCTAATCAAGTCGCTTTTCTGTTTCAGTTCCCCTTGTTTACTTCCACAGATCTTAATTAATGAGATTAAATTAACATTTTTATTGGTGTGACAGCAGATGAATCTTGTAAAGAAGAAAATTAAATTAAACATGGCAATGTTCCGCAAGTGCATGCGTCCTGGGGCAGTTGCCACAACCTAAATAATAACTACTCACAAGCGGTGGTGTGGTAAACCACACAAAACATGCTGATCTCCCATTGCCTCTCCTGCTCTCACTTTCACAATCATTCCCCTTCTCTGCCTCTCCCATACTAATTTTTATTCTTCCTACATATTATTAGCCTGTATGTATAATAAGAAATATATATATATATACTGTTGCCTAGTATTATTACCCTGCTATCATTGTTAGTAGTATTTTGCCATCTGTACTTCTACTATTACTTTAGGCTCATATTTAGGGCTATTATATTTTTACTTTTTCAGTCAAAGCTTAAACTTGTTAATATATTGTAAATGTTGTATAAATGTATTGTACGCTGAGTTCTTTGTAGATGTTGGATAAAAGCATCTATAAGCATCTACCATAAGCATACTCTAGTCCTGCTTCTCCCTCTCTTGGCTAGTAAATTTTTCTCGTTCATCCTTCCCCTCTGTTCTGTCTCTTTCTCCCTCCTTGTTCTCTTCTGTATTTCACCCCCTGTCCCTGATTGGTCAACTGCTGGGTCAAGTCCAAAAGAATGTCAACAAACACAGGCATCACCATTGAGTGTCTCAAGTCGGACCCATGAGCATGGAATTTGCTGTGATAAAAACTAATGGTGTCCATGTCAGAGCCACATTGATCTCCTCCGAGCCAAATGTTTGTGTTCGTAGGGGGTTCCACATGAAAGTGAACATTCCCCAAACATTTTCTGCCTGTTGCGAATGACCATAACCTCTGTGCAGTGTGGAGTGGGCTGTGGTGGACAGGCCACAATCAGGTGTCTGGACTGAGTTTTCTGGCCTGACCCCTGCATACACACTAAGCATGTATTCCCATGTGTGCACTCAGAGAAGGAATGTGTGCAGAAAATTGCTTGCTTGTTTATCGCATGTTGTGTGTCCCTACACTGGAAATAAACTGTTCTAAAAGGAATTTTAATCATTTTTGTTCAAAGTCCAGTGAGCCAGCCATAGTTTGTTTTTAAAACAATAGTTGGGGATATGAGATTTTATGGTAACATACAAATTGTATTATAAAATAGTTTCAGAATACTCTGTGTACTGTTTAGATAAATGGAATGCTAAATTGCAACCATTTTCAGCATAGTATGAAATTAGGATTTTTTAAGAACCATATGACAAATGTAGACTTTTAGGCCATAAAAAGCCTTAAAAGTTATAAGGCATAAAATCAAGAAGCCAAAAAGGTAGCACGGTTTCCACACAAAAGTATGTGTCTAGGTGCCAAATCATTTTACAGTCTTACATCAACATGCCACTGTGAATGATTTGTGCACAACTGAGAGAAAAACTGGTGGTGGTGATGGGGGAGTGGAGATTTTCCTCATTCAAAACTCAAATGGTAAATGTGCCTAACAGTTGGCATTTAAGGTTTCTGTGTTGATCTTCATCCAAACGCTTTAGATTCAAGCGCTTTGGCTGAAAAAAAGAAATGCTGAAGGAAAAAAGATTAGCAGCTGTGTCTGAAGTGAGCATTGAGCGAGCGGTTTTACACTGGGCTTACCTCTGAGTCCACAGTCTTTCTGCCACTCCACTTGACTGCAAATAGAAACCAGCTATGCTGCAACACATACAGATTACAGAGTCAGATGGTCTCCACAATAGCTCTGTATTTGTTCCTTAAATGATAACTGTCAGATTTATCTAACAATGTGTGGAGAATTGCATACTGTATGCAGCTGAACATTGTATCATGACATCATTGCTTTGTTTCCCAAGTATAAATAAAGATCAGAATATTATTATGGCAAATATTCAATCTAAATATTTTGGCACTGTTCACATCAACAGAATAGTGGCTGTTATCAAAAATACATGGATAAAACGTTCTTGTGATTATTATGTGAGGACCTCCTTTGTGCTCAAACCCCCTCTTAACCCTTCGTTGTTATTGGAGAGCATGTGACATTAAAGTCGACTTTTCTATCCCATTGTTGTGGTCTTCGAGAGGGAAGGCAAAGCAATTTGATGTCCTCTGATGCTATTTTAAGGCTTTCAGATCAAACGAGGAGGACTGGGCAGCCCTCACGTCTGGTTATGGATGACAGATCAGATTAGGGGAGACTTGGGAGTTAAATTTGGGCGGTTAAGACAAACCAAGCAATTACAAGTTAGACAAACACTTCTGTGTGGCTTTGTCTAATTTGCTGTTTTAGAGGTGCATTTACAGCATGCTGTTGCCATAAGACGCGCCGTTAAATGAACCTTCACTTGATGGCGACGTTTTGTGGCCTCAATCACAGTTCAAAAGGTAAAGCCACAAGTTAAAGGGCTGATCTCAGCAAGCTGGTTTCTCTCCATCTTCTTCAGTCTCGAGACTACCGAAATGCGCTCAGTATTTTTAGAATCGCTAGGAAGTAGAAGAGATTACTTGGAATTGCGTCTTTTTTGACGAAACACCAACAATTCCACCAGACGGTGTGACTCAGTAGTAGAACTACGGGATTCAGAGGAGCGAAGGGAGTGGAGAGTTGAGAGAGAGAGAGAGAGAGAGAGAGAGAGAGAGAGACCTAATAGTGGGAGGGTAGGAGGGGGCTGTCAAATGCAGCCAAGGATGTCCTCAGTGAAAAGGTTGCCTTCGCATGATGAAACATCGCTGAGGTCGCAACAAGAAATGTCTCCACGCACATGAAGTTACCTTTAAGAGGCTTCCATTTATGCTATACACGCACTTATAATGACGTTGGTCAAGGTGGTTGAAATCGCTGGCACAAGTATTCTAAGGTTACACTTCACCGATTTATGATATTGCGCACTATTCTAAAATTTGACTTTATGGCGCGCCATGGATAAACTTGGATAACTTTCATGCCGCGCATGGTGGATTTTTTTTTTCATTTTGTAAAGCTGTATTAAAAGTTCTTTTATCCGTGGAAATTGTACTGTTGCGATGGCAGCTGTGGTGTACCTGCTGTTAGTTTTTGCTGTTCCTGGATGTACGTCTGCGGGTGGCTCTTACGGACCCAGATACGGTCAGCTGGTGGACCATGGTCAGCTCAGGTCCATAGCTCAGAATGGACTACGAGCAGCCAGTAGACACAGGTATACAACTCTCTTTAATTAACTGACTACACTCTATCCACTCATATATTGCACAACATTACTAATTTTAAATTGTGACCCTAAATTCAGCCAATGGAGTTTCGTGGCTAAGTTCCAGATGTTTCATTTTGCCCCATATTCGTATGATGTAGACCAAGGTGCTTGCGTTTTGTACTGTGACAGAGTCTGGGTAGGCATGGGTTAATGTAGGCTACACATCACTGGTCATCTCTGGTAATCCAATGTTGACAGCGTGCATGTAGCAGAACGTGCGTTTGAGGTGCAGCTCAAGCAGTGAGTCCTGTGAGTTATGCACGTGGTGGTGCCAGCTTAACCCCCAAGCACTCTCGCTGCCCCTATGCCATGTCTATTCACTAAGCTACTGTGCAGAAGGTCTGGCCTTTTTTGGGTTTATAGAGCCAAGGTAGATTGACTCAGCCGGTGCGTTGGGATTTGTGCCCAGTCGTAAAGTCGTCGGCTCCATCTCTGAAATCACTGAGAGTTGAGCGGGGAAGAGTCCGTACCGCGTTGACTGAGGGAAAGAATGCGCTGGCCCGTGGCGCTTTACCGCGGTGCTTTAGAGATGGTCGCATTAAGCTGGGCTTTGTTTTAACAGATGTGTGAAATATTACGCACTGCTTGCATCCGGAGTTCTTGACTCAAACGTGGTCTGAGAGGCGTCCTTGATCTCAGTTACAGTAATATGAGCATTCTGAAGATGACACCCGAAAAACTTCCAGTCAGGTGGTGTCACTTACACTTATGTACATTGATTTCCGTAGGTGTTTTTTTGTCAGAATTACAGACAATATAGACACAGACACAACACAAACCCCAAACAGGTTGACACAAGTCTTTAATAACTTGTATAGGCCTACACTTATGTAAAACTTTAAGCATCAGTTGAAAGTGGACACATCCTGCCTATGTTTATCACCCTTTTTACATTATAAACACTTTACTGGGACACCAAAGAACTGTTTGAACATCTCAAGCACTTTGTCAGGTTTGTGTGTGTATCTGTATATTCTACTTACAAAACATCTGTGTGGTGAGTGTTGTTGCCTTGCAATGCATACATATGCTGGGCTTGCAGTACAAACATAATGGTGTGCTGTTTATTTCAAACAGTCTATACCTACAATCATTTTTTATATTATTATACTTCCTTGGGTCATTGCTCCTTCCTTAGTTCAATATGATGTTATGTAGATACGGTATTTAATACAGCAGTCTGATTGACCTGTGATTCTGTTTGTAGATAGAAGCTGGAATCTGATTGGAGTTGAGTCAGTGACTGAGAACCTTCAATCATCTGTGTGTGCGTGAACAAGCCAGAGAGCCAAGTGGTGGTCTGGTGTCTTAAATGAAAGAGGCTGTCTGTTGTCATTAGTGGGATTGAGGGGAGTTGGACCACGATAAGAGTTCCTGAAAAGGGCCACAAAGGCCGATCTGTGGGTCTTAGGAGACCTGCGGCTTTGGCAGACCCCCCTCTGCCTTTGGGTGCCGTTCAAGACCTTTTTTTGTGTGCCATTCAGACACAAGGAAAAATCTAAGATGGTGAGAGCAGTGTGTGTGTGTGTGTGTGTGTGTGTGTGTGTGACTGGTGTCTGTATTGTGTTTGTGTGTGAGCAAGACCTGGATTGTGCATGAGACAGACAGAGAGAGAGAGAGAGAGTAAGAGTGTGAGAGGGGAAATAGAGGGGAAACCTGCTGCTTTTCAAACTTACATGTACATAAATTTGACATTGTGGTTATCCACTGTTTTTTTGTGCATACTTGGTAGAGCTTTCACTCAAGATCCTGAGTGCGATTGAACATTCCTGACCAAATTGGGCTCCCTCTCGATTTTCACCTCGAAGACCCCTCATGTTTATTCTGCACTCCTAAAAACAAGATCTGGGGGGTAAAAACCTCACATCATACCTCGGCAGTTATGACTTTGCTTTCCTGTTTATGTGGGTAACTAGCACTCTTTATTAGAATATAAAATAATAGTGCTGGCAGGTGGACTCCCTCGGCTGCCTACTTTAAGATCCCATAAAAAATAATTAGATGGGGAGGGAGGGCTGACAGGACCACACCAGTCTGGAGAAGTCTGATTTAGTTCGCCTGAGGGCAACTAATTCAACTGCACTTGATTTGAATGTCAACATGTTGTGCATTACTGAAGTTAACTGACCGGGATGCCATAACTTATAGCACCAAAGGACTTGTGTGGCATGTAGAGGGCTAGCCTCTATTGTCTGGGGTAGAACTGAAGCGTTTATGTTTACGTTATTTTGTGTAGCCAGTTGTTCTTTCACCTGAGAACTTGAGTTATATTGAGGAAAGTGGCCCATTGAGATTTGTGAATGTTGTTTTGGTTTGGGGGATGTGGTACTTGAACTCTGTGGAGTGAGATGAGTGAGACGAGAGTGTGCACTTGCACAAAAGAGTGCATTGACTACACACACACACACACACACACACGCACACACACACACACACCCATACACACACACACACACACACACACACACACACACACACACACACACACACACACATACAATCAATCAGCCCTCAACAGGAAAGCAACAATTAAAATGTATGCCCTCTTTTTACAAGTGGAGCCATGACTTTTTAATTAGACTTCTAAATGTCAGTGTGGGTTTTGGGTTTCTTGACATTCGTGAGACATCAGAGTCAGCTCTCATCTGCTCATCTCCCTCAGCTTGTTGAGTGGTTTTAGTCCCCCTTCCTCAAGCACATATGCTGACCCAGTGGACTTTCATCTGAGTTCTATCACTTGCGTTATGTGGATTAGTGGATTATTGTTGGATTACCCGGCATTCTGAATGCACAGTTTCACGCTGGCTGCCGGGGATTGTAGCCCAACCTTGAATTTTGGAGTCGCTCTCATACCATATAGACTGCTGTTCCCATTTTAGATACTCAGCTTACAATGCTGCTTTATGACCAATAAAGGGGAATTTCAATAAATGTTCATTGGGAGCCAATTACAAGTGTTTACACAGCAAACAACGCTTAGATTCTTAACACTGTGTTGCTGAAATACAAAATCTGGTGTTATTAGGGAGATTCACCAAATTACTGACACCAATTGTTATTTTAAATGCAGCTATGTTGACAAGTATATATATGTTGCCCTTCGCACCAAAATAGACATGAACGTGCATGTAGGAATTTAGTCTTAATCTGTCAGGCTAAAATCCCATACAAACCTTGAGTTGCACAGTGCACCAGTGCACCATTAATAGTTGGAGAACTGAGGAGTTACTAAGACAGAGCGAGAAAGAGAGAGAGAGAGCATTTGAATCCCTGAAACGATGCAGCATGGTTAACAGGTCACGGCTGTTTACTTAACATCCTACGTCTGTTCCCCATCAGATGGTGTGAGAACATTAGCTCTCTCCCACCACCACCACCACATCCCACCACCACCACCACATCCCACCCCCACCCTCCCTTCTTCCTTTAAAGCACCATCCAGAAACATTCTTGCCCATGACAGCTCAAACGATAGCAAATGATTAACCTGATTCTCAGGGCCGTCTGAAACGCTCCATCCCCACGCTCACGCATACTGGGACTCTCTCTGGTCAGGATCCAAGCCTCCAGAGTAGCAGCGACAGCAAACAGCAGCAGAGCATGGTAAAATATGTGCTGTGTGTGGACACTGCTCGCCTGAACTCCCTGTTCTTGGCCTACTGGTGTTTTTCCATTTGGCTAAGTAATGGAAATTATGAAACAAATGTCATTTGAGTGCTTTGTGAAAGGCCAGATGAAGAGTTCTTTGAGGGTTGATGTAAATGGCATTCTCACCGCTAAATTTCATTTGGTGGCTTAATTGCCCCAAGGGGTAAATATTGTGGCATGAGATAAACCATATTGGAAAAGTCTGTAATTTCTTCAACATGAGTGCATTCTAAATCCGAGCTCATTGTAAAACGCAAAGCACAACATTTCTTCTCGCAACTTTCTATTTCACGTCACGTCACGAATGTGTGCTTACTGCATTTATGCTCATTGAAGATGAGACCAGAATCATGTGAGTCTGATTAGTCGCTCTGCTCTAGCTAAAAGAACATTTTGTGAAGCCGTATTTTGTTCATTGAACAGGAAACAGCCCACGGTCCACATCCTTTAACAAAACATGAATGAAAAGAGGAGAAAAATTGCTGAGGTGGCTTTTTATTTACTCTAAGTGTAATGCCTATTGAGCATTCCGAGATTCCAAGTCAGATCTTCTAAGCCGAGCAACTGTCTTACACAGCATGGACCACTGACAGTAATTGCAGGTAATTTTCCAGCAAGGGCAAGGGTGGGGTGAGCAGTGGGCAATTTATGATATGAAAACGATGATGGAACAAGAACATCCCTTGAGGGGAAACACAAAAGAGTCACTGTGCCTTTAAATCAGCTGCCCATCACCTGAGGTCAGACGAAAGGCAACGAGGAGAGCCCTGGGATACCAGGACTGTACCCCTCTGTGTGTGTTTGTGTGTGTGGGGGAGAGATACACACTGTCTGTGTGAGTGTGTGTGTGTGTGATGCAACATGATGAACTTTGTTTTCATAATCAACCCACTTGGCAATCCACATGACTAACATACCATGTCAACCTTTTTCATTGCATAGTAAACACTGACGATTATGTACCTTATCATAACATAGTATGTAATAGCTAATGTACTCAATACAATGTATTGACAAACAGTCTCTGCTTGGGTGGTCTGTTTGGGCAGGAACTGGTGTGCTTATGTGGTGACAAAGACCATCAGCTGCGTGATGGAGGATGGTGTGGAGACCTATGTGAAACCGGACTACCAGCGCTGTGCTTATGGCCAGTGCTCCCGCGTGGTTGCGTAAGTACAGCAGAGAACTTAGTCTTTCACTCTCTATCACTCTCTGACTGCTCCCATAGGTGTTCTTCTGTTCTTACTTATGGAGGTCACCCCCAGACACTCCAGACTTCTCCACGACCTCCACCATCTTTACCTCACATTCTTGTCATCTATTTTGAGTGGAGAAGACCCACTTGTTTGTGATGTTTCAGTTGTTGCTGCTCTGTCTCCTGGATGACATTGGTGTTGAATCGGATATGGTCACAGCTATGTTAGGAATGGAACAGTCGAACACCACAGGCACTTCTCCACAGGAATTGCCCAACAAAGGCTGGCCAGCCGTACTGCTCCTGTTTCTGCTTAAGACAGACCCATTTCTCCTCTTTCCCAGGACCTGGGGCTTAATGGTCTGTGGAGAACTACTGCTCTATGCTAAGCACATTTGTGTCCAACATTACTGGCTACCTGCTGTAATCAGATAATCTGATGTAGAGGAATAAAAGAATGACTGTTTCTGTAAGATTGTTGTTGGAAAAAGCTCTCTCTTTAAGCTGGTGTTTATGTTAAACCAGACACACCAAGACACCATTCTATTACCTGGCTCTTAAAGAAAGTATAGTTTAATGAGGTATAAAAGCTCATTGTTTTATTGCACTGTGTGTCAGAACCAATCCATCAGCTATCTGTAAACACCATGGACAAAAGAAACAATATTATGAGAGGCTGACAGGGTACAGAAGCTAGACATATCAAAGTATGATGCCCTATGAATAATAGACTTATAATAGAAACAGCTGCAATTATGCTTTTGTTGGGATCTTTTCCAGAGCTGAGTAAACACTCAAGGAGATCATACAGCAACCGTTTCATTTATTTACAAAGAAAAGAAAGTCAAGATTGCTGTTTAAGATAACAGAGTTCGCACCAGAAATAACAGCCACAGGAACAAAAGAGAATAAAAAATATTTTTAAAGCAAGAAGCAAATGTGAAAACGTTTCTTTTATTTTACTGTGGCTTTAAAAAATGTTAGGTCATGGACTGATTTAAAGAATAACCTTCTTGGTAAATTGATTCAGCACTGGCCTCGACCTTAACCTATAAACATGAAACATGTGTTTTACTCAAGGGCTGCAATTCAGAGCCAGTTCTAACCAAATAGCTTCCTCTGAAGAACTTTTGTGTGCTTGTGATCCACAGATACCGGACATACAGAAGGCCAAAATACAAGGTGGCCTACAGGATGGTGACGGAAATGGAGTGGAAATGTTGCCATGGGTTCTCCGGTGATGATTGCACCGAAGGTCTCAGTGGAGGGACGGACATTCAGATTGGTGTAGGGGGAACACACCCTTCCCAGGAGGGTGGAATGGAAGGGGGAGAAGGTATGCTCCTTTATGCCACAGCTTGCACAGTTTTGGTTCAACTTTTAATAAGAGCATGATTATTGTGAAAGGTTACACCACAAAAAAGCATGTTGAAACCTAACAGAACTTAAATCAGAAAGCAATGAAATAAAAATAGAGAAAAAAAACAATAAATAGCAGTATTCCAACTTACTACAAATATTTACATTGAATTTTTATAAAAAAATTAATTGCATTTAGCTGCAACCATACTGACCTAACATCAATATTTACCATCTGTCCAGGCAGAGGAGACAGTGACAAAGTGAGAGAACTTGAGGAAAAGATTGAGGGTTTGACCAAGAATCTCTACAACCTGCAGTCCACTCTGCATGGTATGAATGAGCGTCTGCATAGGGAGTCCCAGAGTGGGGGCAGGAACCCCGCCGACGCAGCCCAGCCATTTATCAAAGACACCATCCACAGCATCCAGGCCAAACTGGACCAGCTGGACAACATGACGCGTGTCCACGACCGCACCCTGATAGACATCAACAATCACCTTGTCAATGGCAACGGGGGTGGCAATGAGCTCGACACCAGCAGCAGACACTACAGGCTCCTGAAAGAGGAGATTCTCCGGGAGCTGGAAGACCGGGTGGCCCTGTCGTGTTCGGTGTGCCATGCTGGCGTGGACGACGTGAGGCGGCAGCAGCAGGAGGACCAAGAGCGGATCCGGGCACTGGAGAAGCTTGTGAGCTCCATGGACCAGCACCACCAGCAGACACTTAACGTCATCCGGCAAGAGGTGACACGCTCACAGGGCTGCTGCGACTCGCTGGCTGACCTGGAGCGCCGAGTGGACGCTGTTGAGCGGAAGGTAAGCACCACATCAGAGTCGTACGACATTCTCCGCACGCGGCTCGACAAGGAGCTGAAGGGAACTAACGGGAATGGCGGAAGGGCTAAGGTCACAGAGGACAGACTGAACACTCGGCTACGGGACCTGGAGCGACGGATTAACGAAACAGTGAAAAAGGCAGAGCAGAAGTGTGCCCAGACAGAGAACAACCTTAGGAACTCCATTCAGAAGGAACTCGGGAACACCAGGAATGTCTACAACAGCCGTCTGGATGAGCACGACTCCAGGATTGGAAGAGTGGAGGCAGACGTGCGTCATTTGCAGGACACTCTTTATGACCACAGTGGACGCTTGAACCAGCTGGATAACGTAACGTCTGTCATCAACAGCAAACTAACGTCGGCCATCAGTTTGTGCACTGATTCATGTGGACCTCAGGGCCGAGGCCGCCTGACGGAAGACACTGTAAAGACCCTGGAATGGAAGGTCATTGCCAACGAGAAGGACATCAAGAAGTTCGACACTCGGCTTAAGGACCTCTCCCTGTCTGGGGATTCACTCATGGACCGAGTGGTAGACCTCAGCCGTGACATGAATCGAATCAAAACCCTGACTGGGGTCGACGGGGAGCACTTCAACAGGATTGTGAACGAGGTAGAGGACCTGGCACGCAGCGTTGAGGACTGCAGTGTCTGTGGTTCGGTGCAGAGGGACCTTCAAGCCTTCAAGAATGTCACCAATAATGCCCTGGCCAGGTGGCAGGGTGAAATCACCAATCTAAGGAACAGGGTGGACAACGACGAGAGCACCTGCTCCCAGGTGTGCTCCAACCTGCAGGAGGAAGTGGGGAAGTTGAAAGAGGATGTGGAGAAGTGCCACGGACAGTGTCACACTGCCATCACTGACCTCAACAACCAGAAAAAGGACATGGACGGACGCAATGTCATTACTGGACATCTGGACAGGGACCTGAAATCCATCCAAGGAGAAATTTCTGGGTTCATACACACTTTTAGCTCCATCAATGACACACTGAAAGGGCTTGGCCGCACTGTAACTAAGCATGACGGCACCCTCACAGACTTGGGCACCACCAAGGACAAGATCATCTCAGAGATTGACAGGCTGCAGGAGGACCTGGATGATCACATTGAGGACAGCAAGGTGCGCTTCAACAACCTGGGCAGGGAGATCAAACGCTTTGGTAACAATCTGGTGGTGGAGATGGAGGACTGCCGCCGCTCCAAGGAGGGCCTGGACAGGCGGCTCACCAAAATGGAGGACATGTGCGGGCGCCTTGACGGAGTCTCGGACAACCTGCAGAAGATCAAGGACGGGCTAAACAGACATGTCTCGGGGCTGTGGGAGTGTGTAAATGGGCTCAATGCCACCGTGCTCTCCCACACTGAAGCCATCGAGAGCCACAGCATAGACCTGGAGAACATTCATGACCAGATCCATGGCCTCAACTCCTCTGTGCTCCGCATCCTTGATGACTTCCAGGACTTCACCAGTCAGGACTTCATCGGTGAGTGATCTGCACTGATAGTGCAAATATGTGCACATGTTTAGGGAGGAAGGGTGTGTGTGTGTGTGTGTGTGTGTGTGTGTTTGCATCCTGAGGATTTCCTCTTAGCTGTTGGCTCGGAGAATTATGTTAATCATAACAAGATAATAGTGACAAGCCTCAGCAAAGTTTAAGGTCAAGAGTTTATTTAGCATTTGATGTTTTATACAAGTGTTAAGGAGTTTTATAACAAGAAACATTTTAGATTAAACACATAAACATTTTTCTGAAAGGTTATTTTCACCGCAAACATTATTACTAATTAGTCATTACTTATTATATGCTTTTACTTATATTTTGAAGACTTATCCACACAAAACATCCTCTACACAACCCAATATACATGGAAGTCAATGTGGTTTGGAACTGCTCTGTTGGACTGAAGTAGGGCAAGCTTGGCACCTAATAAGCAGTCAGTCCAGAGTATATTGACACTGAATGGATCTCAGCAACACAAAGCTACAGAAACAAAATCAAACTGGCAGAGCTCAGCCATACCATTAAACTCAGACAGCAAAGATCTGTAAAAGCATCCCCTGGCTCAGGGTAAAATAACTGTGCTATGGATGATAGTCTACTACAAATCCCCAAAACATAGTAATATTGATGTGGATGTGTTGTGTAATGACATTCTTAGTTATGGTCATTTGGCCTTGTTGGTCATGCCCTAGGGTTATAGCATATTCTAAAGTAACTGTGTGTTTCATACCAGGACCCCCAGGACCCCCAGGACCAAAGGGAGAGAGAGGGACCCAGGGGCTTCCTGGTGTGAGGGGAATCCAAGGACGTGAGGGTCCTCAGGGCAAACAAGGCCTACCAGGGCAGATGGGACCACCAGGTAAAACAAACTTTGCTTATGTAGTTACATTGATTTTACCATGTAAAACAAGCATAACTTTAATGAAAGTAAGAATCTTCCATAATGAAGTTCCATACAGAAGTAATGGAATTGGCCGATACTTTTTTATTAGTCTGTAATTGCTTGTGATTGATTTTTTCTCACTTATAGAATATTAAGCCAGAAATAGGGACAGATCTATAGACATCCATGTTGTGCTAGCATTTTTTCTGTTGTATTTCTGATTGGGATGAAATAAATAAAGGTTGCTCTATTTCATTTATATAAATATAATATTGGAAGTGGGTATTATAAGCGAGGGAAATCCAGGCACTTCCTGTGCCTGTCAGTCTCCTATTCATTATTTAGATCAAGGTCTCCTCTCAGCATTCAGTTGTGGAACATGCTCTCATGTCACCTCCTCCCAGTTCACTTCCTACTTTCATTCTCAGTAAGGGTATGGGCTGTTAACATACAGCAGACTCATTGCATTGCACAATTTCAGCATTCACAGGGAATTCCAGAATGATCCCATGAGCTATTTAAGGACCCCCCCTATTCGGAGACCTTGACAAACATGATTTGGAATGTAAACTTAAGCAAAATTGAGAATTAACTTCATATTATTTTTATTTTTCCAGGCCTGAGGGGTGAAATAGGTGTGTTGAAGTTTATTTATTGTTATTTCTATTATTATATCATATCGTATCTGTTCATTTGCATTATAATTTCTGTAGTGTAAAACTTTTAGCTTAATATCAGTTCATATTGTTCCCACTAGGTCCAGCAGGAAAGGATGCACATGTGCCCAGACTATCTTTCTCTGCTGCCCTCACACGACCTCAAACTACTTCCGGCACCATTATTTTCGATAAGATTCTAGTCAATGAGGGACGGGGATATAACTCAAGAAGTGGTATGTCCTTCCTGCCTTGTCTAATTTCATGTTACAATTACTTTTAAAAAATCTGTTAAAAATCTGACATTCTGTTCAAAAACTCCATTGTACGTTACATAGAAAGCAGAGTTTTCACCAGTCAAGTTCTCTCACATAATTCTCTTCTTTCACACACAGGTATATTCACAGCACCTAGGAATGGCAGGTACTTCTTTAGTGCGATTTTGACAGGTCACAAGAACGTGAAGATCGAGGCTGTGCTTTCCAAGTCCAACATTGGCATTGCCCGCGGCGACTCTGCAGGCTACCAGCCCGAGGGCCTAGAGAAGCCAATGGCCGAGACACGCCTCGTCCCAGGCTCACTCGTGGTCTTCAACATCATCCTGCCCCTGGAGGCCGGTGACACAGTCGGCATTGACCTGGTCACAGGCAAACTGGCCCACTCGGTAGAGCCTCTCACCATCTTCAGTGGAGTTCTCCTGTATGAGGAGAAAGACATCTGAGAAAATTAGAAAAATGACCTCTCCGGAAAAAAAAAATGGGGGCACCAACTTGGTTGCCAAGGTTACCCAGAGTTGATGGTAAATGAATTCCAGGAGAGGGTGGTGGGAGGAGGCAAGGGATTTTCACTGCTACAACCCCCTAATAAAAGACAGGTTCAGAGTTTTTTTTTTTTTTTTTTTAAATAAGAATGAAAAAAGTATCTTTTCTGAAGTCAGATGATTTAAGACACATTTTAAAGAATATATGCACTGTAGTCATGTGTAATTCACAGAGGGATTGAGGTTTACCTATATTTTTCCCCAAACAATACTGCCCTCCTTTGGAGAATTGCTATGCTGCAAAAAAAAAATACCACTTGTGTTTTGTCCTCCTGAGTGACTGGACATTCATCAGAGACTGTCGACCGTGGGGCTGGGCGTTGAAATCTGTCCTTGAGGTCTCGCCAGCACCCTTCCCCAGTGCTCCATGCAGCAGAACGAGTTCCCTTTGATGCTGGTACATGTCAAGGTTCAGAGCAAATCTGGGGGAAGAAGTCTTCTATTTTTTACTTTTTTTATTTTTTGTTTAACTAGGATGGAAAACAAGATTTGTTGAAAAAACATAGCTTATTGGGCAACCATTGAAACAAAGGGCAAAAGAAGCAACAGCAGCTTTCGTGGTCAGCCTTTGTTATCATTACACCTTTTCTAATTCCTCGCTTTTTTCCATTTTAGTCTTGCTTGTTATTTCTTCCCCCTCTCCATATTTGGCCGGGGCTAGGCTGCAGAGCTGACTTCTGTGGGGTGAAAATGACAAGTAAGAACGTTATTTGTGTGTGTGTGTGTGTGTGCCTTAGAAGACAAAACTGAGAACACAGACCCAGACAGTTTTTGAAGTATTCCTCCGTCAAACCAAACTGCCAAAGGCCACAAGGAAGGAGCTTGTTGTGAAGCCAGCTGGGTGAGTCCTTTTAAGGATCAACTGTAAAGTGTTATGTAACTGCTATGGAGTTTTCCCCTGACAATTGCATTTCATGTGGCCCCCATCAAATGAGTCTCAGATTCTAAATATAATGGCTTCCGCCTTATTTGCCAAAAACATCCTACCTCTGGGAATAAGAATGCCTAGTAGTCTTTGCCTGGCATTTGCTTTCATGGAGAAGACAGCTCATAACTGTGGTGAAAGCATACCGTTGAGAGAGGGACACATTACTCTGTGTAACACATATGTTTGACGTGGTCTTATAAAAAACACTATAAAACCATTTTTACAGCTTTTAAAATTGCCTTAATATGATATTTTCATTTTTGTGGATGTTTAAACCTCAACACTACACACAACCTTTTTTATGAGATGCGCAATCCAAATAGTCTGTAAATGTTTTGTATATTTTTCTAGCATTTTCTGTAACACACCAACACCAAGAATATCATGCTACAAGAATGTGTTTGCTGTGAGAGTGGTTATAATAAAGATATTTAATTTTACACAAATCCAGTTTCTTTTCGTGCTCTCTGTTTTATTTTTAATCCCTTTCATCCATTCTCGAACCAGCTTTCTCTTTGAAGCTCAAGCTGACTGTGCTTTTGGGCCTCAGTCCTGCGCCAAGAATGTGAAGATTAAGTCACACAGATTCGTGGAAACCACTGTTTTTCCTGATGTGCATCATTGAGGGCAGGCTCATTTCACAAAGATCTTCAGCCTGACTGATTTTAACTCTCCTTGGAGGACACATTAGCCAAGGGCCCTGAACGGTCTCATAAAAAGGGGTTAAAGTAGATAACATGGTAGCTAAAGCACAGAGGTTTAATGTGATGGTTGTACTGAACATAACTGCCTGGGGAGATATAAATATCCACCTTGGAGAGTCTACAAAGTTTTCCAACTTTTTAGAACTTCTAGCCCATTAAACCTGCATAGGTCCGGTTCAAAATTCTATGCACACTGTCAAGCATCGTTTCACTTTGGCCTTACAACAGATTGAAGTTATGGTCGCAAAGCCCTAAATGTTGAGGACTACTAGGCCTAAAACAGTTTTAGAGACACAAAATTAGTGAGCAATTTTTTTTTTCAAGGACCCCTCATAATCGCAACGAAATGTGTTCTTTCAGATGCATTTGAACTAAAACATATTTTGCTAATACCTCAAGAGTTTTATATAGGCATGTTATTGCATTTGGCAAAACTTGACAGTGCAGGAGCAGTTTTAAAAGGATTTTTTGGGGTCAAATCTAGGCCTACTGTGTTAAAAAAAAGCTGTTTGTTTCACACAACTAATAATAACCATTGCTCCTCCTTGCAGTTAACGTCCATGCCTAATGAAAGGCAATGCGACTGGGCTCAATATTGATCTCTAGTATTTTTCTCCCCATAATTATACTTTGTAGCAAACTTTTTCACGGACCCCGAGTTAACGTGCTGCGGACCCATAAGGGTCCCCAGTTTGAGACCCCAGTTTCAGAACCAATGTTCTAGGTCAGTCAGTTCATGATGCCACCAATGACTTTACGGCGTTACTTGCTTGCCATGCGCGCACAAAGTGTATCACACGGTTGAAAAAATTTTCCATGTAAACTGATATTTGTTCTTCCTGAGACTCTATCCCGGTCAAGTGATCTCTCCAGTGTATCGTAACTCTAGCTGGGGCCAATTAACAAGAACGTGCGCGCCCAAGACACACACATCCTATCTTTGTCGACTCCCCGGCGGAGGTCCTCAAGGCGCTTGGCGTTCTGTTGCCATAGAGATAGCAATCCACCCCACAAAGTCAGTCCTCCGCTGAGCTTTGCAGCAATGTTGCACTCAAACTTCAACTGTGGACCGTACGCTGGACATTGTGTCCTTTAGCGTAATTTAGAGTTCTATAGAGGTCATATCTGTCTATTAGTAAAAAGAACAATTGTAAGCTACTCATTTGAACTGAAGCATTGGTAAGTCTTGGCTTAAATGTATTCAGGTTTAGAGTAAATTGATATTCAAAATGCCTTACGCTAACGTGTGACTAGCTACAGGATATCTCTGGTGTTAATATAGGCCTAAGTTTATAGCTCGCTAACTCTGGACATGCAGATTCTGTTCAAATTGTTTTAATGTACGCACAGGCCTTATTTGTTTTGCACATCCCACGCTGTTAAAATGCCGCTATGAATTCAAGAATAATAAATTAAACCTGGACGTAAATATGATACTGAAATGAATGAACCTGCTGTAAAAGAGTCAGTGATGGCGAGCAGAGTGGCCAGGGGTCGCCTGGAGGAGCTGCAGGTCTACCGGTTGCTACAGTGTGTTCACGAAGGCAACACACTACAAATCGAGAAGTTAATCTCCCGCGGCGTGGACAATCTCCTCAATCTCACCGAGCCTCGCCAGGGCAAAGGAGCCATGCATCTTGCTGCCGTAGCTAACAACACAGACATGTTGGACTTCCTGCTGTCCCACAGAGCAAGTCCAGATGTTCAGGACAAGATGGGGAGAACCCCTGTCATGCTAGCCGCTGAGTTAGGGCATGATGGTGTGGTGACACTTCTGGTGAAAAACCAGGCTAACATGAGCCTCCTTGACGAGGATGGGAAAGGTGAGGGTAGAGTGACATCACTTTTACACACAGTATTTGGAGATCTGTGCGCCCCCGTCTCTCTCTCTCTCTCTCTCTCTCTCACACACACACACACACACACACACATCTCACCTTCTCTTGCTCAGTTATTCAATGTTACACTAACAAAAATACCTATGCAACCTCTCTGGCTATTGTTTTTAATTCATGCACCATGTTTTATATGTATATCTGCATGACAGCAAAGGCATATGGATTCAGCCTATATAAGGCCTTTCAGTTGCCTACCACCATGTTTAACAGCAGAGCAAAATTTGGCAGCGAAAGGAAAAAAGACACCCACAGTTAATCCAGTAAACCGACTCTGTTTCACACCACCCACAAACCCACCAATGGCTCTCTCTGTCCACTAGGGGTGCTCTTCTACTGCATCTACCCCACCAAGCGCCACATGCGCTGCCTGCATGCGGTGCTTAAGGCTCTGTCTGACATCAACAATGTGTCCCTGACTGGCCAGCACGTCCTGCAGCTCGCCTCCGAACAGGCTGACAGCTGCCTGCCCATGTGTTTACTCCTGCTGGAAAGAGGGGCACACCCTGATGCAGCCGATGAGGTGTGTGTGTGTGTGTTTCCATGTGTGTGCATGTTACAGCCTGATACGACAGCCAAAAACTATATATGTTATGTGTTACTGTGTGTGTATGCGTGTGTATCCGTGGGCGGGTGGGTGTTTGCATGTGTATGCATGTGTATTTCAGCCCAGAATCACTGCCAAACACCAGTTATATTCTATGTGTGTGAGCTTGTGTGTGTGTGTGTGTGTGTGTGTGTGTGTGTGTGTGTGTGTGCGTGTGCTAGTACTGTAGTTGGTGGGGGTGGAATAGCTGTATTTAAGCCAGGTCATGTACTTGTCTGATACCTGAATATTCATCTCAAAATGTCTGTGTGCCATTTGAGGAAAAGCATTTGTCTTGAGATGCATTGATAATATTGTTAATGTTTTCTGACCCATACACATGTGTGTATTTCTGCTTCTCTACCCAGACCACTGGGCGCACTGCTCTGATGGAGGCTGCCCGGGTGGGATCTGTGGAGCTGGTACGAGAGATCCTGCGTAGGGGCGCTAACCCTAAAACATTTGACAAGAAGAACCTCTGCGCAGCCCACTTCGCTGCAGAAGGCGGGTTTTTTGAGGTACCGCTCTGACTCACTTCTCACTTCTGACTCACTGTTTGTGCCCAGATCACCCCAAGGGGGTGTATATTTCAAGATGTTCATTAAAATTAATCAATAGCTGACCTTGAGTTTGTTAGAAACTTTGTTTTGAGACCTTCTGAACTGCAATAGCCTACTGTACTGTATAGTTGGTGATACTTTAGGTTTATATTATGTTATGCAATTTTTATTATATTATTTCATGCAAGATTCACTGAAAATGCTACTTGAATAACATAACACAATAAGCTCCTTATGGGGATTATGTGTTAAGTATCTATTCTATTATAGCTGTCATATCATAGTACAGTATATAACATATTAGTTTTTGTTTTGTCCAGATAATCCGAGTGCTCTGTGCATATGGGGCAGACATGGGGGCAGTGAGCAAAACAGAAGACACTCCTCTACACTATGCAGCCCGCAATGGGGATGCCGAGTGCTGCCGCTTTCTTGCTCAGAGAGGTAACGATCCTTATGTGTTATTCATGCCTTGCCACTAAATATATAAATGTGTCTGTTTGCCAGCAGCATCATATTTCAGTGCCACCATGGGCTTCAACTCAACTTGCCAACTGTCAGATCCAAAGCAGATGTTGGTCATTCTGTGCCATGGCATGGCTACACATGGGGAGTTTCAGTCCATATTTCACAGGGGTTCATTGGGTTCTCTTGTGTGCACTCAGATGGATACCAGCTGTGTGATCTCTCATAAAAACAGGACAGCAAATAATTTAAAACATAGGCTATAATATTAACACATACTACTGTAGGAATGTTCCATGTTACATATTCAGATGGGTTGAGGTTTTTATTGTTGATGTTGCAGAGTATTTGTACAAGTTCTGATGTGAATACTAAAAAGTATTGTGCTGTTTTTGCCAGTGTTATTTTAGATTTGTGTGGGTGGAGATAGAGAAAAGACAGACTCCAGCTGGAGCTGGAGATCAGTTAAACATTTGACGGAACCAAAAGCTTCTCTCTTTCTGTACTTTAGGCTGCAATCCCAAACTGAAGAACGAAGAAGGCCTTCTGGCACGCCAGATTGCTAAGGACAGTGGCCACAAGGCTGCGGTGAAGGAGCTGAAGAAAGCCGAGAGACTGCATGTGAAGGTCCTTCGACCCGGTGCGCCCAGTCTCAACGAGCCCTGGGCCCTGGCTCTCTACGACTGGTCCCAGGAGCATGAGGTCACCTTGAGGAAAGCATTTGAGGAATCTGGAGACTGCATCAGGGAGATGGTCTCCACAGAGACGTTTGAGGTGGTCCTTCAGAAGCTCCGTGCCCCTGTGGATGAGCTCCAGCTCCACAAGGTGATTCTCGCACATGATCGTCGACGCGAGGGCATGATTAGCATTGACGACTTCTTCAAGGGCCTCAAATACCTGCAGAAGGCCGTCATAATGGCCTCCTACGGCCCCAAAAAGAAGAAGAAGGCTGGGAAAGGGAGCAAGAAAGGCAAGAAGAAGGGCAAATTCACTGTCCCCTTCCCCATCTGCACCATACCCTGTGAGCTTCTTTACCGGAGGGCTAATGGTGGGCCTCCGACCTTCATGGTGGAGGCCTACCACCACCACACCGACCCCAGCCGGTTTAGTCGGGACCATCCACCCCAGCACGCCATTGAGGATGACTCGGCCTGGTACGTGGATGAGCCGGAGAAGATCTACGTCAACATAAGCTATTGCGTCAAGACGAGCGACCTGGAGTCACTTCAGCTGGCGTTCCATGAAGGTGTTCCTGTGGACGTGAAAGACCGCTTCTTTAAGACCCCACTCATGACTGCATGTGCATACGGAAACTACGAGGTGGCCCAGTTCCTGATCAACCTGGGGTAAGGATGGAATCACTCACTGTGTCCCCATGGACATGACATTACTTACATTACATCCTCTTCCCAAAGTTTGACTGCAATGGTAGGTAGATTGTACATTAATTATTTGGAACGTTTGAAGAGGTAAGGGCAGGAACAATATGGGTGATGAACTTTAAAAGCAGCAAGGAATGCTTTTTTTTTAGCATTTTAGAATAGTCATTAACACTTAGCTACCTATGAATATGGAACATGATTAAGCCAAAAATCTGTGTGGGTCAGTCATTAGACAACCAGCCATTAGGGGTGAAGTAAGATGGGGGAGGAGTTGGCATGGGGGAGTCGTGAGCTCCAGTCAGTGTTTGGCCATGTGCTCCTCTAACTCATCAGGTCATCTCAGGTCAGTCTTCTCCACATTCATTAGGAACAGAGAGAGTGAGAAAGACAGAGAGAGAGAAACACACAGAGAGAGAGAGAGAGTGTGTGTGTGTGTGAGAGAGAGAGATCCTGTTAAAATAACCCCCTTTGAAAGGAAACTGCATTGAGCACTCCTTGTTCACTAGAAATGCCTGAGTCATTGTACAGAATCAGAGCCCACAAGGCTCCCCCCAAATGGTCTGCATGTTAAAAAACAGAGTGTATCAAAACAAAACAACGGCAATTCACAGATGAGATGCCCTGAACGTCTGCACTGCCTCGCCATGGACATGATTGTGTAAGAGCATCTCAAGTGGAAATGACATTGCACAGAAAGCCTGAGGCACATCCCAGCACATCCTCAGTGTAAATAGCTCAGATTTGGGCCACAGGATTAAACTTACATTTATACTGTGACAGCCTATACAACAATTTTCGGTTACGCTTTACCTGAGGTTGTCGACATAAGAGTGACATGAGCCTGTCATAAACATGACAAGACGTGTAGCAGGAATGTGACTTAACACTTCAATAATGTTTATGATTGTTGTCGTTATGTGTCATTCAGTGTTTGTAATGTCTGCACCCTAAACAGTGTCTACCTAAACATTACAAAAACACACTTAATGACAGCAGTCATAAACATTAAAAAAAACTTGTCATTAATGTTAATAAATGCTAATGACAGGCTCATGTCACTCTAATGTCGACATGCTCAAGTAAAGTGTTAGCCAGTATGACATTGGTGATTACCCTGGTGAAAGGACAGATATTGTGGATTTTGAAAATCTCCTGTAGTGCTCTAATTGAAGTCTGGTTTGAACAGCGCCTCATTTTCCTAATAGCAGACACGTTAGATCATGCTACAGTTGATTAGCAAATACAACACTCATAGATGACTCAGCACCCAATTGACAAGCACAGAGTGTAGACTATTATTTGCATTGTAGCTTGCATGATGAATGTATCTAATGACCATGTGGAATCTGGAGCCTAATAGGGATACATAGCCTGACTTTAAAACCAGGCCCTCATTCTACACAATGTTTCATAAAGAGGGTCTGGTCATTCGATAGTGAGATTCAATTGCATGCTGGAATTATTTAAGTTTAAAAGGATTGAATCAGTCCTTGAATGATAGCCTGTCTTGACTGGTAATATTCTAGTTCTGCATTCACAACCCCTCCCTTTGTTTACTGATTGGACAGGTTAAATGCCTCAAGCTCAATGGGATCAAATCCAGAATAGCACTGCAGGGAGATGATAATCGAGCGGAAGTGCTAGGAAGGTGTGGCCAGGCTAAGGGATACATTGCCAGTCAACTACGTTTCTAACTGGTTAGCAAAACTATTGTTTTGGGAAAAGGACACCAGACTGACAATTTTTTCCCAGCCTGGCTCCAATGTCTTCGAAGAGTATCCAGGTGTAGTACTGTAGAGAAGCAGGCCTATATATAATATAGTAAATATATTGAGAGGAGGACACCTGTGCCGCCAAGCTAATGTTCTGTGGGTTCAGTTATCAACTTAGTTGCCAATACATCCATAAGTCTAGTTATTTCAAACAGTGTTCTGTTTCCCGTTTTAGGGCAGATGTGAATGCCAAGGACCAGTTCAGCTGGACACCTCTGCACCACGCCTGCCATGCAGGCCAGCTAGACATCATGGAGCTGCTGGTGGACTCGGGGTCCCAGCTTGACACACCCGCTCTGAATGGAGCCACGCCTCTCATGAGGGCCATAGAGAGCTGCAGGCCGGTGTGTGTAGAGTACCTGATCAAAGCTGGGGCCAAGGTGAACGCCAGGAACAAGAGAGGTAGGTTACAGCACTTCCTCAAGCTCACCAACTCACATGTGCAAAGGCCTAAACAGTCAATATGGGCGGCATTAATGGATAACATTATGTAACATTTTGTGGTCACACATGAAACAGTACTTATTTATTATTGCCTAGGATACTTGTAACCCCAGCAACAGATGGTAGTTTGGGCAACAGTAATGGATAACATCATTATGTAACATTTTGTGGTCACACAAAACAGTACTTTATCATTGCCAAGTTGCTAAGTTGCAAGTCCTAGCTTACTAGTACCCCCTGGCTTCACTGTGGATAACAGGAGTGGTGATAACAAATAGGCTATCCTATATGTCATAAGTGGGTTTACACCACAGTCCCTGGTGAAGTCGGTACATTGTGAGTAGTGTTTCATGCATTCAAATGAAGCAGCTTTTAGGAGCATGACTCTACTCCAGTCAACACAGTGACTTTCCTCATCAGTCTGTGGGATAGGATAGGATCAGAGCAGACTCTGGACCAAGCGTAATGCAGCCATGTGCCAGAGTCAACCCCTATCTGCCCTTTTACATGATGCTGTTCTGGTTGGCCTCATCTCCAGAGTTCCACCGCAGAGTTTCTGGCCTCGGAGCAAATCGCTTTGGCTTGAAAGTGTCACTGTTGGAACAATCAATAGCAAGCTGCACTTTCAAGCTGCTCTCATTTAGTCAGCAACATTTTTGGATAACTGCACAACTACAGAATGCGATTTTCATTTATTTATTTCATTTATTTTTTGGTTTGCATTTGCCGTAACGATCTTACTTAGGCATGGCAACTGTAGACAGAGGTGTATTCTACATTATCTATCTATCTATCTATTAATTTCCTATGGGATAATAAAGTATCCATCTATTTATCTATCTATCTATCTATCTATATACAGAGCAGAACTGCTTGGACATTGCCTGGGCCTACGCTGACCTGAGGGTGGTGGACCTGGTCAAGGCCAAGATGGATAGCCTGCCCAAGCCCAAGGAGAATAAGAGAGGCAAAGCTGCCAAACCACAGACTAAAGCTCAGCCAACTACCAGTTCAGCCAAGGAGAAGGTAACAAGCAAAACCACACAAAATTATTTCTTTTCTAATCTCACTTCAGTGCTCCAGCAACACAGATTCAACACACACACACACACACACACACACACACACACACACACACACACACACACACACAAAGGAAGCTGTGATGGAACGTAAGGTTAGAGTACCACTTTTCAGTCTGAGCACTTCCATGTGGAGATAAGTTGCTAGCATTAGCATGGAATTGTTGCAATGTGAACAACTCTACATTGTTCCACTGAAGGTTCCATGTGTAGGAGGAGGAGAGGGAGGTGCCAGAAGAGTAACAATATCCATTTGCTATAGTAGCTGAAGTGTCAGTTGACATATAGCAGATAATTATCAGGTTGTATAGCATTGTGTTTAATATTCAGTTACAATGTTGTGGTTTCTATGTCGCTACCAAATGCTGACATAGTAATTTGCTGACAGTTTGCTGTTGAATGGCAGTGTGCCTTCCTTTTAAAGGCCAGTCGAGAGCAGCAGACAGAGGAACAAGAGACATGCCCCTGTCACACTAAACCAGCAAATTGCAGACAAATGAGACATGACAGCTCCAGTTACTTCAGGACAAGCTAGTACGGGTAGCAAAAAAGAACCTCTCAACACGGAACAATTTTGGCAAGCTCAAGAATGCGTTTTGTTTACTCTGCAAACGCAGTACAGCTTGCTGGGAGTTAACTGGTCTATGACTGGGTGTGCAGTGTTTTGTTACCCTACCTCTTATCGGGTCAGCCAAAGTAACTTAGCCAGTGGCAATTGGCTAAAAGCATTTGTAGAGACGAGGGGTTAGTTTACATTTCCTCAGATTGACCTTTTGTGAAAATACATGGAGTGCATGATGGATCAGGGGGAAAAAATCATCATTGTGTTGACATTTACTGATTGATTGATGGATTGATATTTTTACACCCCCATAACCCAACCCTAAAGGTGAGCCAACTTGCTCTCAGTAGCACATCGGTGCCACCTGTGGACAGGTCCTCTAATCACAAGGTAGCGACAGAGAAAGAAGACAAAGAGACAGTGATCATGTACAACACCCAGCTGAGCAATGGCACAGTCCGACCTGTTGACATCAGCTTTAGGCCCAGAACGGTAAGCTCCTCAAAGAAAAATAAATATGTGTTCATTAGGGCCACATATTGTGAATGCATGTGGAACACTTGGAAGAAGGAGGTTCAGTTATGCCCATGTTCATCCTTCAAAGCAGATAGCGTCTCACGCACTAGATGTTTTGGACTGCATGGATGTCATCATTGGGTTCCCATGGGACTGCCCATGTGGAACGAGCTGCAGAATTGCGTGTGTCTTCAGCACCATGTGTCCATTTCCTGTCTTGCTCTCACAGGTGTGGGGGAAGCAGCTGACCACCAGTGACATGATCCAGCAGCGGCAGAGGAGGCGTGAACGTCTCAGCTACGAGGTGGACTTTGATGACTTTCTCATGCCCTTCGGCAAGAACCTCCGGAGGAAGGTGGTGCAGGCTAATCAGGGAACAGCCTGAGGGCCCAGAGAGGCCCTAGCCAAATGAACTGATGTAATGTAAGAGATGTTTAAAGGTTAGCAAAGTGGTTCTTAACCTCTCCTAATGCCAATATAACTCCTATAAATGACACTGAAGAATGTAATGTTAGGAGACTAATGGCAGTTTTCCACTGAATGGACTTAACTCTACTCTTGGCTTTGGATGTACTGCAACTGGATCTACTGAAACTGGTTGCTTTAGTTCCAGACTATCTGTGGTACCAGGTGCCATATTTTAGTAATGAAAAGGCAACAAAAAGCAAGTAGAGTAGAGTTGAGCTGAGTACCAGTCAGTGGGAAAGGGCCATAAGTACAGTGTTTTGTGAAATTGTGAAATTGTACAACCTTTGCTGGAATGCCATAACTGCTTCCTGAGCTTTACTCTTTGCCCCATGACAAGACTTTTTTTTCTTGATATTTTGTAATCAATAGAGGATATTTTGCACAACATTGAACATTTTGTGTGGTGTGTCTACTGTGTCAGTCTGCGTTTGTGAAAGTGGGCAGTGTAAGGAGAGACAGAGAGACAGACCAGAGAGAAGAGACGAGTATGAGGAGACTCTTGGCATGTGTCATGTCTCCTCTCTCGCTCTCCGTCTGTCAAACCTGCTGTGCCCATCTCTCTCTCTTTCTCACATACACAAATACACACGTGTGCGCGCACACACACACAGCACAAGCAAGTTCCTTTACACACACATACACACACAAACTACCTCATGCAGACACACACAGACATAATCCCCCACACAGATAAACAAACACAGCACTGTCCTGGGCCATTCTGTGCTTGCTTCTCACCATGGGAGGAGAAGACTATATTCAGCCATTTTGAAATACCACACCTGTTGTGACGCAGCACATTTATCCCACATTTTACTCAGCTTTGCTAACAGCAGGTTCAATACTTGGCGTATTTATGCATCAGGGATTTTTGCATTTTTGGATAAAACAGATGGCATTGACCCTGTGAAACACATTGGAAAATGCTATCAAATAATTTGTAGAGCTGAATCACATTAAGCAATATGTGAGCAGCCTGTGAGAATATGAAACAAGGTTGAGTGTATGAGAGAAACATCCTTTGCAATGTAAGGACCTTGGACTCTTTCCACTATGACTTGCAGTTTAAAGATGCTGCCACCAGGGGGCAAAAACGCCTAGTTTTCTGTCCAGAGTGACTGCTCTGAGAGCAGCCGTCTGGAAAGTTCCAGGGTCTTCTGCCTCAGCATGCAGGAAAATGGCAGCCAAAACATGTAAATATTTGGCTGGTGCTGTGGCTTGATTGGCCAAAGTGGAGAAGAACATGCCGCTACAGCATTTTCTGAATAAAGAACAGGCTTTAAATAAGCAACATGGCCGACTTAAGCTTGCCACATAGGGCAATTTCCATGTCTCCCAGGCTGTTAGTGGACTGTGTTGAAAATGAAATGATAGACCTTCATGCTTTTTTGGGGGGAAAGCATGTGATTGAGGCTGATAAGAACCAGGCCATTAACTCATCATGTTTCTGTTGAGTGTAACGTGCATGATCCTCAGTAAAATGTCAGGTTTTATTTTTGCATTTACTAGAGAATCCAAAGGAAATTAACTGTTTGAGGTGTCAACACTATCACGTCTGAGGAACAGAGATAACAGCTCATTGTGGGCCCCCACACAGCGAATCAGATTAGGCGATGCTTGGGCTTCACTGATACAGGCTTTGCAACCACTATATTAGATCTTTTGATAGTCGTGCCTTCTGGCTCATTTAGGAGTCTTATATAAGCAAAGGAATGAACAACAAACATAAGTCAGACAGCTCAGGTTATTCTCTCTCCCTCTGTGTGTATATATATACACACACACACACACACACACACATATATATATATATATATATATATATATATATATATATATATATATATATTGACATTATATACATTATATATATTAGTAATATATCACACTCTCTCTCGCTCTCTCTGCCTGTGTCTCTGTCTCTGTCTCTGTATGCGTGTTTGACAGAAAAAAAAGAGGGGGACAGTGAGATGGGAAGTCCCAGAGTCACTGTAGTATTGAGAGGTGAAACAAGGGGGATGAGAAAGAGAGAAAAGACATGGAAGCAGATAGCTGCATATGAGATGGGGATCTAATGAAGAGAAAAAGAGGAGACTACTAGAGGGGAATAGGGGCAGAGTGACTGACAGGCAGAGAGAACAGAGAATCAGAGCAGTGAGGGAGAGGGGGAGAGAGAGAGAAAAGGAGAAATTGACAAAAGAGAGAGAGAGAGGCAGAGAGTGACATAGCATTGAGAGAGAGAGGGAGAGAGAGTTCTAGGATAAGGGAGAGGGAACCCAATGGTGACATCCCTGCCTCCCTGCCTGTACATCAGTCTAATGAGACAGAGAGAGCAGTTGTAGGATGAATCAGGGATGGGGGGATGGGGAGAGAAAGAGAGATGGAGACAGCAGAAAAGAGGAAAGGAGAGGCAGAACGTGGTGAAGGGCTGGACAGTGGAGACAGATCACTGCTTGTTTGAGATCTACAATTCTCAAGGCTGTAGGTGATCATTAAAAATGAATGACAATGCTGATAAGCAATCCTTTGTGTAGGACCTTTGTGTGTATGTGTGTGTGCGAGTGTGTGTGTGTTTTTTGTGATTGCTTGAACATGGTTACATGTACAGTATGTGTGTGTTAATGTGTATCCGTGCATATGTGTATGAGTTTGTGCGCACATTGTGTGTGTGCGCATGTGTGTGTGTGTGTGAAAGATGTGAGCGTGTGAAGTAATCACCCTCTGAGTTGCTGAGTTGAATCCAAAGGCCCTTCCTGTGATTGTTGTCTGAGATGAATTCTTGAGTCCCTGTAGCACTGCAGTGAATCAGCCCCGCTGCACCCCCCTCCCCTCTCACTCTATCTATATACATCCCCACATAAACAGTATATCTGTGTGTGTGTGTGTGTGTCTCCCCTCTGTTGTCATGTGTGAGGGTGGAAGGTGGTACACTGTGTCACAGTTCTGATAGCAGAATAAGTACAGCAGAATCTGTGCTCCACTCTTGACTCCAGTGCTCTGCAGGGCAGGCGGAGACAAACACACACACACATACACACACACACACACACACACACACATACACACACACACATACACACACTCACATTTACATACACTCTTACACACACATACTCACACACACAAACGATTACTCAGCATTTCTGCCCTTCCCAGAACCAGGGGAGAGAAGAGAGGAAGAGAGCAGGAGAGAACTAAGAGGAGCAAAGAGATGGCGAAGAGTGTGTGTGTGTATGTGTGTGTGTGTGACAGAGAGAGAGATGGAAAAAGAGTGTGTGTGTGTGTGTGACAGAGAGAGAGAGGTAAAGGGAGAGAGAGAAGTAGAGACCTGGTCAGCCTCTTGGCTTGTGTTTTTTTCCTGTCTGACGCAGCTTTGTCTGGTTGCCAGCGAGGACCCCTTACTGCTGAGAGCAGCCAGCTGGGCCACCACACACACACACACACACACACACACACACACACATACACACACACACACACACACACATACACACTCACATACACACATATACAAGCTCTTTTTCTTGCTCTCTCTCTCACACGCACACACACACACAAACATCCTACTGGGGAAATGATGCAAAATAGATTATGCCAGAACCACACAGTGAACCATATTCCTAGTATAATTTTGAATGATTAAGGTTAGTCTGTTTAGATACTATGTGATAAAAGAGCAAAGGCATTCTGATAAAAGGTAGATAAAACTTCAATCCTATGAGTTTTCCCCAGGAAGGATTTAATGTGGGAGGAAAGGAGCTTCTCCTTGTGAATCTCACCATATACAAAATATCTAAAATTAAAAAAGGAGCATGTAATGACATGGTAGCTTAGGGATTCTGACAGTGTAGTATCTTGGGCTCTCTAGTGATTTCCCCTCCGACTCTGCTACAAAACACACACACACACACATAGACACACACATACGCACACGCGCACACACATAGGCTTCACACACACACACACACACTTTGTCAACTCCTTCTTCAGGACCAGAGCTGTGTGTGGGAGATGGCAGGCCTGCTGCCCGTGCCCGTACCCAAATAAACAGCCTTCAGCAGAGATGTGGGCTGCCTGTCGCTGCCTGTCACTGCCTGCGAGCAAGTGAACAAGAGGAAGAGAGGGTGAGCAAGCTGGCAGGCCTGAGCTCTCAGTCTGAGCCCCTGCAGATAAGATGAGAGATTAGAGGCCAGCCCCGTCACTCCAGAGCATCGGCAGACATCTCTCTGTCCACAGCCCAGCTTCAGCTGCCTTTCTCAGTTCAGTCCACAGAAATAAAGGAAGAGGCATTCCTTTAAAGCACAACTTAATAAAAGTGTATACCATGCGTTCATGGGAACATCAGGGCCTGACATGCAGAAATAGGGTTCTATAGCCCTTTGGTTCTCAAACTGGGGTCCACTGTGGTGTAAATCTCATGGGATAAAAACAAGCGTGCAAAATGTCCACGGCAAAGATTTCAACTGCAATCAAGCTGGATCAGCAGAACCACAAACATGCCCCAGCCAGTACTTGCGTGGAGCTCATTGGTAAAAAAAGCACAGAGACATAGAAATGCACTGTACAGAGTGGACCAGGATTGCTGCTTTGGTGCAGGCAGGATTGCTGCTTTGGTGCAGGCAGGATTACAGTTTCCCCATCCTTTCCGCCTGGACACCAACACTGCAGGCCAAAAGCCAAAACCCCACTCACTCACACGCACAATTCCCCTCGCTAGGCTCCAGACAGAGGGTGTGATCAAGGGTGTGAAAAATAGCCCTCAGCAAGCCAATCATTGGTCATGACATCTTTAGCCTTCATATAAAAACACCCAGGAAATCGATGCAAGCCACAGGGTTAACGTGTGGGGCGTTTGGGAAATGTCGAGGATGATCTGATTGGCTGCGATCTCTTATCGTGATATATTTGTAAGTACTACAACACAATCCTGCAAGCGGATTACAGCCTGGCAGAATGAGCCCTGAGATTCCGGCGACCCCGACCTACGCCAGGCAGTGGGTGGCGGGCACTGGATTGCTGTGGCGACAGTGTCACCAGATGGGAGTCTCCTGTGCAGGGCATGACTCATCAACAAACAGGATTAAAGAGTGACATAAAATCAAATTAGGATCTGAAAGGGCTTATCTGGGTAATCGAGGGATATCCATGCAGACCTCGCACTCACCTGGGGTTAAACACAGGACAAGTTACTGAAAGTTACTACAACTGATGTGGAAACATTTAATAATATTTTTGTTATTATCTTCATATATGTACTGTATGTAGCACATATGGACATAGTTGATTTACCCACTTGTACATAATATGATTGGACTGAATAGTGCATGAAATGACAAATGTTTCTCATTTTCAGTGTGTCATAGCTGCTTGTTGGAGGTCACTGTTAGCAGGCCATTTCAAGTCCCTTAAAATGGAGTCGTAGCAGGAGTGTGGAGGCTGGCAGGCAGCAGGGGGTGTGAGTGTTGTGGGTGGGGGTTGAGTGTATGGCAGCCATGAGAAATAAATGTTATGTAAGTCCTGCTGGATTCAGTGGTGTCTGATGTTGGGATAAATATTACAATGGGATGTTTTGTAAAATTTAGCATAAGTGAGGGCGATGCTGAACAGTGACATTGAGTCTGCACACACACACACACACACACACACACATCAAGAATGACAGAGTGTTTGCTTAGTATGATTCTTACAGCAAACCTGTCTATCTATCTATCTATCTATCTATCTGTGGGGCCGAGTGGTCCATTTACTGTAAATGTTTTTCACTTCCTTATCTCTTCCTCCATTTTTCTCTTCCTTCTCTCTCCCATTCTGTGATCTCTCCATCTTTCCAGGCTGCACTGTATTGATTGAGCAGTGCACCACTGGGGCAGGCCCAGCATAGAGGGGTTCAGTTTCCACTGCAGTCAGAGGAGCTCAATGCTGCCCCACCTTTCTTTCTCTCATTCTATATCTCTCATTTTTCCTCTCTTGTAGTCTCTCCATCCACCATCTCTCTGTCAACAGATTCTGTTCATCTTCTTCACCAGACATGCAGCCTTTATGACCACCTCTCTTTCTCTCTCTAATCAATTCCTCCCCCTTCTCTGCCTCTCATCTCCCTGTCCCCATGTCTCTCTCCCCCCCTCTCTCTCTGTCTTCTATTCAAGCTGTTTGTTTCTTAGCTTTCTGTTTATTTGCCTCTCTCTTTCTCTCCCTGTTTCGCTCTGTCTGTCTTTCTCCATTTCATCTTTCTGTACATTCCCCATCCCCCCATCCCCCCTTCCCCTATCTCTGTTTATCCCTGTCTCTCCTATGGCTTCCAGGGCCATCCTGACACTATGACACAGTGAGATTGCAGGACACCCATGCGCACACATACACACACACACATACAAACGCATGCACACACACAAACACACACACACACACACAC